>CM029558.1:0-600000 GCA_017141385.1 Sogatella furcifera | reverse complement strand
CCAATCTATAAACTGCTTTATTGAATAAATTTACTAAAGACTGAATGAAATTCAAAATTGAATATTTTTCTAGCCCACCTAGAGTCGACGCCATCCCCCCCGCCCGTCCTCGGACTCTCCTCAGCCTTGCTCTCACTGTAGCTGCGCGTGTGTTGCCCAGCTGCAGCTGATCCCGGCTGTAACCTGCTACCAGCTGGCAACGTGGCCGCCCTGCGCTGCCTCAGCTGATCGGTCGACGACTCGTTCAGCTGACGGATCAGCTGATCGGCTGAGTCCAGCTGTTGTTGATCGTCGGTGTCCAGTGGCAGGTAGAAGTGACCGCGACCCAGAGTGGCGTTGGGGTCGTCACCTGGCAGGTCGCAGCTCGAGCTGTCTTGGCTTGTGTCCTGTAGACGAAAATGAAAAAAAAAACAATAAATAAAATACTGTAGCCTACTGCACACAGATACTTCATAAGCTGCAAGCAAAGTAACTGCTACTAAAGAGCAAGTATGACATATATATTATATATGTATATATACAGAAGACACTTGTAGTTAATTGTATTGAAGACAATTCTACAAGTGTCTTCTGTATATATTATTACCATTATTTTAAAGTGACTCTGTGATATGATATATATATATATATATATATATATATATATATATATATATATATATATATATATATATATATTATATTCATTTATTAGACAAAATACATTACTGAATGGATGGAACACAGACAATAATAGTACAAAACGTCTATTTCTAGGTTTTTGTTAAATATTCCAAATTAAGGTTATGTCCACACTGTCCACTTCCACTATTCTTACAAATTTCAACTTTCAAAAATAAGAATTATGATTAGACTAATGAATTTAAAATTTATAAGGTTGGTATAAAATTGAAAAAAGCATAACATATAATTAACAAACTTCAATGATCCTTACTAAGCAACATTTATAGGTGATAGCTTCCAGTAGTAACTGGTCAGCATAGTACAGTAGTAGTATGCTGACTGAATACTATGGGTATTCTAAGAATAAAACTTTCTTATTTCATTTTAGCATTTGCCTAATTCAGGCCTTAACAGAATATTAATGAATTCTCAATATTACTGACCTGTTCATCATCATCATTGACAACAACATCCTCCATGAGATCCAACTTGACCAGTACAGGCCACCTTTCATGTCTGTTATGCCTCGTAATATGCCAGCCACCTTCTCTCAAACATTGCGCTCCATCCTGTAAACATAAATATAAACCTGTATCAACTCATCCTAGAAACATCAACTCACAAAATCATCAAGGGAATGTCAATTTTTCGAATGAATTTATTAAAAACATATTACACACGACGAATAAGTTATAGAAAATAAAAATATAATCTATCAACTAATCAAGAGTATGAATATAAATCAGTGGAGGAGTGCCAATTTTTCGAATGAATAGATTTAAACGTATAACACAGTTGGACAAAGTATGCATAATAATTACATATTTATTTATATTTATCATTCACATCAAATATAATAAACTTTTTAAAAGCTCATGAATATTCACTCAGACAATTCAATCATCTCCCATTAGAAATAAGAAATTCTAGTTTTTTAGCTGAAAACAATATTTAACTTTCTAGTCAAGAATCTCGTCTATTGTTCTTGAGAATATTATGATAAATCATGTGTTTAGCTGATAAATAATGATGAAATATATTAGATACTTTGTTGGCTTTGTAAAGTTGTACATTAGCAAATTTTCATAACTACTTTTTAACATGTTAGTTCTTGAACAAAATGAAGATCTATTCTGTTCCAATGAATAAACAAATCTAAACAAATTCCTACCTCATTGATATCATTGCAGTCTCAACTTTGGTACTAGATAAGTAGATTGATACATGGTACTAGATCATTTGGTACTAGAAGTTGTGATTGTGGGTTCCTTTCTGCATAACACCATACAATAAATAAACAAATGAATAAAAGCCCAAACAAATCTTTTTCCTACCTCATTCGTAGCCATCTGGCTCAATGCATAGAAGGCCGTCCCCCTAACCGAATACACAGGGCACCTCTCGGCCAGGCGCACCAAGGCGGCGCCCACGCCCAGGGAGCCCAACCAGCGAGCGCCCATCGGCCACCCGGCCACTGCGCCCAGCGCCCATATGGCCGCTTTCAGGCTGGCCACGGCTGCATCGGTAGAAGAGTTGGAGTCTATCACGGTCTGGAAGTGAAGAAGAAAAGATTTCGAACAATCAAATAAAAGTTGATAAAATTTATGGAAACATAATATATAGGGTGATTTAACTAGAGTACCGGCTTTAATACATCAAATTGAGAGGTTTATTCAAACGAAAAATTGAAAATGATTACATCATGTTCATCTCAATTTCCGATTTGATGTATGAAAAATGATGTATGTGTTCTCCTCTACACGCATCAACTCTGTCCATGAAATTCCCTTCAACTACATGACATGTTTCCACTTCCATTTCTCCAATGACCCGTCGAATTTCCCTCTTTTGCTAAGCCGCATCTTCAATGAGTACCTAGATACTCTTAGTTACTCTGGACAAGCAACAAAATCAAGTGTACTGTTGTTAAAGTGGAAGCCAATCACGAAAATAAATAACAATATTCAAGATATGAATTTCTTGAATACTTTTAATAGCAAGATATCAAAGATAATTTCTGAAATTAATGGCTCAATAATAATGAATGAGTTTTTCAGTAATTTGAACTAGTTTTAAACATTGAAACTAATTACAACAAACAAAAGCTTCCTCTACTTGTCTACATTACTTTTTAATACTCTCTGAAGTATTTTGAGAGGTGTCCTTGCACAAAAATACTTTTGATTGCATTTGAAAATTCATCTTGTTCACTCTCATGGCTGGGTTATTGCTGAGCATTTCTGGTATGCAGTACGATAATAATTATTCCAGTTGAGTATTTTTACAAACATCTTATCTTGTATTATGTTATACAGTACCAGGCAATATCAAGTCATAAATATCTTTATTATGATTAACGAACGTGTGGATGGTTGGTGCATCAAACACATAAGTGTATGTACATATTATACTTTTCTATTGTAACATCATTATCTTGCTGATTGGAAGGGTTCAATTTTAGTTTTTAAAGAATATAATGATAAGAATTAGTAAGTAGTAAAAGAGCGGCTGCTCCTTCCTCGAGCTCGAGGTTGATCTCTTGGAGAAGTAGTTCCTAATGTTTATTTGTGTAGCCTATTGTGATATTGATTAATTTTGCTTTTCAATTTCTATATTGTAATGCTTTTTGAGGAACAAATGAATGAGAAGTTTAAACCAACTCACCTCAACCATCCTCTTCACATACTCATCCCCGATGAGCATCTTAAACCCGGCCTCATGCTGCACCAACTGTCCATACAAATGCGCCGGCACAAACACATCGTTTGGACTGCGCTTCACTCCCGACACCCGCCCACAATACGTCCCATCTTCATTCCGCTCATGCAGAGTCAGCGAATCGCACAGCCTCCCCTCCACCACACACACATACCGCTGATTAAACTCCTCGCCCCAATACTCCAACTGTTTTTTCACCACACCCTCCTCCAACATCCGCACAAAACCATCCGCTGTAGACATTACGCGTACCACCAACATCAGCCCCCCATCACTGTGCTCCAATAAATGTACGGGAAACATCTTCACCACCGACCTTAAATACTCCACACAATCACAAGCTTCATCCAAAGCTTCCACTGCGACATTACCTGTTGCACTATCTGTATCAGTTACCCGCTCAATCAGCGAAACAATCACCCAGTCAATCATCGACTTACAATCTTGCATTGGAGTTCTCAACAGCACATGTAACAACTTTGTAGCGTACAATCTAAAACTAACAACATTGGATTTTAGTGCGGCCTCCATTATTTTCCTTGTGAAACCGGTTTCAGTGTAGTCAAGCGTTGAAATTACTAACCTAACATAACAGTCGAGGTTTGTTGAAGAAATCAGTTCCAGTAAAAGTTTGAACACCCCGGTCTTTTCCAAAACATTTCTACCAATTTCCGTACGACTCAAATGTCCAATATACAGGAAATAATCGGAACATAGAGTACTACCAACGTTTTGTGGACTTAGTAAACAACTGTGTGGTGAAGATTTCACCTGACAAATCTCTGTGGAAATGTTCCCAACCAGTTCATACAACATTTTCTCGCTTTCCACATCTTTGGGGTTGGATAGTAGGCAATCCAAAAAATCTAAAGCAGTCATTGTGTAGATGTTGGCTATCCTTCTATCGCTACCCACATCAATCCTCATCAGCTGTCTACTGGATGGTAGAAAAAATTGTAGCAATTTTTTCAAAAATAAACGGTTAGTTTCACTGGACATGTCTGTTTTGCCTTTTAAAATTGAACGAATTATGTCCCAGTTCCATGAGAAGGGATCTTTCACAACTAACACACCGGAATCCTTTATTGTTTCTTCAGATTCTTTATTCAATAACTGTGCTAATTTACTTTTGCTGGCGGTTTTACCTTTAGCACGAGCCAGTTCACTGCTAGTTGGTGTTTGTTTCTTGTCAATTGAGGTTATCAAATGATCAAGGAATATTGAGGAGGGCGCGGGACGTTTACGTAGCAACCGGTGTAACCGCGTCAAAGTGGACACCGCGGTCAGGGCGCGCTGTTGGACGCGAATCGAGAACGGCTCGTCGACGGGATATCGCGCCGACCAATCTTGATTATCGTTGTCTTCTGTTTCGAAAATCTCGCCTTTTTCGAAAAATTCCGGTAACGGCTGGAGACCCGGCTCCCAGAAATTACTGTTGACGTAGTCGCCACCCACTTTGTTGTTGAAAACGCCGAATTTAGAGTAATCAGGTCCCACTTTGTCGTAATAACAACCCAATTTGTCGTAATAACAACCCAATTTGCCGTAATCATGTCCCACTTTGTCGTAATCGCGAACAACTTTGTCATCATCACAACCGATTTTATCATAATCTGGTCCCACTTTGTCGTAATCCCCACCCACTTTACTAAAATCAGGCCCCATTTTCTCGTCATAGTTCTCCTGGTGTTGTCCGACATAGTTGTCATCCCCTGCAGTTGTATTGTCTTTCAGCACACTCTGTATATCACGTAGTAGACTAGTAGCTTTTGAGATGCTGTGAAAATGAAAAATGACGAGGAATTAGATAAAAAATCTGGAATACAATTAATAGTATATTCAAAGATGAGGTTATTGTCAAAATGATAACTATTAATTGATCAAAATGTCTTGCAATTAGATAAATTTCAGTCTATGCATAACTTACTCTTCATTTTCCATTTCATGATTTCTTTATTCACAAAATTGTACAATACATACAATGAATAGTGTCACTCTCTAGTTATCGCTGACTCTGAATCGTTAGGCGGTCTTGTTTAGATTGTCTGTCTCTTCATTCTCTTGTAAGTGATATAACCTACTAACAGCTAATAATCCAAACCATCTATTCTCTATTTTGATTTCAAAACATCATCTAGGCCTGGCTGAATGCCAAAACTCTGATTGACAACATCAGCTGTTGGAGGGCACAAGGAGCCAACGAAACCACCCAACTTTTTGGCGTCAGATATACAAGAAATAGTTGAAAATAATGGAAATTTGGGTGCAGTATTAGGAGAAAAAAAGAGGTGGAAGCTAAAGATGTATAGAAAACTCACTTTTTTGGTTCACCACTGCTATATAATTCACTGAGTACCGGATCAGCCTGTGCTGAAACGCTATCTCTATCCAGCCTGCTTCTGTCTCCCGAGCTGTCTGACACTGTACGAGATCTGAAAACAGTAAGCAATTTTATTAACAATCACCTTGAAAAAGAATGAAATCAATCAGAGCATGCAGTAAGTGTTCAAATCCACTGTCAGTTGACTGACAGGCAAGAACTGTTTAGAAAAATCCACTGTCAGTTCGAACTGACAGTCCAGACTGACAGGCAAAAACTTTAAATGGATGGAGAAATCAGCAGTCCAAATAGCTTTGAATCAGACTGAGAGGCAAAGCTCAGATTTTTTATTTGGTGTTTTTGTTTGGAACTTTTTGGTTCAACTTATATAAGTTGCAGTAAGAGGAATAATTTTGGGTTTTGCCTGTTGTACTCTTTAATGAAAATTTACTGAAAAGAGATTACGATTATTTATTTATTTATTTATTCAGTTATTTCCAAGTAGTACTTAATAGTTCAACAGGCTCAAGCCCAAAACTGTCCTTTTACATTCCAGTAAAACATTCTAGAATACATTCCAGTTTATGTTTGTTGCTTATATTTCAGTCACAAATTTTCACTCCAAACAAAAACTTCAAGTGATTAAAATTAGTATATGAGTATTTAAGTTAACATAAATTTGAGCCCATATTCGAGTCTATCAAAATAAACCAGAATTATCTATTTTTTGAAAGGCAATTCGAGAAGATTTGTAATGCAACTTAAAAACTTCTAAATTCAACAGAATACATCGAAATCATTCATTTCCTATAACTGAAAGGAGAGAATTTTGAATAGAAATAGAAATTCATCTATCAATTCTCAGCTCTGTAAGGACAGTCGGCGTGCTGTCTGCGAGAGTAAATCAGAACTAAAGCGACTCCGGCTATAATAATTAGCTCTTGAAGACAGCTTCAGACTGTCCTGACAGAGCTGAGCATAAAACATTCATTCGCCAAACGCCTTAATGTAAAAATATACAACATAGGAAAGACTTCAACTGTTTCTGGAAAATGATTTTTTCAAATTCTATAAATTCCCTCTTACCTATAACTTTGTCCGCTAACCGTTCTCCTCCTCTCTCTCTTCCCCCTTCCTTCCTCTTTCTCTACTCCTCCTTCTCCTCTTCCTCCATTCTCTTTCTTCCTCTCCTGCTGCTCTTGCTGCATCTGCCTTCTGAATCGTTCGTAGTGAGCCGACGACGACGAACTTTTGGCGCCGAAACAATTGGTAGCAGTGCGCCGGCCTCGCACCGCGTAGGAGACCAAGGTTGGCAGCACTGGAGTCACGTGACAGCATTCGGGCGGAAGCAACAGGTGGGTGAGGTGGAGGATTTCACCTAAAAATTCATAATTATTCAGTAATTACTACACAAAAACAATAATAACTTGATAGATTATGTAAACAGCTATGAAGAATTCGATTCACTGAAAATATTTTCAAGTGTTTTGGAGTAATTTAACGGTTAATTTTAAAGTAGTAGTGGCTTACCAAGCAGTATGGTCGCTCTGACTGATAGGAAAGAATCGTCGGAAACAATTACTTCAACAATGGCGTCCAGGATTCCCGCTTCAAGAAACGAGTACAACAACAGAGACAGGTGTACTTCTTGCAAGTTCACTCTGAAAACAAAATTAAAAATCATTACACCAATAGTCAAGTTCTTTACGGTGAATGCTTTTTTAATAAAGTTCACGAATAGACGAAAAGTCTTAAGAGCTATAGTCACACACACACACACAATTGAAATTACTTGAAAATGGCCACTTGAAACGTAGTGTACCTGCGAATGCGCAGATCTGAAAATTTTAGTGTAAAATCACTGATGCCAACCTACCGCTGATGAGATGAAGTTGAGATTAGTTCCCTAAATGAAGTTGTATTCAAGAGAAAATCAAAAATAATGATTAATTTTTGAAATTGACATTATCTGGCTTTCTAGTTTTTCTGTTTCAAATTTGGTGGGCAACAGTTGTGCCAACAATTCAACAGAAAACACATATTATCAATACAAAATAACATTTTGTATTAGAATACCACAAGTTATTAATTCTTTTCTTCAATTCATTACTAATTACAATATAATATTGAACTAAATCAGAGATTAAGTAAACATAGCTTCGTAAAATATTATTTTCATTTTCAAAAACACTTGTGATATTTTGATCCTAAAGAACAAGCCCACCTTCCCCAATGAGGCTCAAATATCAGTTGATTATATTTAATTAGTATAGGATCAGATGTTATTTGAGCCTAGCTTTGCTTAAGACTAATTGGGGAAACCGGGCCTTAGTCAAAGAACATCTATCCAATCTCTTATTCCTCGGAACCCTCTAGCGACTCACCTAGTCCTCGAGCAATGCGGCAACACCGCCCGCCCCTCCGCCGCCACAAACCCCTCCCCCAGCCGGTAGGCGTCCTGATACCTCGATGGATCCACCGCCTCCAAAGCCACCTGCGGCTCGTCGCTCCACTCCGGCTGCGGTATGTTCAAAACCTCGTAGAACAGGTCGATCAAACTGCGGCGCACCTCGTGCTGATTTAGGTGGAGGGTGGCTACGAGTGACCACAGACCTGTTGGTCGAACCGACACATGTTCGAATTAGTGTATACATCAAATTTGAATAGGATAAACTCGTGATCAAGAAAAATTTGAACTGAGACAACAATTTATTACGAAAACTATTGATGAGGAAATATATAAGCTAATGTGTTTTATGGAAATATTATATACAGCGTGTTTCTGAAATACACCGACAAACCTCAAGTGGTTTCCTGACATTAAAATAAATGAGAATGTAGCTGACGCCAAAAATTTAGACAGTTTCGTCTGCAGCTTGTGCGCTCCAACAGCTGATGTTATTGATTAGAGTTGTTATTTAGCTAGGCTACGATGATATTTTTGAAATAAAACAAGACAATAAATAATGGGGAGTCCGATCCCACTAGACGTCAAACCTGCAATCATAAATGATAGTAGAAATCCGAAAAAAATGATTAAATTAGCTTTTCGTAGGTTACATCACATACAATAGGTAATTTACTACGAAACAGCTCTATTTTTTTAGCGTTAGCTACAAATGTCTATAAATAAACTATAATAATGACTCTAAAAGATACAATAGATGCTTTACATCAGCTGTTAGTAGGTTACATCACGTACAAGAGACAGACGACACCGACTAACTTCTTGGCGTCAGCTATAAATAATGAGAACCTATTCTACGATTATAAGACAATTGAATGTATTCAAGTACTAGTAGGTAATATTATTTGGTGACTAATCATGTAAGATTTTATGTATAATTCATAATTATTATAGAATATCTTTTGAGCCAAATTATAACTGACTGAATCGCTTATGAGTCCTCACATATAACATAAATACTTACTTTCCGTGTCCAAGATCACCATTATAATATAACATAAATGACAAAGCCTATTGTAAACTGTTCACTTAAACCTGCTTTCTCATTGATATATTGTATCATATTATCTAGCCTCATGTTTTGAAATTTATCTCTATAATACCCAATATCAGAATATGTTATTATAGGGACAAATTTGAAAACATTAATCTCAATACATAATACAATACACCAATGTGAAAGCAGACTAATGGCCAATAAAATTATTCCATTATATATAAAAAACAAACAAACCTTCTTTCTGAGGATGACAAAAGTGCAACACCCCCGGCCACGCTCTCAACAGCGACACCAGCACCCAATCGCGGCGCCCTTCCTGGCCGCTAGCGGCGCCCTTCGCGCCCCCTCCCAGCGCGCTGGGATCCGTATAGGGCGCGGCCACACACTCCAGATCAATCAGCGCCCTCGCACGGGTGCCCGGTTTGTTTAGGAGGAACAGGAGGGCGCCCAGCATAGATTCGGCCATACGTGACATGGTGATAGTGCACAGGTTACGGGTCAGGGCCGTTACACCGCCAGCTGTTATGAAGGTGTCTGGGTTGAGCAGGCCTGCGAAAAGGTGGAATATTTTCAATTTCAATTTACTAAAACACACAAAGGACAAAAATTAATACAATACATTTCAAAAACAATGTGTTACAATAACACAATGACATATTCAAAACAACAGGCTTCATGGTTAGGTGTGCTGGAAAGAAAAGAGAAAAGGAAAAATCAACCATGGTTTCACATGTAATAGGCATGTAGAATGTGAAAGAAGAAACGCATGGAAAGGGGCGAAACACTAGAGAAAAATTGTGACAAAAAAGGAATGGTGAGAATTTTTTCGAAAAATATGTTGAAAATTAAATTTACTGAGAGGGTACGTACTATTCTGTAGATGAGTATCTTCAGCCAACAATATAATAAATGTTGAATATGTAAAATGTACCGTAAAATTTCATTTTTTGTATCACTAATATGAATTTAAGTTTGATTCTAAGTGAGACCAGGCAACTTGCAAATTTATTGTAGCATGTTTTATATGGTTTCAAATATTTTTATGTTAATTTGCTCCTTTATTTGACAAGTGTTATATTACTATTATATAGTATCAGCCAAAATAAACAGTACTCAAACAATAGTACATGAAAAATTTCAGTACTGTTCATTTTGGTTGATACTGAATTTTTTTGACATTAGTTACTTATACAATGTAAAGTGGTTCTGGCATCAAACGAATCTTGAGTCTTGAATCATTTCAGCTACCTCCAACTCAATGGCTTAGTTCTTTTGGATTATACAGTATTAGCCAAAATAAACAGTACTGAAACTGAATCAGCTGTAGTTGCCTACTCGATCAGCTGATTCGATTGGTGACTGTTGCCACGGCTTTGCGTTCATTATAGTCTACTTCTTTCTTATTTGAGGTTGGTTTTTGCATGATGCTAACAACTGTAGAAGAAAAATTTCATCGTAGAACATTATTTACGCTCATACTGAAATGGACGTGCTTGGAAATGGAAATTGTTATATCTTAACTATGAATAATAATTGAAAATGCGTTCTCTGAAGTAAACATTATGTATTGAATTCCAATTACCGACTAAACTGTTATTAACAAATATTAAATAATATCAACTTGAATAATCATATGTTGAACATCATTATTTATCATCTGGAATATATGGCAGAAATGGTTGGTCCAAGCTTGTGACACACTGCTTTACGTTTTCAGAAACATTTACAAACCCGTCTAGTAATGCTGTGAATCGTTGAAAAATTTGTGTTTTGTTGAAAAAAAAATCGAAGAACAGGTAGTGTTTTGACACAGTGAAAGCTTTCCAGGTCGCCCAACTACTGTCTGTACAAATGAAAACCACGCAAGAGTGTTAGAGCAAGTGTTAAAGTAACAGAAAAGAAGCCTATAATGCGAGCTTCTCTGAAACTGAATATTAGCAATACGTCAATGAGAAGAATATTGAAAAATATTGGTGGTTTCCCTACAGGATACAAACTGGACAAACATTGAACTGTATAAGAACAACTGTACAGTACTATTTCAATACTGTACGTTGTACGGTTTTTGGAGAAGCACGCCTCTAGACTAATTGATAATCAGTTCATTCCTCTACATTGACTTGACTCGTTATAGAATTGGACTAATCGATGACCAACTCATGGCTCTACTCACACAACTCAACCAACACAGCCAGTGCCGCCCTGAGCAGTCGATCCTTTTCCTCGACGGTCGAGGTGGCCGTGGCGACCAACGCACGTGCCACGGCCATCGGAAACTGCTCGGCGTGCACGCACAACAGACGACGTGCCACGCACACGGCCTGCACGCGCTCGCTGTCCGACTGCACTTTCAGGTCAAGGCTCCTAGAGAGAGAGAGAAACAGGGGTTGTTATAGTCTGTCCAAGCAGAGAAGACCCTCTGGCAAGATGGGAGAATGACCAATATTCGTTCAAAAATTATTGATCTGGTCTCAATTGTGGGAAACATTCTGATCTACAATTTGAGACCAAATCAATAATTTTTGAACCAATATCGATCGAACTGGAGTCATTCTCCCATCTTGCCAGAGGGTCTTCTTTGCTTGGACAGACCATACACTGAGGAATCACTGAGGTTGTATATGAGGAATCAAGGGAGAATATAGCAAAGAAGACCCTTTCCTTCTCTTAGGGCTACTTATCAATGTTTTATATCTAAATGAAAATCGCAGTACCCTTTTCAAATATTTTTATCAATTGATGTTTCGAATTTATTATTTATTAACTTTTATTATTGACATTTTTCGATTACAGAGTCAAATGCATTCGATTACAATACACTCAAATGATACAAATGACTACCCAATCTTATTAGCCGAAACATGTCATGCTAAAATAAAAATAATTTCAAAACGGTACTGTGATTCTTATTTTGAATAACCTATAGAATAATTTAAAATAGCATTATATGCGTCCTTGCACTAACTCGGATGACAAGTTTTATTGAAGATTTACTGACTTTTTGAACAATCCATTACAAGTGAGATAATTATAACAGAAAGCTATTGAATTGAAAGACTTAATACATCCAACCGACAGATTTGTTAAAAATCGAGATACAGTACCGGTTTCGGTACTTGATAATGGTGAACCAACCGAAATTATCTCGATTTTTCACAAATAATAGTCTTCATAAACTGCCATCATATCACACATAATCTATAAAAACACTTTCTAAGTAGAAATTTATTCAACTTACATTGTAGTATGTTTTGACCTGGATGAAAGTCAACTTCAGTCTTAACAACAGTGAAATCTTGGTACCACGTACAAGGTTATGTTGTGGAAGGTGGTTTGAGGAAAGGGTACTTGCTACTTGGCACACACAAAAAGCTTCGGTAGACGTATGAGGATCGTTTTATCTTTGGATCCTTGTATCCGTCCCTTCAGTAACATAACATCACCTACGCAAAGGATTTTCCTTGCAGGTGAATGGTTCCTTGTATTTAACTCAACGTTTTGTTTCAAAATGTTTGGTATATAAAGAACCACAATCGAGTTTGAATTTGAATAGTCTACTAAATAGTCATCGAGTTGACTGAACACTAATCTAGTAATAGAAACTCACCTAGCAATAAGGAACGAGTACTGCAGTTTCATACAGCTGGCGAAGTCCTGTTTCGAGCGCAAAAAGTGTCTGACCAAATTCAGCGCCGTGGCTCGTATTCGAGCCGACTCGTGTAACAGTAACGGTCGCAGACTGAAAAAATTCAAAAAATCTGGTGTGGTACATTCATGCAACTTTTCTTGCAAGCGAGTGAAAATGAGGCGATAATTCCTCTTCTTCTGGAACTAACAGTGAAAATTGCACGACCAAATGACGCCTCGAAGTTTTGGCTAGCTATGGGTCTAATTTCAATTCTCTAAGATATCAAACTCCATACCGGAACTTAATAGTTGAAAGATAAACCTAACCAACCGGTCACTTTTAAATAGACCCAAAGAATAGAGTGATAAATCCTTATTTTTTCAACAAATTAGTCTAATACTCACCAATGGAAGAAATCATCTCTGGACAATCCAATCTCCTGATTCTGATTTTTACCAGGATTGATAAGTCTGATGAATGAGTTCAAATATGCGATCCTTTTGTCTTCAGATATGCCTTGTCTTTTGCAAACATTGTTCAAGACTTCTCTGAGATTATCTACAAATCCTGAAATGTAAAATTGAGACAAATTTATGTGATTGATACGTTGATAACTAACACGGGATTGAATTCAAGATGATACTCAACAATGATATAAGTAAGGGTGAATATTGATGTGATAATACCAATTTCATGCAAATTTAACTTGGTCTCAGTGTGGAGCAGGGTTCGATAGTCCGATCTGATGCCGAAAACATAACCTACAAATTGGGAGACAGCCTCTTTCATTCAGTAAAAGTTAGCCCAAGTATTTCTTATGGAAATTATTCATCACAATAATAATACAATACTAGAAATAGTCTATTTTTGCTTGCTACAACTAAATAATGAAGATTTCTGTTATAAAGAAGTTATAATGAAAACAAACATTTAGGTTACGTACCTTTCTTTGGATCCAGTTTCACCTCATCGTCAACCCCTGGAAAAATAAGGGAAATTAGAAACCATCAAATAAAAATAAAAGTTTGAATTATAAGCTAGTAGCTTTCAATTGATATTTTAATTCAATTCTTACCTCTGCCTCCTCTTGGAAAGCGTCTCACCATCCAGCTAGGAACACCCATTATTTTCGTTTTCTAATAGACTTTTGAAGAATTCCAACTGTTCATCGCAAGAAAGGAGTAGGAAAACATAATAGACTGATAATTGAACGTTAAAACTACAATCGAATTCATAAGTAAATGAAATTATTGCAGAAACAACGTCAATGCTCATCAGCAAATTGGTTTGACAAACCAAAATATCATGTCAACTATCGACTTTGAAAGGCTATCGATAATATTGATAACTCCCTCTCGATACTTTTTCGTTGACTTCGTAGTTCGATCTTCGACTTCGATGCTTGTGGAATGTGGACGTTACGTTGAGGTTATGTAAACTTTGCAGTGCAAAAATACAATGTTCTCAATTAAAATATCATTTTTTATTTAAATAATTGGTTAATTATGTATTTTTCAATCCGTTTCTTATCTCTAGTGTGTCTTTTATCCCAGAGTACAGTTGTTTTCAGGCTGTCAGAAGCCAGTAAAGATGTAGGTTTCAAGAGACAAGTGTTTGAAAATGTAGTTACTGAGGTAGAATGTTGTAAATGTAAGGAGAAAATCAGAGTGAATCCTTATGACATGTTGAACTATGTTCATGGAGCAAAAACAATGAAAGAAAACAACGAGAAGCCTTCAAATTTTAATGGAGAGTCATGTCCACAGACTGATACCATTCAAGTTCAGAGTAGACTCTACTTGCAAAGATTTGTGAATCAGTTACTGTTGGCTTCTGGTTTGAAAGTGAGTATATAACAGAAACATTTTCCTTATATTCTCAAGTTCTCATTTTAATAAATTAAATTACATGTTTTTTAGCTTGAATCTGTCCTTAAAACTAGGCTATCTAAGCTCACCTGTTGATTTTTTTCAGGATTCCCGACTGGATAGTGGTCACAAAATCGTCCACATGGAATTGAATATTTCTTATGTAGAGCTGAAGCTAATGCACGAGTTTGCAAATACAGGGACAGTAACTTTGGAAAGAATTGACGGAATCTTATCAAGAATTCTTAGACCGAAAAACGTGAAATCCGTTCATAAAGGAAGTGGGTTTTTGTCTGACATCGACTTCGTCTATTACTCGAAAGTAGTATGGGCAACACTGGCAACTGTACCGTTTGATTATCCTATGGTAAGTAATTCAACCATAAGCAGTTTTTCAATACATGAAATGTCTCAATCCTTCTTTGAAAAGTACAAGTGTGATGTATTGGTCGCTCGATGATCATGTGCTTAAGCCACGAACACTTAGTTCTGCTCTTGGATGGGTGACAAATTTGGTCTGTATAGCTGACACCTTATATACCTCCTTCTTCATCCATTACCCACATCTGTGGGATCGATGGCGTCATTATAGAATAAAACAACAATCAAATACTAAAGTCAAGATCAAGATAACCAAAGAGCACCAAAGAGTGAAGCGGTTTTGTCTGTCTCTTGTACGAGATGCAACCGACTAACAACTTATTTAACGCATATAGTGTCTCTTTTGATTCTAAAAACATCATCTAGGCATAGCTAGATGACAACTTCAATTGGCAACATCAGCTGTTGGAGCGCACAAGGAGCAGACAAAACCGCCCAACTTTTTGGCGTCAACTGTAACCAAAATACTTTGAACTGCTTGAAGAAAATTTGGAAATAGAGGCATTTTTTCATGTAAGCCTGTTGGCCTTTCTATTCGGTTATATGTTGTGTATTAATGTAAATGGAATAAGAAGAATTAACTCAGAACCTACCCATAGAATTTATAAAGAATCTAAAATTAAACGAAAATACAAGACATTGTAGAACCTCTTATAAATGTAGATCATCACAACTTCAACAAGCTTTAAAGAGTCTCATTTTTTCAATCATTTAGGCCTATTCATTAATAAACTATTGCAATGATCTATAATAATAGATATTATAATTTGAAAGAGAAAAACTAGGCTTAGCCTGTACTATTTCTCTTTCAATTTCAATTGGTAATGATGTCCAAAAGGTTTTATGTATATGTCACGCACTTCAAATTTCTGGTCCGGGAATACTCACAAGAATAATTCAAAAGTAAAAACAATTTTGAATTTAGTAATGTTGTTAGAAAGCCGAAAAACCACTTGAAAAGTTTATAATTCCAATGACATGGAATAAAATTGAAAATTTTAACCGTCTCCTTACCAATCAAGCCATTTCTGGCATGAAAAGTAATAGCTCCAAGTGTTTTATTATTAAATCGTTTATTTCCAAATTGTTCAATTCTAATTCTCAATTAATTCTGATAATTCTAACTATTTTCCCAGGTTGGCATAGCATGCTTTGTTAGCATTGTATTCATCATTACTGTCAGACATATGAGGAGATATACGCTGTTCTACTCAATGGTTCTCATGCTATTCATCATATTCTGCTCTGGATTCGGTTGGAATTGGCTGAGAATGATCAAGGTTGGTACAGATGACTACAAAAATTAGGCGGTTTCGTCTGTCTCTTTCAAGTGATATAAGCCTAAGAACTCATGTGGGCATCACCCTCGGTAATAAACCTACTAACAGCTGCTATAAAGCAACTATTTTGATTTTAAAAACATCTTGGCATAGCTATATGACAACTCCTATTAACAACATAAGCTGTTGCAGCGCACTAGGATCAGACAAAGCTGTCTAATTAAAAAAAAACACATTATTCAGGCATAGCTATATGACAACTCTACTTAACATCAGCTGTTGGAGCGCACAAGGAGCAAACGAAGCCGCCTAAAATTTTGTTAACGGGATTGAATTGAGCAGATTCCAGCTAGTCTGACATCTATGGCTAATATTATTCTATTCTATTCTAATTACTATTATCAATGTTCAGCTCTATCCGAGCAGTCTGCAATGGTTCAGCAAAAATGTATCGAGTAGTGAGCGACACCAGCTAGACCGATACGCTTTCAGACCACTGGCGGCTTGTGCCCACGAAACAGGTGAAGTGCCCGTATCTTTTACTGTACAGCACTTCGCCTGTTTCACGGGCTTGAGCCGCCAGTGTTTCAGACTGCCCTGACAGAGCTGAGGATGTAGCCTAGAAATTTCATGGATTTTCAAGGCATTTGGAGATTTGGAAGTGATTCAAAATCTAGCAATAGATAGAATAGATGGGCTAGTTCTAGTAATAGATAATTCACCATTTAGGTCCCAATTAACTAGCTATAGTCTGTCCAAGCAAAGAAGACCCTCTGGCTAGATGAGAAAATGACTCCAGCTCGAACAAAATTATTTTAAAAATTATAAATTTGGTCTCAAATTGTAGATCAGAATTTTTCCTACAACTTGAGACTAGATTTATAATTTTTGAACCGATATTGACCGAGCTTGAGTCATTTTCGCATCTTGCCAGAGGCTCTTCTTTGCTTGGGCAGACTATAGTAGGCTATAGTTTTGAGCAATAAATATGGGTTTAGTTGTTCTACAATGGAAGTTTCTTATATATATTTTTTTTTTATTGCGGATGATGCCCACATAAGCATTTTAGCTTGTGCGTGGGTAATGGATCTTGAGTGCTAAGGTGATTGATGAGGTAAAAAACAGCCATGCCACTGGGATTCGAACCCAGACCTGCGGCAGTGCTAGTATTTTTTCAAATATAATGTTGCTCTGTAAAAAGTTTCTATAGTCCTTACTCCTAAAAGTCTCTATACTCCTCCTTTCGGAGGAGACGATAAGCCGTCGGTCCCGACTACCTAAAAAGTAGTCGTCATCTATCATCCATTCCATTACCCACGCACAAGCCTATGAGCTTATGTGGGCTTCACCCTCATAAACAAACAAACAAACAAACGATCACTTGGGACGAAATAAACAAACCTTTTGCGTGTTTGTGCGTGTAATGGAAGGTCTTCTTCTATGCCGGATTCAGTTGAACAGCTGACTCATGTCTGAAGCTGTGATTGGCTACAGTCCGACTTGTCTTGTCTCAAGACTGTTGTCTTGAGCTGTGATTGGCTACAGCTGTTGGTCTGTGGCCGAAAGTTTCGCATAGAAGAAGACCTTCCATTACACGCACACACACTCAAAAAGTTTGTTTACTCCGTCTCAAGTGATCGTGAATGGAGTATTGTTGAAAGAGTTGAATGTAATGTACTGATTCACAAATGGATGTGTTGTTTAGCATCTAGACAAATTATTATTATTATAAATTTTTATATTTTTGTTTGTATTTTCAGGAAGAAGAAGCGAAAATCGCATCCACTTATGCTTTGCATCTGAAACAGTTGCCTATTCACTGTAGACCTCACGACATGACCTGGTATCAACGTATTTGGTATCACTGTAAGAAGTTCTAAAATCATAATAATTGTATAAAATAAATAAATATTCACCTCTTAAGCTTTTCCCACCGTTCATAATCATGGTATCATGCCCACCGTTCATAATCAATTTTCTTAAACACCTCTTTGTTTTGACCAATCATATATCTTTCACCTCAATATTTGATCCACCTCTTGAGCTCTATCCACGGTTCAATTTTCTTCAAATTTGATTCAATAAGATACAAAACTATATCAAAATTTGATACATGATAAATACGACTCAAGGTAGACTGCAAGACGGTTCATACTCAAAAGTTTTTTTCGGATTAAATTGGGAGTATTTTATATATCCTTGCAGACTACAATCAAGCATATACTCAAGTACTTAGCAATATTGTGAATTTTATACAATATTTCTATTCACTTTTTTGTAGCCTACGAGAAAGACTGCGAGAAATACTTCAAAGAGATATCGATCGACCCTGTTGTAAGAATTTCGCCCACCCTGGTCTTATCGGAAACTCTTACTATGGTGCTTCTACATCCGGCTGGGAAAATCGGATCTGCATTTGGAGAGTTTTTGGCCGCTCTTATTGGTAATTATTTCTTTTAAATTTTAAACCTCACAAACTATTTTAATCATTAGAATACTATTATATGGCTTGGGTAGCATTTATGGCTTTTTTGTGGGAAGCTACTCGTTTCAGACGCCACGATTTTCGGAAGTTCTTTATAAATTTTAATACTGGCGACTCGTGCCTTGGGAAAAGGTGAAGTGTTGTACAGTATACGGGTACTTATAGGGGAGTCCGATCCCACTAGACGTCAAAACTACAATCATATGAATGTAGAAACTAAGTTAACCGCCATACTTCACCTGACGAGCCGCCAGTGAATTTTAATAGATTGAATAACACAGAGACTCATCTTGTGTTTGCCAAGACCTGTTTATACTAAAATTCATAGAGAAAACAAAAAAGCCGGACGTCCAAAAATTGTGGTGTCTGAGACCTTTCTTGGTCACATTCTGGTCGCCCATCCGAAAGCAGTTCATATGTTTGTGACTTAACGTCACAATCTTCCAAAAACTAGATTCAAGTCGTTCAAATCCAAATTCTTTGGCGATTTGAACGGTATAAAGGTCCACATTTACTGTCAGTTAGGGCCATGACAGTCAAAATCTGTAAGTAAATGGGGAAATCGGCAGTCCAAAACAGCTGTAAACCTTGAGGCCGATCGTTGAACGATCAGCTGTAAACGATGGAACTGTCAGTATGATCTGGTAGTGGATGTGGACACTATGCTTAGCTTATACGATGCCAATTGGCGTGGCAATTGTCATAAGACAACTGATGCCGGGCGCAAACGGCTGATATTGTCAATGAGTTTTCATTCAGCCATGCTTAGATGATGGTTTTAAAATCAAAAGATTCAATAGATACTGTACATCAGCTGTATGTTTCAGAAGACAATTGGCATCGTATAAACCCGGCATTTAGCAAGGCCCAAAAGATGTTTTTGAAATCAAGAGAGACAATATAAACTTCACATCAGCTGTTAGTAGGTTACATCAGCGATGAAATCGTCCAACGTTTTGGCGACAACTATTTCTCCTTGTTGGGAACGCTCTTTTGTTTCTCATAGTATGGTTGAGCCATGTTTGAACCAATATTGACCGAGCTGGAGTCATTTCCCCATCTTGCCAGAATGTCTTCTTTGCTTGGACAGACTACAGCATTAGAAACATTCACCCATAATAGCTCTTTGTTGTTGCGAAATCTGTTATCAATGGATTAACTCTATTGATTTTATAAAATGCATTCAATTTTTTGACAGTGAATAATTTATAACTTGGGGTTTTTCGTAGATCAACTCTGTGAAAATTGAAAAATAAAAAGAGAATCAAATACCCTTTTAAAAACTTTAAAATTATTAATGCACAAACATGTTTCGGGACATTTAGCCCATTATCAATGTGGATAAAATAATAATGAAATAAGTAAACAAGATTAAAAATATAAGTCTAAATAATATCATATGATTGCAATTGAAAGCGTATTTTATAACTCCTATCTACACCAAAAACTAGGTTTTTAATTTTTTTTTCAAAAATTGGATTAGAATTAAAATTATCTTCATTTATTATTTTTTCGCCATTCAACTTTTTTCCTTTGTATATTTGAAATTCTTCTTTTACATTTAATTTCATATTTTTGTTTCCAAAGTTCAATATTATCATATTCGTTTTTATATCTCTGTAGCTATGATTTGAATCCAAAAGGTGTTCAGCAAAGGCTCTGAACTCTGTGTGTTGAATTTATTAAATCTGTTCAATGCATTGACAATAACTAAACTATAACTTTCTTTCTTTCTTTGTAGATCCCATCCCGTTCGCCCACAAATGGTACCTGGTACCTTTAATGCTGATTCTGCTATTTTCCACCGGTTTCCTAACCTACGTGGTGCTGATTGGCGGCGTCATTTCGTTTAGAACTCTGCTGTGTAGTTTCGAAATCGGCCGCAGAGATCGCAGCACCCGTCATATGGTGGAAGACATGAGGCAGGCGAGACGAATGATAGAGGAGGTGAGACACGAAGAGGATGGTGGTGGGAGGAGGATAGAAGGAGGAGGAGGAGGAAGAGAAATTGAAGGTGGAAGAGATTGGAGGATAGAAGGAGGAGGAAGTGATAGAGAGAGAGGAATTGAAGGAGGAAGTTATAGTGGAAGAGGAATTGATGGAGAAAGACTAGGAGGGGGAGAAAGAAGGATAGAAGGAGGAGGAGAAAGAAGAATTGAAGAAGGAGGTGGAAGAGAAAGAGGAGTAGAAGGAGGAAGTGGAGGAGGAAGAAGAATTGAAGGAAAAATAGGAGGAGAAAAGGGAATAATTGGAGGAGGAAGTGATAAAGGAAGAGGAATGGATGAAGAAAGAGGAATTGGAGAAAGAAGTGAAAGAGAAAGAGGAATGGAAGGAGAAAGAAGGATGGATAATTGGAGAACTCCGGAGAGTGGGAGAGTAAGAATACTGGAGAATAGTGAGAGAGGAGTAGGAAGTGGAAGAAAAAGGATAGAAGAAGACATCAAAGAGGAGAACGAATGGAGAGAAATCGGTTGGAGAATAGCGGGAAACGTAGGAAAAGGAGAAAGAGGAACACCGGAAAATGAAAGATTAGTAAGAGGAGAACGAAGTGGAAGTGGAAGAAGAAAATTTTCAGAAGAAGGAGGTGAAAGAGGAAGAAGACTGATGGAAGAAGATGATGAAGGAGAAGAGGAGGAATGGAGAACAGCGGAGAAAGGAGGTGGAAGTAGTGTGAGAAGAAGAATAGGAGAAGGAGTGGAAAGAGGACGAAGAGAATTGGATGAAGGAGGGAGTGGAGATTCTCCTAGAAGAAAGGGAAGAGGGGGAATTCGGGAGGTTAGAGAAAGAGAAAACGAAGAAGAAGAAGAAAGAAAACACGAAGACTTTGGAAGTAGTTATGAAGGAGTATGTGAAAAATGTGGCAGTGAAGGAAGAAAGACAAAAGGAAACGAGAAATATGTTAGTGGAAAAGTAAGAGAAGAAGATGAAGAAAAAGGAGGTGGAGAAGGAAAGAAGTGTGTAAGAAGACTTGTAGAAGAAAGAGAAGAAGAAAGAGAATCTCGGGAAAGAAGAATTGACCAAAAGAAAAGCGAAAAAGTTGTAAAGAGACGTTCTAAAATGGCGGACTATGAAAGAGTACTGACCGATGACGAAGAAGAAGAAAAAGAGGAAAGAGGAGGTGAAGAAGAAGAAGAAGAAGAGGAAGAAGAAGACAATTTGAATAAGAATTTTTCACCCAGAGCTTTCGAAGAGTTAAAATCTATCTATAAACGTTTTAGAAAAATTGTGGCCAAAGAGGATACTGATAGTAGTGAAATGTCTTCTCCAGACATTTCAGGCTTTGAAAGAATTGAAAAATGAACTAACCAACTATAGTCTGTCCAAGCAAATAAGACATTCTGGCAAGATGGGAAAATGACTCCAGCTCGGTCTATATTAGTTAGAAAATTATGAATTTGGCCTCGAGTTCTAGATCAGAATGTTTCCTACAATTTTAGACCAAATTTTTAATTTTTAAACCAATATTGATCGAGCTGGAGTCGTTTTCCCATCTTGCCAGATGGTCTTCTTTGCTTGGACAGACTTTATACTATGAATAAGGGATTTAAAGGAATCCCAGAGCTAGAAAAGTCGGGAAGAGAATCAGGGATAATGAGGAGAAGAAGAGGAAGAAGAATGAAAAGAAGAAGACAAAAAGTGAAAAAAGAACAAAACGAAATCGAAACAATTATCGACAATTCTAATTAAAGAAATTTTTATTGTTGAAGAATAATCATTCACTATTTGCTTGATGATCGTGCCTTAAGGCTATATAGTGATAGAATCTCTTCTGAATCTCAGGTGACTATATTTCAAACAAATCTTAGAATAACTCTTAATATTCAGACTAATTCATACAATAAATTTATTCAATTTAGTTCATTTCAAATGAATTGTCTCTGATCGGTTTTCAAACCAAACTTCAATTGTATTGAAATTTGTATACGATACTAGAAAATTTGAAAAACTTTTATTCAAAAATTTTATTATAATTAGTTAAGTTTATTTCAAGTGTCTGATCGACTTTCAAACTTAACTTACTCTACAATTGCATAGAAATATTTCAATACTCGACTAGTTATGACTGTATTCAGGATCATTGAAACCAAAGTCTTCCTACTGTATTTTTACTTGTAATATCAGTTTTTGAAAAAAACACTGCCGTATTTATAAGAAAACTGGTTCAAATGTAAAACTATGCAATAATTGATAAGCCTGAAACAGCCTAGTATTTCATATCAATTGGATAAGAAATTTTGTATTAAAATGTATTCGAAGTAGTTACAGTACTTAATAAAACTGTGATATTGTACCTTTCAATGAATAATTATAGCCTACTGTAGTATTAAAATGTTGAATAATGTATTCAAATTTATAAACATGATTTTTCTGATCTAACAGTAAGTTAGTTAGGCTATCAATTTTTATTCAACTTGTCAATTTGTCTCATCTCATTTGATATTATGTTATATTTCACCACATAGGGCTACCTATTATGAGAAAACAAAATGTACGAATCACATTCTACATCTATGATTTTTGTAATTTTCAATTGAATTGAAAGTATGCAGCAAGCCTGTAATGCATCAATCGTGTTTCTTGAACAATTTATCTTTATTTTTAAAATGCACTGTTCTGCTATTCATCATTATTTGTTAATTTTTTTGATTTTGATAATAAATTCGCACGTCTATTTTATTATTGTTTTCTTTTTTTCCTCATTCATATTTTATAGAATTATCTCAACTAAAATTATTATCAGTAAAACAAAAACTTAATCTTATGGATGGGAATCAGTAAAAATACATTGAATCCAAGTACAGTAATTTTTCATTTGCTTCACTAATTTTTAATGTTAATAAAATATTATTATTATTCTTCTTGTGTGATACAAGCATTTTTTTTTTATGAGAAACTTTAGAAATCACTTGATGTTTTGTAGAAGATTGAAGTAAGAGTATGCTGCGTTTATCACCTGAAAAAATTGATTATTGAAAAATAAATTTTTTCATAGAAATTATATCATTTAATCTGGATTGAATTAAGTTATAACTCACAAAAATGCTACACTTTTCAATATTTTTAAGGACATGGGAGAATTACTAAAGGATTATTATAGGTTTGAGATCAGGACATGAGACTCTTGATGCATCAAATCAAGCAACGCTTTTGAACGGTTATTCATTATTATTATTGAAACGTAGGCCTATGTTTGATGACAAATTGTTCAATTTCATACACCCATTGACCGCTGGCGGCTCGTGCCCATGAAACAGGTGAAGTGCCCGTATCTTTTACTGTACAGCACTTCACCTGTTTCGTGAGCACGAGCCACCAGTGCTAATCAACATGTTAAATAAACTTGATTCAATGACTGTAATTTCTGGTTGAAATTCTAAAAGTTCTATAATTTTCCATTTATTTTTGTATTATCTTGTGAATATTCACAATTAACTCATGCACGATTTACTTACATGAGTGAAATTCCTCAAATTGAGTGCACTTAGTCCGTAGGGTTTAATTTCCATGGTTTTGGTTGCTTTTGTCATCATAATAAGCAAAGACTTGCGACACCAGTGAGGGCTGTCCAGCCAGTTGCAATTGCTCAATGCTAGGCGGAGCTTTTCACCCTGCGATTTAACAGGAAAACATTGATTTTCCATTGAAATCGTACCGTATAACACATCTAATCAACTCAAATAAACTATCAATACAATTATTCCAAATAAGCAATTATTGGCTTATACTTTTTCTCCTCCAGTATAATTATGCGTTCGCGATTCAGTTACCTAATGATTAAGAATATGTATTTAATTTAACACTAATAAATAATAAAAAATCATTATTATTTAACACTGAAATTATTTGAGGAGAACATTAGGAAGAGATTATTTTGTATACAATCATTAAACAACCCTCAAATGACTCGATTGTTAACCACAATAATCAGCAGTTAAAAATCTAAAATGAATCTACAAAAAAATGTTATAAGTGAAATGAATCATTATTTTTCCTCAGGTGGGATTTTGTGTATTTTAAAAAGTTTACGTTATATTCTCTCCTATTCAAACCTAAGATTCAATTTATCCGGTGGCTCGTAATGTTTGTTCTGGTTTGAAAAATAAATAGATAAATCAGGCACAATGTGGAATAATGAGTACCGGTAAAATTTATTCTCAACTCAGTTGCCTTGGAACCCAATTTTGATGATCCAATCTGTAATTTTGACAATAATTTTCTTATTTCGGATCTGAAAATATTTCATTATTCGGGAACCCAAGTTTGTTGATCTAGTTCAAAACTGTAATTTTGACAATAATTTTCTTATTTCGGATCTGAAAATATTTCATTATTCGGAACCCAATTTTGTTGATCTAGTTCAAAACTGTAATTTTGACAATAATTTTCTTATTTCGGATCTGAAAATATTTAATTATTCGATTGCTTACTCACCTCATCAGTAACTTGTTGTCCCAAAGCACTGTACATTTCCATAATCCATACAATCCATATAAGAAGAATTGAATACTCCAATTTCATGAAGAAACCTTCCATCTAGAGAATAAAATATTAAAAACACAGTAAATTAAATGTGAAATACATAAAAATAAACATTCCCTTCCCAACAATTATTTTTCGTTCCTGGTTACAATACTATTCATAATTTTGAATAGGTATTCCACTGAATTGTAGTAAAATAATTGAACTTATTTGAAAACTCAACCTAATAGTTGTCGATGTAGTATGATAGTATCATATGGTGAGATAAAACATCACTGGCGACTCGTACCCATGAAACAGGTGAAGTGCCCGTATCTTTTACTGTACAGCACTTCACCTGTTTCGTAGGCACGAGCCGCCAGGGTAAAACATACTGATATCTTGTACTAAAATTAAACTATTTGACAATATTGTACCAATTGACAATATCGTAGTGTGTTTTATTACATTTATTCCAACAAATGTGGGAAATGAGGCGAAGTGGAACAACCCTTGGGTCTCCCCACTATTAAAAGCCATACGCTAAATAAATAATTCCAACAAAGAATGTCATAAATTTTAGGACTTGGCTCTTACCTCTCTTGTGCAATAGATGGACATGCAAATTTGAATTCCAAAACTGTTATTGCAAGCTAATATGAAATTTTGTAAGCCATTGTCCACAATTTTCAAGTCGCTGAAACAATTCCAAATTTTCAAATTCATTACCTTATTGCTATTGACTGTTTTGTTCATAAGGTACTGATTGAAGAGAGCCTATGATATAATTTCTCATTTTAAGTGGGTATTTCTAGTATTGAGGTGATAATAATTGATAATTGAGTTCCCAAGCATGTGTTCCATAAGGAAATAGAATAAATTTTTCCTTGCTGAAAGCTGAATATAGAGGCTATCTCAGTAAAGCAAGGGACTACAACCTGTAGAGCTGAGAATTTTCATTTTTCTGAAGAGAAAATATTAACCTATCAATAATACTATATAATATAATATACTAATATAATACTATATAAGTGTCAATAATATCATTGTCATTTATCTTTTCAATCTGTAAGAATCATCTACTTTTCTATCTTTATAACATTATTCTCTTACAATCATTCTAATCAGGATGATTAGAAACAAACTTAAATTTTTGACTATTCTGTCCAATAACCACATGAATTTGAAAGACAAATAATCAACTAACGTTTAAATTTAGCAACAATATAATATTCAAATAATGTACTTATATTTTATGTTACTATGATAGCGCCTATGGATAAAATTGTTGCCAAATCTAGATGAAAATATTGTGTATAAAAGTTTTGTTCCAACAAAAGAAGAATAAATTCTTCAAGAATAAGTTATCAATTTAACTTTTACGTGTCTATTTAATTGACTAATGTGTTTTCTTAAAGCTCATGAACAGACGAAAAATCTTGTTTGTTTGTTTATGAGGGTGAAGCCCACATGAGCTCATACGCTTGTGCGTGGGTAATGAAATGGATGTAAGCTTCATATTCTATTGTACAATGATATTCTGTAATTCTATGTATTGTGTCTTTGCTCAATGTAAAGTATGTAAGTGTACAAAGAATAAATAAAATTTGATTTGGAATTATTCCATTTTCATTCATAAAAATGTAGTTACTTTGATAACAACTTACTTGCAAATACTCTGATGCTGCATTACTAAATACCGCAAACATTCTTTCAAAGAACTTTCACAACCCCAATAACATTTTCTCCAAATTCAAAATAATTCTGCCTTACAGTCTCATAGTTAGCAATCTGTTCATTGATAATACCCAAACACTGACTTGTCATTTTTATTTCGAAAACCAAACTCTTCACAGCAATAAACCCCGAATTAAAAACGCAAAAAAGTAGTACAATTGTTGTACCACTTACAATAATTTGTACAATAGTTACTGTGAAGTACAAAGTTAAAGATGAACTGGAAAAGTAATGAAAATAGAACACGAAGGGTAGTTTTTGTATGTTAATTTCATCCTCGGTTTTCTTTGTGATAAGTATGTAGATAGTTTGAAAAAGTGGGAAAAAGTTGTACAAAACAAACACAAAAATCAGAATTTTTCGACTGTTAACCACTAAATTCTCCATGTTTCGCACGAGTTCCTTCTTGGAAACTTGCGTATCATCAGGTAGGATACGCTCCAAGAATTTGCGTTGCAACTGTGTCTCAATTGTGTTGCATAGGGTGTATACTCCACTGAACCCAGAGTGGATTGTCATGACGAATAGAATGTTGTTCATTTCTTTTATGATCATAATTACGGTGGTTTTTTTCGAGTCGGCCATCAGGGAAAAGATCAAATTGACTGCGTTGATTATAAAGTAGACGAAATGGAGTTTGGCGCGGAATTTTTTCACGCCATTTTGTGTGTGTCCCATGTGAACGGCGGCTCGCTTCACTGTTAATATTGTTTCCATTTTTTCAAATTTTCTCACCTGAAATTTATTGAAAATTTTATATTGTTCACAAAATTCTGGAGATGCAGAACAAAATTTTAAAATGCTAGCAGCCGATGTATAAAGCATCTATTGTTTCTTTTGAATTCAAAAACATAATTCAGGCATAACTTATAGCTAACTGACAAATGTGATTGATAATATAATCATCAGCTATTGGAGCGCACAAGGAGCAGACTAAACAGCCCAACTTTTCCGCGTTAGATACGGTATGCATAATATCAAGGAGACATATTTTTTCAATGTTCTCTTCCTATAGGAAGAGATTTAAGAGAAAATTCATGAATATAAATCTGTAAATGTATAAAATCCCATCATCTTACCTTCCAGGAGAGTTAGAGGTAAATTAATGGACCTGAAAACTTTCTCAAGTATTGCAATATCTTCTCAAATTCAATTTCAAATACTGCAGGCTTCTCAAATAATATGGCAAGTTTCACGTATCTCAATACTTAATGCTCCTGCCTTACTCAATATCTTCCTTTTCTTACCAATCTTCAACTTTTACTGATCTGAAAACCCTTCCAATCATTTTATAAAGAAATGAAACGCCAAAACTATGAATTATCTCGTGATTCTCCTCCATAATTACCTTGTAATTTTGTCCTCAAAGTGAACTGATCACCTTGTCTTTTAACCCTTCATCCCTTGACAATTTCTGCAAAAACCTGAATAAATCACTCAGCATTTCATCTACAAAAATAGATAATAAGTTACTCATTATGAGTGATTTTCACTTAACAATCTCTGTTCACAATGAAAATCATTACAAGATCCCTTCTTGTAATTTATCATTCACTGTACAAAAATAGCTAGTAATAAGTGGTTTTTGTGTATAATTTTTGAGTGATTTGTGGAAGGTCTTACTATAAATGTGATCACCCTAATTGAGATTGCTTTAGCTTCAATTCATCCCTGGTTATTACTGATTTATTTCTGGTTTAGCGAGCCCTCAGATTTTTATAATCTGCAATTATTTCTTAGAAGAATTTCTTGATAATTTTCCAACTGTTGGTCACTTCAAGCTTAGAATTGCGCTGCAGAGGGTCTTCCAGAAACGATTTTCCAGTTTTCTCAGGTGATTTCTTTGCTGAAAATTTCATTCATTCAACTATTCCAAGTACCGTATAGCTAATTTTTGTTTCGAATTGGGCGTTAATATTCCTTTCATGATATGAGAACCATATGAAATGAGATGAAAATACAAAATTTTATTTTCATCCAATTTTTATGTCCTAGAATTATTACCGTTTAACGCTAGCCTGGATCCTAATAAGTAAAGTCATGGATTATTGGAAAAGTAGATGAATTTCAGCTCCTAGAATTCTAGAATAATTGAAGCATTTTTTTAGAGGACTTATTTTCAAGTAAGTACAAATTTTTCAACATTTTATGGCTGGTGATTTTTCAATATATAGACCGAAAAATATTTGATAAGATATTCAATAATCCACATTGAATACAAGACCTCTCCAACATTAGTTATTCTCTTTCTCTTACTACCTCACTCCATCTCTCTTCCAATTCCACTGTGCTTCTCTGCTTCTCTATTTCTCTCTTCTTTCGACCACCGTCTCTCTCTCCACGTGTTCGTGTTGGGGATAAGTGGAGCGAGTACCCACTCTACTAACTGTTGTCCGGTCCAGTCCTTCCTTCATTCCACTCTTCTTCGCGCGAGGAAAGGAGAAGAAGAGGAAGAAGAAGAGAAGAAGAAGAAGAAGAAGAAGGAGAAGGAGGAAGAGGAGGAGTAGGAGGAGGAGGAGGAAAAGGAGAAAGAGGAGAAGATCTCCTACTCAGATCTCGACTTGACCTAGAAAAGTAGGTACTGTATCTCTTTTTGATTCTGGTTCCATCTTGCTTCAGTACACTCTCACTCTTAATTCAGGTTCTTTTTCTTCTTCTTCTTCTTCTTCTTCTTCTTCTTCTTCTTCTTCCTCCTCTTTTTCTGCTTCCCTACTTCTTATTACAGTTATAACTTACAGAACAAGATAAAATTATCAAATTAAGTTTCAATTTTTATATTCAATGGTACAATGTATATGAGACAATGTGGAACTCTTTAATTTTCATTTGCATTTCGTACTTTTCTATGTTTAATATTATTCAATAAAGATTATGATTATGAATATTAGTATGAGTGAATCTTGTATAGTTTCTAGTACCAATCTAGTGTAGACCTGAATAGACTTATACTGTACTGCCATCAAATAATATTGCCATCAAGAATCAACATTTTCATTTAATGCTCTGGAACTTTCTTTCAAACTTCATGATTATAATGTGTGCTAATTTTTAGTTAAAAATTGACGGTTTTTTTAAAAAAAACAATGATTGAGTAAATTGTATGACAACCTACTTTTGAACTGCCTTGAATAAAATGGAAGAGAATCAGTTTTGGGAGAAATCTTGCTGTCCGCTTCATTGCAAATTATTTTTGAATAGATGATTATGATCATGATTATTTACTGCTATACTAACAAATACGTCTTAAATTAATCAGATTTATGGGTGTAGCCTTGTACTGTTCTTACTGAATCTCGTCATTTTTGAAACATTTATTGCATATTTTTCTCATATACCGCCTGTAATTTTTCGCATACAATATTTTGAAAGCTCTTGTAAAAATCTTACATGAATATTTTTACATTATGAGTAACTGATGTGAAAAATATCTTTATTTCATCTTTCACTCTATGAATTCTTGTTCAAATTTCCATATTTTTGTTTTTAATGCCTTTTAAAAAAATATATGATAGGAAACATTTGATAGTACAATTATAACGATAATTCTTGTAATGATACGGTAAAGTGATAGGTACTTAGATAATGATACTTGGAGTGATAGTAAGCAGAGAACAATGTGTTGATTGGTCAAGTTGACGATTTGGATGGTGATGATGATGATTTGGATGGAGATGATGATGATGATGATGATGATGATGATGGCGTAGTATAGCGGTAGCCGGTAAAGTCAGTTACTTTCTCCTGACCTTGTTACTTGACCTAATAAGGACCGACGACTGGCTGTGGCCAACTCTCAACTATACCTATATTTCAACTATTCCCCACTGTGATTTTACATTTTTACCAACCACCATTATATCTATAGTTCAACTATTTTTCACTGAATCTGAACATCTTTATCAACTTCCATTATACAGTATATAAGTTATATTTCAACTATTTTTCATTGAATTCATACTTTTTTTCTATAACTTCCACTGTATAACTCCAAATTTATTTCAATATGTTTGTTAAAAGTCTATTCATCTTTGAAATGAGGATGAAGCGCAGATAAGCTCTTAGGATTGTGTGTGGGTAATAACGAGTTATGACAACTTATTTTCAGGTAGTAGTCGGGACCGACGGCTTATTGTCTCCTCCAAAAGACGGGATAGTCGTGTCCAAGTGATTGTGCTGTGGACAAATGATTACTACTCAATTATTATTCACTATACCTATGTAAATATATTCCCAACGTAGCTTAGTGTATGCCAATATATTCATTTTTTACTATAAATTAATAATATAAAATACTCAATGTGTCTGTATCTATCGTATTCTATTATATATATCTATCCAGCTATAATCTTTTTTCCACTGTACGTACCAAGTAAATATTTTGCATTTTTATCCGCTAGAAGCTTTTGAATGCTAATATATTATCATAAAGATGAAAAAATGTCCTATAATTATCATGATCAAGTATTGATCATTATCCATTTATAATACAAGTTTCTTCTTTCAAATGCAATTCTTATTTCGTATTCCTGGGTTTTAATCCTAAAACCCCCAAAAAAATTAGTAGCTTCCAAGTATTTTCTGAATAGACACAGGCCTACATCAATATCTCATTTCAATCACCTAATAGTACAGTACCAATTTATTTCGATTCAAAACTTCAAGGTTATTGATTAATCTAAATAATTGGGTTGCCTCTGATAATACATGCTAGTGGAGATTGATAATGGTGTAACTACAGGAACCTGTATCTCGATATCTTGATAAATTTGAGGTTAACTTATTACAACTTGTAATATGTTTATTCTATACAAGCCACGAATACTAGAATACAGTGTTTTATAGTATCCGTACATTAGCTAGATATAGTCCGACCAAGCAAAGAAGACCTTCTGGCAAGATGGGTAGCTGACTCCAGCTCGGTCAATATTGGTTCAAGGATATTATAAATGTGGTCTTAATAGTTGACCAGATTGTTTCCTACAATTTGAGATTAAATTGATAATCTTTGAACCAATATTGACCGAGCTGGAGTCATTTTCCCATCTTGCCAGAAGGTCTTATTGGCTTGGAGAGAGTATACAAGCTATTCCTAAACTCCTGACACGAAACAAAATTTAAATGTTGCTTGGAGTGTCTCCTTTTGAAAACTCCTTTATATTCTATTTCTGACTTTTATCAAGTACCAATGGAGAATTTTGCCGAATTATGAAAACCTTATTAATCTTATTATTCCCCTCAATTAGAAGATATTTAATGATTTTGTAAGATAAAAATATATACTGTCATCATACTAGATTATACTGACGTGTTGAAAATCGATTATACTGAACTCATGTCTAGTCTTAGTAATATATTTGATCTGTTGATTGTATATTTATTTGATTGATTGTATAATATTTGATCTGTTGATTTGTTGTTTGTATTTATTTGACGTTTCCGATTGCAATGTAAACAATGCTTAAAGGAATAAAACATTCTTATTCTTTTATATTTAACAGTTCCTCTCGCTGAAAGTAATGGAAAAAAATGTGCCACTTGCAGTGATTTTCTTTCAATAAAAATAGTAATTACAGAGTCACCTTAATGGTGATCAGCACATTGTGGTTTCATTGGCTGCTCATTAGCCTTTTCAAATGTAGGCCAATCACTGGAAATAATGCTGCTGTTTTTTAGAGATATTTTTTCTTTTACAACCACTTTTCCTCTGCTTTCTGCTCTTTTCCGATTGCTGTTTTCTGTTTTCTTTCTCTGGATTCGCTTCCTCTCTCCTTTCCGATGACTTGTCAACAACTGATGTTCATTTTATGTCCCAATGTATTGTTTTGGAATATGGAACGTATTCTAATGTATTCTTGAAAGAATGCATTTCAATGAATGTATCCTTGAAAGAATGTATTCCAATGTATTAGTGATACATGTGTGTTCCAATGTCTTGAAAACCAATATGTTCCAATTTCACTTGGAAAATCCTGGTTATGTAACCCCAATTCTAAATTGAAAATTTCACAAGATTACATTTTTACAAAAAATCTAAAACTAAATCACAAGCTAGTTTAAGTTTGCAGTCATTTTCACTGCCCTTTCTCGACAAAAGAATTGGGAATAGTTCCGAATTCAGCCAGCAGATGACAGTAGCAATAGGGTGACTTGCTTCGACTTCCATTGGAAACGCCTCCAAGCTACTATCCGCTCTGATTGGCCGACAACATTGGTTCAAAAAGTTCCAAATTCAACCAGCAGATGACAGCAGTTGTCGGGTGATGTTTCAGATTTGACTAGAACACGCCTTCTTGCCCCACCTGCTCTTTTCTGATTGGTTGACAGTGTTTCGTGAGTTCCGCCTTAGAAAATGGCTGCTAGCGAGAAAATGGAGAATGATATATCATTTGCTGATTCACTATCCACTATCTTACGCTTGTATAGTCTCCTTATTTATTTAAGTGAGTACAATTGTATCTAGATAATACTTGAAGGATTATAAATGACTATAAATAGTCGAAACATGTAATCCAATGAAAAGGGTACTGTGATTATTATCTAGAATTGAAAAACAGTGATAAAAGTAGCCCTGAGATAAAAGAAATACTTGAAAGATCTAATAATTTTCATAACATTCAGATTTAGTTTTACTTTTTCGTATCACCAACTCCAGTACTAAACTTCAATAGTTTTATGCTGTATGGAATGAGATAGAAATTTGATTTCACAATCTCAATAGCTTAATACTTATTTATTATCTCACATCTCATTTCATTAAATAATATAGAATTACAAGTATTATTTATGATCTAATACTATCCTAATGCCGGGAAATTGTTTGAAACACTACAAATATTTATTGGAAATATAAGGGAAATAGGTTCTTCCGACTACCTAGTCGTCATCTCTCATCATCATTATCCACAGAAAATAATTTCTCCTAGTTATCTCTTTCTCTCTCTCTCTCTCTCTCCTTAATATTTTCTTCAATTAAAAATAAATTCAGCCGAACAAGTTGTAGAAACAAAAAGAGGCGAAAGAGAAAAAGAAAATAGTGGAATGTCAGTGTCACCGCAGTAATGATTGTGACAGTAGCGTGACAGACGGACGTCACAAAATACGCGGCTTTTGTCACGCGTCACGTCATTAGTGACACAGCGTGGGTCACGTGATTAAGATCTCTTCTTTTTCTCCTTCTGTCTTCTACTCTTCTTCTTCTGCTTCTTCTAGTTCTTCTTTCTTTTCTACCACTACAACTACTACTAGTACTAAGACTTCTTATGGTTTTTCTCTTCTACTTGATCTGTTTTCTTCTTTTACTTTATATTTTCTCCTTGTTATTATCTGCTTTTCCTTCTTCTCTATCTTCTTTCCCTAATTATTATTTGTTTTCCTTCTTCTCCATCTGATTTTCCTACTTCTTAATCTGTTTTTTCTTTTTTCTCCATCGGTTTTTACTTCTTCTTCATCTGTTTTTCCTTCTTCTACGTCTGTTTTATCTTCTTCCTAATATGTTTTTCCTTCTTCCTCATCCGTTACTCCTTTCCGTCTTTTCATTCTTCTCCTCTACCTCCACCTTTCCTCCTCATTCTAGTTCTTCTTCTTCTTATTCTTGGTCTGTTTTCCTTCTCCTCAATCTGTTTTCCTCCTTCTTAAACTGGTTTTCTTTTCTCCCCATCTGTTTTCCGTCTTCTTCGACTGTTTTTCCTTCTCCCTAATTTGTTCTCCTTCTTCTTCATCCTTTTCTCCTACTCCGTCTTTCCATTCTTCTTCTTCTCCACCTCCACCTCCTCCTCCTTCTTATTCTCCTTCTTCTACTTGACACCCATCTTTTTCTCCTATTCCTTCTTCTCCTTCTTCCTCTTTTCCTCCGTCTCCTCCTCCTCCTCCTCCTCCTCCTTCTCCTCCTTCTCCTCCTCCATCTCCTCCTTCTCCTCCTCCTCCTCCTCCTCCTCCTCACCCCATCCTTATTTTCCTTATTCCTATTGTTCATCTGTTTTTCTTTCTTCTTCTTCTTCTTCTTTTTCTTCTTCTGCTACTGAAGCTCCTCTATCACGCTTTCTACACGCTCAATAGTGACAATTTTCTCAGACACTGCAATTGTTTTTCGCATCTTTTGTACAATAGTGCAGAGTTCTGTCTATGTTTATTGTCTAATATAGCTGATGTCAAAGTGTAAGGCGCTTTCATCTGCTCCTTGTGCGCTCAAACAGCTGATGTTGTCTTTTGGGATTGTCATCAAAACGCGAAATAAAAAAAATTCTAACAATTCAACTTCAGTACTAGTAGGAAGCGTACTGTATCTTATTGACTGATTTGTTTCGTATCATGTATTAGAACTGATGTGATGAATTATTGTTGTATTAATTTTATCTAAAGGTCATTCTTGAATATTCATCTTCTTGTTGAAAGTTGAATCGTGATAGATAGTCTTGAATTCTAAATAGTGTTTCGATAAGGCCATTTCAATTTCGGACTGATAGTGGGTTGAAAGATTAAGATGAAGATGAAGATGACATGACGTTCATTAAATCACGTGCTTACTTCCATTTATTTCATTGTGTTTTATTACTACAGCTGATTCATCAATATCATCTTCATCTTCATCTTTTAACCCACTATGAATGCATCCTAAGGAAACTTTTAGTCCAACTCATAAGACTCATAGCTATAGTAAAAATATTCAGATAACATACCAAGTTTCATATTTAATTGTCTATCTTTTCATTCTATGAGTAGAATCATATTATGAATAGATAGATATGATTGAAGTACAAGCATCCAAAGTTATTACGATTCAAGGGAACTAGAAAAGTGTTGGTGAGCCAGAGAATGATGTCATGTAGTTCAGATCAACAACATACTAGGCTATGCTATTTTTTGATGAAATTATTGGCTCTTGCGCACGGTACTAGAAGTTCTGATCTGAACTATGTAACATTCTAGTCTCTCTCACCCGGGTTTCATTTTCCCTAATATCGGGCAGCTATGGAACAACCTTCTCTATATTAACCTTTGAAACACCATACTATTACTCTTTTACTACTACTCTCTCGAAGTTCCGAGCCTACGTGACTTGGCCTCTCCTCAACAACTTCTCTCCTCCAAACCGACTTCTTAAAACCGAAAGCGAATCCAGTTCTATGTCTGCGGCGTCAAAACACACCGCTCAGTTGGCAGCAGCAGCTGATGCAGCGTTAGGTTGGCAGCGGTGCGTTTGTGACCCACTTGGCTTAACACGGTTTCCCGCCGAAACGGATGCCCGGCCAATCAGCGCCTACTTATTCGGCCGCTGCCAACCTAACCGCACTGAATTGCCCTACTTAGTTGCCAACATAACGACGAGTAGCTGCCCTGGTCACTTAAGAGTCTATATACCTACTCACATTAGTGAATCAGTGGTGTTTAGCTATGCCTAGATTATGTTTTTGGAATCAAAAGAGACAATAGATGCTCTACATCAACTCTTAGTAGATAACATCACGTTCAAGAGACAATCGAAACCACCTAACTTTTTGATTTATTGATAAAGTTGATAAAAATGGAACTTACCTTATCAATCCATTGCATTATTGAAAAAATGCAAGTCTCTCGTGCATTAAATGAAAGAGCAATTTAAGTTCGAAGCTTTGGTACGAGCTTTCTTGTGACAATACGAATTTTGATCTGAGTAATTTCAATAGCTTTCATGGAAGATACTACTATAGAGTCTATGTTCAATACTAACTCCTTCAAGCCCTCTCTACTCGTCGGATTTCTGATACGCAGTAGTGATACAGAGTCCAAAATTGATACAGTAAGGAAGCTCGTTGATACAAGATACTATAATCTTTGAGTATGGATAATCCATAATGAATGCTATAATGCTCATGTTTACAGCAATGCTCATGGATTGCCGCCATATTGGGAATAAGCTGATTTTATTTCCCAATGATAGAACGTTTCGAGATAATCTAATTAGTTTTGGGTTCTTTTAAAAAACTTGAATTAATAAAAAATAAAAATGAAACACAAAGTTTTAGAGAGAGAATAGTTATTTTCCCCCCATTTTCAGCATTTCCATCAATTTTGGACTACAATTTTATCACTACTGCGTATCGGAAATACGCCGTGTAAAGAGATCAAAATTCATAAGTCTAGAAAAATTGGCTCTATGGTCATCAACCTCAAAATCTAGTCTTCATCTCTTCATCTTTTCTTTCGTCTTCATATCTTTTCTTGCATTACAAGGCTCTAGAATTAAAATTAAACAAGTTCAGAATCAAATCAGATAGAAAACGAATATTCTATAGACTTTGAATAATTGTTTCCAATGAACACAATAAGAAGTAGCCGTGAACCAATCAACAACTGTGCTGTGTCTCATTGCCTGGAGGACTACTAAACTTGATCCTTGATTAAATTTGATTGGCGTCAGGCCTTGAACTGCGATTTGGCCGCGAAAATCTTCGATCAGTGAACGCCGTTAAACGTGAAATTTCCTGACGCCGTCAAGGAGCGAAGGAGTGGAGGATCGATCATTGATCTATGAAGCATGAACGCAATCATAAAATAATTAAGGTCTACTCCAGTCATCAAGGCTTTATGGTCATCAACCTTTCCGACGAGTTTATTTGCTTGAAGAAAATTTTATAGTAGAAAAAATTCAATTTTTTAATGGGCCTACCTTAAGGATGAAATAATGAAGGTTTCAATAGGAGTCGGTTTTCAATTAGTATACAATAACGATTGTAGTATTGTATGAGTGATGGATTATTTATTTTTCAATAAAGCTATCGCCAAAAAGTTAGGTGATTTCGTCTGCTTCTTGTGCTCTCTAACAGCTGATTTCAGAAACATAAACATGTTTTGACTATCATTTTGAGCAAAATTGGGATTGAAATAGTAAGAGCTCAGCCTTTTTCCCGATCCCCATCATTGTTATAACTGTGAATTATGAATAAATGATATGATGAGTAGCCAATTAGAGTTGTCATTTAGATATGCTTAGATGATATTTTTGAATTCAAAAGAGACAAGAGATGCTTTACATCAGCTGTTGGTAGGTTATATTACGTAAAAGAGACAGACAAAACCGTCCAACTTTCTGCCATTTATAAAGTTTGAGGGCCGATTGCACCAAATTCAAATCAATCAAATTCAATCTCCGTAAACTGAATTCAAATAAAGTTATACCTACTACGGCGGTTTAATTGCATGATTTCAGGTATTGCAAGTATTTAGATACTTTTATAGTCAGACTATACAAAAGTATCAGGTAAATTTGGAAGGATATCCTACAATTTTTGCTGTTGTTCTTGTAATCAGTAATAATACTACTATTTCATCAAAGTATTTGATAATAGTATTATTTGTGAGTGAGAATGTGTTACACTACACGTGAATGTGGATCGCTGTAACCATAACCTTCAGACAATTCTGAATGTTTCTCAAAACTAGGAATTATTCCACTGGCGGCTCGTGCTCACGAAACAGGTGAAGTGCGCGTATCTGTTACTGTATACAGTGACGAGCACTTCACCTGTTTCGTGGGCACGAGCCGCCAGTGCTAGGAAAAGAGACGTTTTCGACCTTATTGTCTATGTTTTCATCCAATAAGTATATTTTGTACTATTGTACTTTTTGTAAATATGTCTTCATTTTAGAAGAATGAATAAGTAACGTAATAATTATGTAATAATCTTTGAAACAATTCGACCAGTATTCACAAACAAGTTCAAAGCACAATCAATTGTAAAAACAAGTCCATCTTAAATAAGCTTGAGCAATAAGACTCCAGTCAAATTGTTCTCAATTCATTGTTTTTAGTTTTCTTGTGAATGTTGTTCAAATTCGACGCCCATTTATTGGTTCCTCCATTTTGTAGGCGTTACGAACCTCGACAGCCAATCGCATTCAGCCAATCACAGAGTAGTACAGCTCGGCCAATGGGAATTCGTGGTTCCACCAAGACGTTCTCTAGCTCTAGCATTATTCATAATAATCAGACTGGCGGCTTGTGCCCACGAAATAAGTGAAGGGGTCCGTATCTTTTACTGTACAGCACTTCACCTATTTTGTGGGCACGAGCCGCCAGTGATTATCTGATTTATCTGATTAGCCGCCACTGATTATCAGAGACTTATTACTTAAGAGACTTATTATACAGTCTGTATAATCAGACTTTCGGCTCGTGCCACCAAACAGATGAAGTGCCCGTATCTTTTACTGCACAGCACTTCACTTTTTTGCGTACACGAACCGCCAGTGTTATGGAGACTGATTACATGATTATGAAGTCTCTATAGCATTACAATGAGAGTGTTCTTGTATGCCCGAAATATTCTAGATGTTTAAAAGATTCAATCTATTGCTCCAAGTATTTGTCTCGTGAATTCTTGAAATATTTAAACATTGTAGAGCAGTGTATGAACGGTTCAATTGAATTTCAAGTTGATACAGTTGAATGAACTGTATCAAATCGAAAGGTATTTAAAAATATTTCGATAGATGTGGTTTTGCGTATCTTCTTGAATGTATCATCTTGAAATTGAATCAAATAGCGTAACACCACAATACAATAGCGTAACACAGCGTATCAAATAGCGTAACACCACAATACTGTGTAGGTATAATTGACGCCAAAGATTTAGGCAGATTCGTCTGCTCTTCGTGCACTCCAACAGCTGATATTGTCAAATAGAGTAATGCCTAGATGATGTTTTTTAAATCAAAAGAGACAATAGATGCTCTAAATCAGTTGTTAGTAGGTTACAACACGTGCAAGAGACAGACGAAACCGCCCAACTTCTTGGCGACAGCTATACAAGTGGTCATGATTAAAAATCATTTTTAAACCTAGGCCCGTATTATCAATAGTAGTGATTTTAGTTTGAACTATGATTTTAGTTTAAACCATGGGATTCAAGTTTAACACATCATAATACATGCGACTTGATATAGCTTGAATTATTTTGATCACTAATATAGCTTTGTTTAATTTGATCCAAGTGAAATACATAATAACGAATGCGACTTAATATAGCTTGCTTCATTTCTTTGTGGTTTGAATTGAACTGCTATTTATAATACGGGTTCTTATGGTTCAGCTTGAAGCCTAGTTCATATTCTAAAGAGACTGTTGGAAACCAATCACAACAACAAAAATTATTTCAATATTTTTTTACTAACAATGAACAATAAACAATGAGATTTCTCTATAAATAGTCTTAGTAGATTCAATTAAAAATAAAATTATATAAAATCTTTGTATAAACTCCAATATTGTATTGTTCAATCAATTTCATATAAAAAAGTTTCTTATAAAAAATACAGTGCTTCATTCAGAATCCAGTTCAGCTTTCTACTGTTTCGTTGTTAAAAATTTGATTCTAGTTAAAATGATTCTAAATATACGAATTTACCCTGTTTTTTTCGAGAAAATTGATCACATTTTAACAAAAATTGTTTGAAAAATTTCTTTCTCAACTTCAAAAGTTGCAATGATTGTAACCTTCCAGATTATTTTTGAGAACTGAAAACTCATGGAATGTTTAACATGTCTATGAAATTAATTTTCGAAATTATAAATTTCACTATTCGATCTCATCTTCGTGATTCCTTTCCTTACATTGTAAAAACTTCATCAATATTTTTCTTATATCTAACAAAAATTTGTGATCTATCCCTTTCGAAAATTCAACTTGAATATTGGGATTGTCTCTCAATTTTCTGCAATTTTTAAGTGAATTTTCCGACAAAACCTCTTGAACTCTATTCATTTAAATCTACTGAAAATTAGATAATTTTTACAAACAAGAGAATAAATTCACAGATAGCTAAGAAGAACATGAACTTACAACCCATTTTGCTTAACTAAAAACTAGAATAATTTACAATTACAAATAATAATTAGCAAACTTACACATTACAAAACAAAGTACATAATAATTTTCAAGTGAAGTGACATTGATACGAAAAAACACTATATTTACAAATATTTTTGGTCCAAAAACTATAAATTACAATAATATTGAGAAGATCGTTATAAAAATTCAGAGTGGTTTTGTATTACTAATAACTAATGTATTTCTTATTACAAAAATAGAAAAATTGGAATTCTCACTTTGACAAGATGATTTGGACGGTATCAACAAAATTCACTAAATTTAAGTTCTCATAAAAATTACATTTTTATTTGATAAATAATGTTTCAAACGATTTATAAGAATTTCTCCTCCTGTAATTATAAATTGTAAGAAAACAAATCTTTCATTATGAGGTATTGATTTTACTGGAGTTTTCAAGTGAATAATACTCTAACCAAGCGTGAATTGTCACAATTTTCTTTAAATTATGAACATATTCCAAATGAATTGAGTACCTAGCCTAATTTAACTCTTCAACATCAATTTTTAAATCCTTATCTGGTAGAAAATTCCGTAAAAATATTGTCAAAAACATCATATAGCGCTTTTATAACAGTAGCTGTTTGAGGAAAATTACATCATGAGACTTATTCCAAATTGAAATTCCAAAATAAGTTATCTAAATTAGAATTATCTTTTTTAGCACAAGTCAACAATAATTCATCATATAGATAGCCTAGTCAATAAATAGATATACCTATATACAAACTTTACAACACTCAACTTACATAAATTATTAATACCTGAAACATTGCACAACTTCATAAGTTAAAACTACAAGATAATCATAATATCATTAACAAATGAGTAGAAAAATAAATAGTATTATTGAAATAGATCTTAGTCACACTATAATGACTCTGTATTGAGTATCTTTAAGTCTTATTTCGTACATCATTCTTCATTCGATCATAAATTATTCATTGATGAATAATTCTATTCAAGTTCAAGTTTTATTATAGACAAAGTATCATAGAACATAGATGAATAAATGAATATTGTATGCTTTTCAAAAAATAAACTCTTTGAAATTAGATTCTCGTTAAAAATAGGTCGGAAAATTTTAAGCAGGTCCATAAATTCATGAAAATAAATAAGTAATTATTGGAGAATTCGTTCGTCAGAATTCAATCTGAACTGAGTATTTCTAGGGAAAGATGATTCAGAATAATATAGAAAATGAAATCTATAAGATAATTAAAATAGAATAATAAATTGAAAATACCGAATACCTATTGATTCTAGTAAGTTATTCATACACGAAATGAATTCTTATAGGTTTATACCACTGAATACCGTTTCTAGAATTTGATACAAAATCTATGCTTTTCATCTCTCTCAGATACATTATTGAGGATTTAGGCCTTTATTCAGGCTTTTTATACATGTATATAGCTTTGGTTGCATAGCTGTAGTTGATAATAATTTAACGATTTCAGTCTTATCTGATATTATGAAAATTGACGAAAATAGTACCATGATATGAGAGGTTCGAAGCTAAAAACAATAGAAAAGTATTATTATGCTTCTAACAAATACGTAAATAGGTATGATTATGGGGATGAAGTTGAGTAAGTGCTACATGAATATTACGGGAAAAATCTACGTTTTGGAATTGAAAATGATGACAGTTTACAGTCCAAGATAATAAAATTCAACCAAATTTAGGTTCGGTTTAGTTTAAAATGGATACATAATCTTTTACTAATTCAACTAAGTAGCAGCAAGAAATGATGGTTCATGACTATTTGAAAGTAGTTCAAACTAACTTACAAAAAGTATTAGGATGAATTTTTTGGATTCAACGATTAGCCTTTATCAATACATTCACCCTCTTTCAAATTGTTCAACTATATTTAATTCAAGATCAAACTGTTCTCATAAACTTGTTACAAAATTCCTCAAGTCTTCAATCCAAGATCTGGATGAAAAGTTCTCAAACACATTAGAATTCAATTCCGTAAAATTAATCTGATAGTCTCTTCAACATGCAATCCAACATACATAAAATTTAGCCATCAAATAATACAGAAAATATTAAAACTAGAAGAAATCTGATCACATCATTACAAAAAATTACGAAATTAACAACTAACTTCAATAAATAATTATTAACATTAAATATAAACTACCATTACAAAGCTCACCATCTAACTTAGATGTAGAACTAAATTACATACAGCATTATATTAATAATTACATTATAATTATGAATTCATAGTTTTGAGAACTATGAATTCATAATGTGTTTTTTCTTTCGAGAAAAACGTTCTCACGTTTAGGGTATTATTTGGAAAACTTTATAATTCACTCTCCCTGAATGAGTTTGAAGGTTAAACATTTTCAACAGTGTTCGAAATTTAGCATTTAATACTGTATACTAGAGGATTCAATTGTTTAGAGTTTACTACTAATTACTTGAAGTAGTAAATTATTGTGGTGGTATTGGTAGTCTTCTTATACCAGTCGTAAAGTTTGAGAAATGTATTGAGATTAAAACAATGCTATTGTGTAAGATTAAAACAAGTTAAAATTTAAGTAGTAGGTTTAGTTTAAGTTTTAAATAGTATGATTTAAGTAGTGGGTTTCGTTTAAGTTTTAAATAGCATGGTTTAAGTAGTGATCTTTATATACCGGTAGTTTATAAGTAAAAAATTTCAATTTTGCATTATTTTTTAGAGAAACTGAAAATACTTTGAGACAACTTAGTCTCTGTCAATAATTATAGTTCTATCAAGACAGATAAAATAGTTAACGTTGTATTCTTTCTCAAAAATACAAAATATTTATCCAATTTCAAAAAAATTTTGAACTCTCTTATCATAGCTTCCAATTCTCATAACTATTTATCATAACAAGACCTAACCAACGAATAACAAACAGAGAAATAACTTCTCATTTCAAAAAATTACAGTTTTATGCCCGGTTTTTTCATGCACACTCAAATTTGAGGGACCCTCAAGTTTACTACACTTTACTACATTCCCTATACTTATCATAGAAAATGTCAGCTGTTCATCAAAATTTAAGGGTCCCTCAACTTTGAGTGTGCTTGGAAAAACCGGCCCTTAAACTTTGAAACAATAGTAATAGTTCCTCATTCTGATCTCAACCAATTCTGAGGGCAAAACACTGCTCAACTTTGTGAGAATATAGTAATAGATATTTGTTCTAGTCTTGCCTGAAAATAGTACCTCATTCTAGTCTCATTCTAGTCTTTCCTAGTGATAGTACCTTTTTCAAGTCATAGTACATCATTCTAGTCTTGCCTAGTAATATTACCTGATTCTAGTCTCAACAATTCTGTAAGCAAAACACTGCCCAACTTTGTTGAAAACATAGTAATAGTAGGCTACCTCATTCTAGTCTCACTTTAGTAACAGTACCTCATCCTAATCCCTCCCGATTCTCTTATGTATCTGTGCATGCTTGATGAGATGCGCCTTCTGCCTGAAAGCCTTACCGCATACCTCGCACCTAAAAGGTTTTTCTCCGGTGTGTGTTCTGAGATGCACCTTGATATTGGACTTATTCAGAAAACCGCGGTTACAAATTGTACACCTGTGTATCGGCTTCTCCTTGCCCATAGCACCTTCGGCGTACACCACAGTCGACGTAGCCGCCGCAGACTGTGCCTTGTTCTTGTTACGCGACTTTGACTTTTTGTTCGGCGTGGTTGTATGAGGAAAACTGACCTGCAACTCGGGCGAGGGTCTGGTGGAACTGTGGACAGGGTTGTAGCGAACTTGAAGGTCCGAAGTGCTGACCACGTGTGAAGGGGGACTGTGGGCTAGATAACTACCGCCAGCTGTTGTACTAGAAGACGGAGAGGTACATTCTGCCACCATGTACGCCAAAGTGTCAGGTTTAGTCAGGCGGCTTTGCAGAATCGGCATATACCCAGACGTATCCCGCTGTTTCAAACTTTGCTGGTACAACGATTGCGCATTAACCTGAGGCACTGTGAACTGTAGGTTGACAAACTCTTGCAGGGTTTCGGACAATATCGCTGAATCCACTGATTGGGTAGTAGTGGTACCACCATTACCTCCAGAACTATTCACTGAAGACACTTTGGTTAGATTTGAAGATGCTACAGATGTTGCCACTCCAGGACCAGCGTTTTCAATGGTGCCTTCAAACCAGGATTCGATTGAATTGATGTCAATCCAACTATCTCTAGATGTGTCGTTGGCTGAGGGAACTGTAGTATCCGCAATCGCTAAACCGATGAGTTTTGAGATGTCGTCAATCTCAGGGTTACCAAAACTCATATCAGGTTCCGCCTTGATGATGGCTCCATCCAGACAGACATCGGGCATGGTTGATGAGGATACCTGATGGTCAGTGGAGTAGTAGATGGATTCTGATATGTCGGAGCCATTGGAAGCGGTGCTGCTACCTGAGGTTCCCGTGGAGTTGCTCCGCTGATCGGGCAGCCTAGGCGGGCTGGGGGCGGCGGCAATGGTGTGGAAATGATGTCCTGAGATGCCATTGATGCTGAGGTGGCCAGTGTAGCCCGTGAAAGGCGGCAAAGGTTTCAACTCCGCCAACCGATTGTTGTTTGGCTCTGAAGAACTGTTGTTGTTGGATGATGACGTAAGCAGCAGATCCAGCTCGTCCATGTCGGGCTTGGAGTCTTCATCGTCGTCGTCCTCCAGCTTGCCGTGCGTAGCGCCCTCGACTAGGAAGTGATCCGAGCCGGACGTTGTCCAGGAGGAGAGCAGAAGCGGATCCAGAACATCCGAGTCGGCTCCGGGGAATTTCATCTTCCCGGGACTCGGACTCAGCCACGGGGGATCCAGGTCAACTGATGAGGCACGACACTGCACCGTCACGTCACCGGCATGTTGGACACAGCCTGAATTCAACAGATTTCAAGATAATTCTGGAGATTCTCAGAAAATTTTGGAGATTATTTCAAGAGAATCTAACAGAAAGCAACAAGTAGCGTAACCTGTAGATCAATCTTCTTCAGAATGGTTCTTTATCTCGCACGTTCCCTCACTGTGTCAGAGAAATCAATTAAGGATCCTTCTTGAGTTAATAGGGTCTTATTTTTGGAATATTTCCTCTTTCTCGGTCTTTTCCACACTGTGGGAATAATGTGTGTTCCTTCCAAAGGGTTCTGGTTTTCTTCTCTTTTTCTTCTTCGTTTTTGTAGGTTGTTTTGTCAACTTGGTGGCGAGACTGCTCCTGTAACAGAAAAAGATGACACAACATTATACTATTGTAGAATGAATGAAAAATAAATCTCAGTACCCTTTGAAATGTTTTTATAACAATTATAGTATTGTTATTTGTAAACTTTTAAGATTTTGAAGTTGTTTCCATCAGCGAACTCTAAGAATAACGGCTGAGAATATATGATGAATATTCTTGATATTTTACTATGATACTGAGTATATATTTGAGTTAACTAGCACTTATTCTGTAAATTGAGTTCGAAATAGGATTAAAGTTGACTAGAATTGTGAAATAATTAACACCGATCTACTCAATAAGAAGAAATGCATAGTATGTATTCACTTTTATTCGACCATTTCATGTTCTATTCATATTATTCAGATTTTTTGACCCTCAATTTTTTTAATCTCCATTTATGTGATTGTATGAGTTTCACAATAATAATTGAGGTACATAATTTTTTTTTTTAATTATTACTTTGGATTTCTACTCTTATTTCACATACTCAATCGAATAATGATAGAAAATTATCAGCCTTATTGTACTTAATGTTATAATAATCTCAAACAATACAAACAATGATAGGTTACAGAGAAACCAAGATAACTGAACACGTCCATCACCAAGCATGAATGAATAATCTAGAACATGCATCTAACATTATCATGTAATATTGTGTACAATTATTCGAATAAGTCATGCATTCTAAATGATATTCCAAAACAAATAAGACTACAAAAGATACATTCAATGATAAATATTTGGAAGACTTGGATACAAAAGAGTCAAAAAGATACAAAAAGAGACACCAAGTCACGATCGTTAATATAATGTGATATAAGGTTGACAGAGGTGTAAACTTATTCGGATAAGTCATACCTCATGCCATATAATATTTTAATATAAATGATTCAGTAAAATTGAAAGATACGTTTAGTAATTAACATTTGATACATTCAAATACAAGGGAAGAGAGTCAGTCGCATTGATCAGATCAGATATACAAGAGACGCTAAGTTACGATCATCTGGTACGAGGAACTATCTTTCTCCTACTAGCTTCGAGCGCCTTCAATGCTGAGAAGCCGCCCGCTTAACACAGAGAGGAGAGTGAGAGAGAGTAGTATTCTCTCAGAGAGAACTAGGAGAGAAGTGATGCATCGGAGAGAATACAATAGAGTGGTGGTGGGAGAGGGCGGCGACTGAGAGAGCGGATGAGAGAAAGAAGTTACGGAGAGTGATATGAGGACTGAGGAGGCTCTTGAACTGAACGGAAGAGATGGAGTGTGCGCGTGTGTGAGATAAGGATGGAGGGTGGGAGAAAGAGAAGAAACGATGGTGGGAGTGGGACAGAAGTGTAAATTAATATTGACATGAGATCAATCAAGTTCGGTAGCCGTTGTTATTGTTTTGAACGATTTTGAGAAAAATCAAATACTTTGAATCTAATGTACGTTATCAATGAATATTAAACTTACTGTACTATACTTTACACTTCATTGTAAATACCAAATATTTCCATAGAAAATTGAAAATAATCATCCAAGGAACTCAAACAATCAATAGATACAATGACGATGTTTTAATGTACAGCACTTGAGCCGCCAGTGCCATTCACTTATCAATCTTTAGTAACACCTATGATTACAGGTCCGGTAAATAATAATCATGAAACTTGTGAAGAAAAATACATATAATACTACGTATTTCACCATTAGTAGCCGTTTATAATTAAATTCACTTTGAAGTAGATACACAATATTGAAACGTTCGATACAAGTATCAATATATTGAATGAGACTTATCATCATAATAATTTTTATTTAGTAATGATACAAGGAGATTACAACAGGCAAAGCCCAAAACTGTCTCTCGAATTGTTGAAACATACAGTTTATACAATTTTTATAAACGTGAACTTTATACAAACATACCAAAATTAGGAAAGAAGACGATTTGTACAAGTGTCTGTGTTTTCACCAAAAAAATACAGAAATAATACTTTTCCAATTTGATTTGGTCACGAGATTCAGTATCTTCTTCAATGAAAGTGGATTAAAATACAATTAAATTTATATTGAAAGTGGATTCCAATTTAACTCTGATCAAGTAAATGGCACTTCGATCAAGCTAATAGTACAAGAATCACGTATTAATTACTATAGGCCCACATTCGCATTTTAAAATACTAACTTAATTTGGAAGAGATGAAACGTTTTGAATTCCATGTTACTAGCTATTATTTCATCTCATTTGAAAATTTTTAAAAAGAAAGATAAGAGGAGGGGGAAGAAGACGAAAAAGAAGAAGAAGAAGAAGAAGAAGAAGAAGTAGCATAAAGAAGAAAATGAGAAAGAACAATGACAACAAGAGACCCAGACCCAGACCAGAGTTACCAGTCGTAGCCGTAAATGGGTCAACCGCCGACATTTGAGTGTCTCTTGTCTTGATGCTCTTTGGCTGCAAAACCAGTTACAAGATCAAGGCGAAGGATGCAGGATGATGAGAGGAAAAGGAGGGTGAAGTGGTGAGGAAGAGGATGACAAAGACAGAGGAGAAGAAGAAGAAAGTAAGATAAGAAAAAAGACGGCGGAGCGTGCAATAAAAATTGTCTGACGTCGTCGGATTTGCCAGTGAAAGTTTTCAGAGCCTGTTTTGTTCTTCTTCTTCTTTTTCTTCTGCTTCTACCTCGTTTTTTACTTTTATGGCTTCTTCTGCCTCTTCCCCCTCCTTTTTTCTTTTTCTTCATTTTTTCTAATTGTCCACTTATGACTTTATTTTGGTTAAAACTAACATTATCAAACCAATGCTCTCATTACGGTATTTGAGTCATCATTTTTTTTGTCAACTGGATGTCTCCCCTACTGATTTACTTTCAAATATTTCTTCTTCTTCTTTTTTAGCTCCTTACCTACTCATGGCTTTATTATGGTTCACACTAATATTATAAAACCAATGCTTACCTAAAACCAATATTTGAATTTATTCTAATTTGTTCAATCAACTGAGGTCTCTCCTACTTTTTTCATTCGTATAAACTTTCTTCTTAAATCTTATTTCTTCTTTTTATCAATCTTGGAATATTGAGTTACTACTGCATATCGAAAATCTGTCGTATAATCAGCCCTTAATTCTCAAGAGTTATATTCAATAACTCTTGATTTGATTTGATTTATATTGATAAATAATATTCCCTTATAACAAAGAAAATGAGATTCCAATTGACTATTAGAGAATTATGAAGTAGAGCTTTGTATAGGTATTGAGCGAAAGACTAGCTGATTTTATTTATTTTTCAAAAAAGATCGAGTTGGCCTAGACTCTGGGTCCTAGAGTATCACTTGGAGAAATAGATTGCTAAATATAGAATTGGTATGCGAATGACTTTTATTGATTTTCAGCTCTGTAAGGACAATCAGAAGCTGTCCTCGAGAACGAATCAGTATAGCTGATGTATAGCTCTCGTTTCGACGTACTCTCGCAGACAGCTCGCCGACTGTCCTGACAGAGCTGATAACAGTCATTCGCCAACCGCCTTAATCTCTAACGCCAGCTATACCGATTCGCTCTCGAAGACAGCTGAAGACTGTCCTGACAGATCTGAGAAGACTTAGCTGAGCTAAGTAGAGAGATTTGAAGAGATTCATAAAGTGAATAAAGTGAGAAACAGAGTAAAATTAGAAAACACTCACGGAAAGAAAGAATTGGGAGTGGTGAAGAAATGAACAGAGAGAAGTACATTGAGAATGATATAGAGTGGAGAAATGGAAAGAGACGTGAGGTGTGTGCAAGAGAGAAGGAGAAAGAGAGAACAATTGTCGGCAGAGCAGAGCTGAGAGACAGTTAGTTTAGTTATTTTCTCGCACTACTTATTGCAATTCGGGAACAAGCGGTGACCTCGATTCACTCCCAAAAATAAAAACATTACACTTGTCACTGGTCCATCTCAATTCTTCTTCTTCTTTTCTTCTCCTTCTGCTGCTGCTGCTCCTGCTTTACTCCGATTCATCTTCATCTACACTACTTATTCTCTGTGAAACTCTGTTTCCATACAGAATGGAATCTTGAAAAAATACTTGAAAGAAACTTGAAAGTACTTGAAAGAATCTTGAAAGAAACTTGAAGAAGTACCTACTACCAATAGTCTGTCCAAGCAAAGAAGACATTTTGACAAGATGGGAAATTGTCTCCAGCTCGGTGAATATTGGTTAAAATATTATGAATTTTGCTTCAAACTGTAAAAATTACTCTGATCTGTTATTTGAGACCAAGTGTGTAATTTTTGAACCAGTATTGACTGAGCTGGAATTATTTTTCCTTATTGCCAGAATGTCTTCCTTCCTTGGACAGACTACACTTCTCATTCTCTGTGAAATTCTGATTCTCAAATTCTCTGTGAAATCTCATTTAGATTATAGCTGACGCCGGTTTTGTCTGCTCCTTTTGCACTTCAGCAGCTGATGTTGTCAATAATTGACTAATTATTAGAGTTGCCATTTAGCTAAGCCATATAGCTAGCTATAGATGCTTTACATCAGCTTTTAGTAGGTTACATCACGTACAAGAGACAGACAAAACAAACCAACTTTTTGATGGTTAACTACCCAGCTTCACTATTTATAGTCTGGCCAAGCAAAGAAGAGGCTCTGGCAAGATGGGAAAATGACTCCAGCTTGGTCAATACTGGTTAAAAAATTATTGATTTGGTCTCAAATTGTAGATCAGAATGTTTTCTGCAATTGAGACCAAATCAATAATTTTTGAACCAATATTGACCGAGCTGGAGTCATTTTCCCATGTTGCCAGAGGCTCTTCTTTGCTTGGCCGGACTGTTAATATGCTTGTTAATATGTAGCCCACTATGGAAAATGGAAACGTATCCAAACTATTTCGTTTTGAGTTATCAGCATTTACAACTCAGTTAACCTAAACCTCAAATATCATGTTGAACTACAACCTCTGTAGTTGTACCGTAGTTGGAAACAGGAATTTGTGAACCGTTTTCCAATACACGACACGACTCGACGGTTGGCCGCAAGAGCCAATCACAGCTCTTGTCTTATCCTTGAGCTTGAGCATCTAAGTTTATCCTGTACCATAATAAACGGTAGAGTATACAATATCAGTGAGTTTTATTTGATTACTTATTCATTTGATTACAATAGAAGGAATTGAAAACCAGGCGTTCTCCCAAAACTTCTCCCATTCCAATTTGGATTAAAATGTCCGAACTCTAAATTTCAAAACCATTCAACAACATCGACAACAACTTGGACGAATTTTTTTAATTTTTGTGTACAACAATTTGAGTTACATCTCTGAAGAAAAGGTGTCAACCAGAGAAAGAAGAAACAAAATGTAAAAGAGAGAAATAACGAGAATATACACGAAAGAAAGACAAAAGAGATGATTAAAAACGACAAAAAAGAAACAAAGTACTGAATGAGCAGCAGTGAGTGGGTGAAACAAAAACAAAGGAGTTGATAAAGACCGACTCGAAGAGAGAGATAGAGTATGTATAGTCTGTCCAAGCAAAGAAGACATTTTGGCAAGATGGGAGAATGACTCCAGCTCGTTCAATATCTGTTTAAAAATTGTGAATTTGGTCTAAAATTGGGAAACATTCTAATCTACAATTTGAGATAAAATTTGTAGTTTTCAAACAAATATTGACCGACCTGGAGTCATATTCCCAGCTTGCCAGGGTGTCTTCTTTGCTTGTACAGACTGTAAGAGGAGTGAGAGAGATGAGACTAGTGAGACGCGCCGGTGTGAAGCGGCCGAGTACCGTTAGATGACCGACATACCTACTTACAGACAGCAGAGCCCAGGCAGTGGGCTACCATTGATACCATGGCACACTGTGTATAGCTATATTCATCAATATTATCCGTATCGAAATACTCATGTGAGCTACGGACCATTACTATATATTGGTTCATGTCATTGGTCGAGCTCCGATAGATACTATGGTACATTGTGTATTACTATACTGTATTCATCTATACTATCTATATCAAAATACTCATAAATGCTACAGACTATCACTATATATTATTCGTTTGGGGCACTAGTGTCTAGCTCCGATATGTCCCATGAGACACTGTGTATTACTATATTTATTTGTAATATCTGTATTAGAAGACTCATAAATGATTCAGACTATTACTATATATTGATTCATGTCACTGGTCGAGTTCCGATAAAGAGTATGAGACACTTTGTATCACTATATTCATCTCTACGAACTGTATTGAAAGACTTGTAGATGCTTTAGACTATTACTATATATTGGGGCATTAGTTTGGGGCACTTATAGCCCAGCTTCAATAGATACCATATTGAACAATCTATAACAATATTTTAATACTATAGGTATAGTACTAGTAATGTTATTACTTTACTTATCTGTAATTATATAATTATGTTGTACTATTATGCTTTGCCTATGTTGTGTTCCCACACACATTATATGAATCAATGAATACTGTATGACAATACAATGAATACTGCATGACAATACAATGAATACAGTATGAAAAGAATTATTGACTGAATACATCCGATTTTACATTTAGTTGAAGCAGCTGACGTTTCGTCGCCATCTCATGCATGCAATATCTTTGGAGCATACATGAGGGTTCTATACTCAAGCAAAGAGGATACTAGGAGTTCTCAATAGAATAGAGTTCTATTATTCTATACTCAATTAAGTTGAAATCGGATGTACCGAGTTGATAATTATTTTTATTTATCTATCCGCGAATCGCAAGAAGTTAACTGAATACAGTATAAACATACTATGAATAAGTTAATAGGTCAATTATTCATTACAATAACAATGCTGTTACCAAAAAATACTTCTTCAACGAATGTTATTATGAACAGTGTACAATTTACAAAGCACTGTGCACTTCAGTACAGTATTAAATGTACACTTTACAGTTCTTGGCTTACAATACACTGTACACTGTAAACCGAGCAGCACTGTACGCTAAGCTAAGGTCTTTGCAGTATAGATGGAGAAACATAATATTTCTCATGAATGAATAATTACCAAAGAGATTATGACAATAAGATTTGATTTTAGTATTCAACGCTGGTGGCTCGTGCCTACGAAACAGGTGAAGTGCTGTACAGTAAAAGATACGGGCACTTCACCTGTTTCGTGGGTACGAACCGCCAGTGGCTATTCAATATCAATATTATTAGAGTATGTAATGAGAGCGTTTGATTATTTCTTTCTTTTGTATCATGGAGTTGTCAACTTATTAGTTAAACGTCTAATTATGGATAATTTGAAGTTAGTATTACTTTCCCTCTCCTCACGTAATGGCTTCAACAATAAAATTATTGTGTAGTCGCTTCTTGCTTCCCCTTCTCATTCCGCTAACTCCATCTTCTTCTTCTTTTTCTTCTTCTTCTTCTTCTTCTTCTTCTTCTTCTTCTTTTTCTTCTTCTTGTGTTCAAGATGAGACTCCGTCGAGTAATCCGATACAAAGTCATGCCAGGTAGAGGGAACATTAACAGGAAACGTAATAACATAAGTTACACTGCCATTAAAACTCCTGTAGATCCGGGTCGAGATTGTTCTTCCTCTTCTTCTCCTCCTGATTCTTCTCCTTCCTATTCTTCTTACTCTTTTTCATCCGATTGTCCCTCTTCTCTTTCTCCTTTTTATCGACGCCTCTCCTGCTCCCTTTTTCTCATTTAATACCAAAAATAGAGGAAAAATTTTGTATTTAATTCGTTGAACTTATGACTGCATCAAGTAAAATTCACAAAAATATACACTATTTGTTCATAGCTGACGTCAGAACGTTAGGCAGTTTCGTCTGTCTCTTGTACTTGATATAACCTACTAACAGCTGATGTAAAGCATCTATTATTGTCTCTTTTGATTTCAATAACATCATCTAGGCATAGCTCAATGACAATAAAGAACTTTAAAACAGGGCTGTTTAAAATAGTTGAAAAATAAATAAAAATCAAACACCCTTTTTTGTAAACTTTGAAAATTATAAAACACACATACATGTTTCGGGATCTAAGCCCATTTTCAATGACATTGAAAAATTATAAAACACACATACATGTTTCGGGATCTAAGCCCATTTTCAATGACATTGAAAAATTATAAAACACACATACATGTTTCGGGATCTAAGCCCATTTTCAATGACATTGAAAATGGGCTTAGATCCCGAAACATGTATGTGTGTTTTATAATTTTCAAAGTTTTCAAAAAAAGGGTGTTTGATTTTTATTTATTTTTCAACTCAATGACAATTTTTATCGACAACATCTGCTGTTGGAGCGCACAAGGAGCAGTGTAAAATGTTTAATAGTAATTGAGAAACACAATCAGTTTATTTCTAATATGGTGGCCATCCAACAGCATTGCAAAATGTCTTGCATCAACCAGCTTTCTTACTGTATCAATTCTGGACTCTGTATCACTATCGCGTATCAGAAATCCGCGAGGGTGTGTTATAAACAAATGACATCTTTCGGGATTTGATAATGGAAAAATATATGAGAATAGGAAAAAGAGGTGGAAGGAGAAGAAGAAGAAGAAGAAGAAGAAGAAGAAGAAGAAGAAGAAGAAGAAGAAGAAGAAGAAGAAGAAGAAGAAGAAGAAGAAGAGATAGTAGCAGCAGCATCACAAGTGTTGTTTTGGTTTGTTGGTAGTTCTTGAGAGGGGAGGGGGAAGAAATAGCTTTCACTCCAAGGTCATTAAACTCACTTTTCTGCAATGGGATCACCATACTGCCTACTACTATTACTATATTTTACTACTACATATTATCACTATGTATAATACCACAAGAGACAAGATTCGAAACAGAAAAAATAGTTTTTTTCCCCGGCAGGTTTCATTTTTAAATGCCGGCATCAGAACTGGTTATCGGGCTAGCCTAATTCTATGTTTATTTGTGAGCAAATTTGAAAGCCGGAGGGTACTGACCTAGGGGAAAAAAGGTGTTTACTTTTGAAATGAAGCAGTTCGTCATTTTTCGGGGGGTTTTCATCAATTTTGTGTATTTTTCTGTCAAAATTTTCTTTTTTTTGTGACTACTTGTCATTTGCGTTCAAAATAAAGCAACAATATTTTGTCAGGATATGATACGAGTATTCATTCCCAAGATTCACGTCTTTGAAGTGACTCAGGCATTGTCTAATATTCTAAATGAAATCAAAATATGATGCTAATTTGAGTTTGAATTGACCAGTATTTGGGCCCAACGTTGTTCAACTCCAGTAAAGAATTTAATCAATATTTATTATTCTCGATATTTAAAACAAAATATTTAAAACATTTCTCATTATATTAAAACAAAAAGGATTCGCTGCTTGAATAATTTATTTGCTTGTCAATGGCTCAACAGCCCATGAAGGGTCCAGCTGGTTGCCAGTTTCATATTTACTTCACATTAAATAAATTTATAATAAATTTTATTCCTTCACAGAAAATGGAGAAAGTACAAAATACAATACATTTCAATTACAAAATTGGAAAGAACACAAATCATTCAAAACCTGAAATAATGAAAATACAAAAGAAAAAATAAACACAATAAAAAATAAAAGAAAATAATAAGTAAATTTTCAAATAAAGTACGGTTAGATTCTAGTTCTATTGAGTGAAATTTGAATCTCAATATCTAGGTAACATTCTGATCGTATAAAAAATTGTTACCAAAGTAGGACTTACTGGTACTGGACATACTAAAGGACATATAATTTGATTGAAACTCAGTAATATGAACAACAAATACTATTAATGAGTCTTATAGGCTACATTCAATATAATTAAATTGCTCAATGACTATTGTTCAAATAAATGAATAAAGTATTCACAAATTTTGATAATTTTGTGTTCAAACGAATGGAAAAACAAGTCAACATTTTTGAAATTATTAAAATAATATACCTAGTTCAATTGTGTAAGTAACATCCTATCAATGTGAGAATCATGCATTGTTTCCACAATATTCTTGTCGAACTTTTTCTACCCGGTCACCCATCCAAGCACAGTCCTGAGTAGACGTTACAACTTGTACGTCACGATGACTCATCAGGGAGATTTACATCCTTTCTTAATCACAATCGCTTAGTGTCTATTACGCTCAGGAATTTTGCATGAGAAAGATAGAGAGAGATGCACATGTACTAAGTGAGTAAAAGAGAGACAGAGAGAGTGACTGAGTATGTGTCCAGTCACACAGGTGAAAGTAAAATAAGGATCTGTCAGCTGTTGGTCAGAATAGGCACCTGACTCAGTCATGTTTGACTAGTCAAGTGGAAATTAGCTAGCAATTTGACTGTATTGTTGGATTCTGGAAATATGAGTTGTCAAATGCAAATCATCATTTCAACTTTTGGATCTCAAGGTGTATTGTAAACGGTAGAAAATTATCAAAATTATTGTAAGACAACTATGATTATACATCTGGATCTGGATGATAATTTTGAAATCGGAAGAGACAACAGATACTTTACATCAGCTGTTAGTAGGTTACATCACTTACAAGTGACAGACAAAACCGCCTAGCTTACACTACTAGCTTATACAATATTCTTACAATATTCTACTTACAATATTCAACTCAAAGTAGGCTACTTGAGAATTGAAAATTGATTTATTTCACAATGGAGACAACTGATTTCCTCAAATATGTCTCCTTTACAGTAAAATAATTAGAAATATGAAAAATAAATACAAACAACTCAAATAGTAAGTTAATGAATGAAATGGAAATGATATTGAATGCAAAAAAAATTCTCGACAGATGTCACTAACAATTTTACTGTAAATGTAGATGCTGCTGCTTCTCGGAACAATAAAAGAGAGAATCTGATAAGTTATAAGCAAGAGAGAGTGAGAGAGGAAACATTTCAAGAATAGATGCTTATAACCGATAAATAAAATAGGATAAGTGAAAGAAACGAAAAGAGAGATAAGATGAGAGAGAGAGAAAGAGAATAATATTCAATAATTAGTAATAACTGATAGATTAATAATATACGCAACGGAGAGAGAGAGAGAAAAAGTTAGAGAAAGAGAGAGTGATGAATGACAGGGATGGAGAAAGAGAGACGAAGATGAAGCAAAACAGACGAAGAGAAGAGATAATTGAGAAAGAAAGAAGATTGTTGAACAGCAGTAGCGGCCACGGTTAATGACCTTGGAGTGAAAGTTTTGCTCGCTGGCAGAATTTTCTTCATCTTTTTCTTCTGTATCTTCTCATCCAGCTCACTCGCTCTCTCTCTCTCTATCTCACTCTCTCTTCGTCTTCTGACTCTGCTAGCCTACTGAGATGGAAACAGCAACAACAACAACAACTAGAAGTGGTTGTGGATCTTGTCGGTGAATGGGGTGGGAGGGGTTTATAGTTTGTATTTATTTCAGTTTCTGAGGATTCTTGTTTATGAAGTTTCAAACTCTTCAATCATCTGAAGTTTCAATCATCTTATCATCTACGGTAAATCATTGATAAAGATAAAATCATTGGTGAAGACCCAACTTGAATGATAATTAGAGACAACAAATGAGATGGATCGATAGATCCGCTAGCGCTACACGGTCGTGGGTTCGAATCCCCCCAGACGCATGGTCGTTTATGCACCTCATAAATCACTCCATTACCCACGCACAAGTAAAATTGAATACTTATGTGGGCATCATACGCAGAAAAAAGAGACATAGATGAATATTAATTATAAAATGCGTTACATGCATAACTTTCTATCATTCTAATAGGAATGATCGATGGTTTGGTTGTGGTGTGGTGTGTCTGGTTGTTCAGTGAAACGGTTGCTAGGTGATTGTGATGTTAAGTCACAAACACGATGGACTGCTTTCGGATGGGTGACCAGATTGTGACCAAGGCAAGTGGAACCTACCCTTATGGATAGCTCCCCACAAAAAAGCCATATGCTTTTTTTTTATGGTTTGGTTATATTCGATAGATCAAGTATATAATAGTATAACAATAATGATATTATTATACAGAAGTGGTACTAGATACTGTATGTACTAGATACTGGTACTATTGTACTATTATCCAATGTTAAGCATACAAGCATAGAGTTTCCATTGTATCAATAACTCCAATTGCAGATTCAATAAAGACAAAATTGATTGATTCATTCCAGTTTTACATAAATATAGCAATGTGGGAAGATTCATATTTCTAAGCATAGGTATGGGAAATATTGAATTGCAGCTGAAATAAACTATATCTAATTAACAATATTAAATTCAAAACAATATTTATTTCGAAACAAAAATCTATACAAACCCTGAAAATGTGTACTATTTATTATGATTGTGATTGAATAAGGAATTGAAGTAGTTTTGTTCTTTTGCTTTCCTTGTTTCGTATAGAATATTCTGTCCAAGCAAAGAAGACCCCCTGGCATGATGAGAAAATGACTCCAGCTTGGTCATTATTAGTTAAAAATTGATGATTTGGTCTCAAATTGTAGATCTAAATGTTTTCTACGATTGAGACCACATCAATAATTTTTTGAACCAATATTTACCGAGGTGGAGTAATTTTCTCATCTTGCCAGAGGGTCTTCTTTGCTTGGACAAACTATACTCTGTATGGATGAATGATTATGTCTCATTTTATACTACAATTAGGCTAAATTATTCAGACTGACTGTATAATATATTTTCCCATACTATTTTGTCAAAAACATTTTAACGAAAAAACAAACCGTGATTTAGACTAGTTCAACCAGACTTATCTTCAAACTGAAGTTAGGAACTGAAGCCTAAACCCAGTTTAGTCCAACAAAAATGAAAGTGTAACTTCAACAATCTGTCACCATTTCACTATTAATACATCAAACGCTGAAGCCGATATGACCTCAGGTAAGTTACAATACAATTTCACTATTAATCTAAACAAAACTAACTGTTTATATCTTCCGATATGTGTAAACACACGCATCTACCCGTAGTGAAAATAGAAATTTCAGAGAAAGTGATCAGTTTTATTTATAAACCGAATTCGGGTTGTCTAGCGGTAAATCGGTTTCCCTTTTCATGTTAACTATGTTATAATGGGAGTTGACACACTGAGTTGGGAATCAAATCAAATGGCTGACATACTAACTAACACCTTGTTATAGTCTGTCCAAACAAAGAAGACATTCTGGCAAGATTGGAAAATGACTTCAGCTCGGTCAATATTGGTTCAAAATTGAAAAATTTGAGCTCAAATTGAAGAAAACAGTCTGATCTACAATTTGAGACCGAATTTATAACTTTTGAACAAAAATTGACCGAGCTGGAGTAATTTTCCCATCTTGCCTGAATGTCTTCTATGCTTGGACAGACTGTAGATAAGAGTGAGTCTCCTAATAGACTAGAACCACTTGTAGATAGTTGTAAATGTGAATTAAATTGAGTGTGTGACATACTTAGCGCTCCAATACATGAAGATGAGAGTACTAAGATTGGGAATTTTGTATGTAGACACTATTAAGTATCCTTAATGTAGACATTTAGTAGTACATTAGAGTAGTTTCAAGTACACAATGTAGGCTAATACTGGAAGATGACAGTTCCATGATTGGGAATTTGGAATAATAATTATAGTAAATAAAGTAGGGAATTTGACACTATTAATTATTCAAAATGCAGACATTATTTAGTAGTTGAGTACTTTGTTGTAATCTAAGTAGTATAGTAGGGCTAATAAGCACTGGCGGATCGTGCCCACGAAACAGGTGAAGTGCCCGTATCTTTTAATGTACAACACTTCACCTGTTTCGTGGGCACGAGCCGCCAGTGCTAATAAGTATTACAATATATACAATCATTGGCTTGAAAAGTTCTTGAAAGAATTAAAATTTGAATAAACTATATAGGACTATATGGATGGATACATAGAAGGGTTCATACGGAGGATATAAAGTGGACGAATTTTATAACTGGTTGAAAAAGTAATCAAACTGGATTCTATTCTGAGTCGTTCATGAAACAGACAAATACATGAAAAGTTTGATGTAGGCTACTGCTTTGGGAGTACTTTTTGACACTATTTGGGTGATATTAAACTTTTGAAACAAAGAGAGAATCTCCTATTAAAAGGTTTTGACAACGTTTGGTTAGGTCCGATTGACAAAAGACGTGGTTCCGACTTCGAGAACATACAAACAAATAGTCCAATTCACACACAAACCGTCTATCAAAAGTGTGTCATGTAAGGTGACAATTTCAATGAGGTAATATGAAAAGAGATATTGCCTAATTATTCACAATTTAATGCTGTGCAATAATATTTTTTTAGAAATGTAATGATCGAAATGTAGCAAAGTAAAAATCGATCAAGTACCGTATTCATGAAAATGTGTTTTATCTGAATCGATTGTTGATGGTTCAAACTGAAATAATAAATTATCGGACCAGAGTTTGATGTGGGCTACATATTATGATATTTTGGATTTTGACAAGAATATGAAATATACTGTATTTATAAAAATGGATTCCATGTGGTCCGTTCCTAAAGGTTTCATTAATAATCACTGGCGGCATGTACCCACAAAACAGGTGAAGTGCCCGTATCTTCTGCTGTACAGCACTCCACCTGTTACGGGGGTACGAGCCACCAGTGTGGCTAAATAATGACAAAAATGAGTAGATAACTTCCAAGTTATTGTGGAAAAAACGCATGGAAGATTCCCTGCCTCAGTTTGAGTTATTATTTTTATTCCAGCTAATAGTTTGAGAAGACATTGTCATTGCCATCCCAGCTGACAACATCTAATTATTGGAGAAGAATATATAGAGATGATGCATTTGGAATTAAACAGTACAGATATAATCGTACCCCAATATGCTTGACTATATTCGAGTATACATAGTTATAGACTACGATGTATTCAATCGAGGAAATAAACAAGTTCTAAGAACGAAGATAAGAAACAATAACAACAATAATAATAAACAGTTGCAAGGACACCGAACAGTTGAGAAGGAGGAAAAAAAAGAAGAAGAAGAAGAAGAAGAAGAAGAAGAAGAAGAAGAAGAAGAAAAAGAAGAAGTAAACTGTGATAGATAAGAATAAAGAGATTGTCATAAACAAGTTGACATTATGCCTGAAGCCAATAAAAACGCTGTCATTGAACTGTCAAGGTCAACGCCATTTTGTATTATGGAATTAGTCATTTTGGTGGATAATTTTGTTTGTTTGAAATAAATTTTGAATCCTTCTGCCGAAAGTAACTGTAAATGTATTTCTTATCTTATTACTTCAACTTACAATATCGTTTAAATCTGATAACTGGAAAATCCGTATCAGGTATTTACTGTTACTTTCTGAAGAAAGTAACAGTATACCTTTTCCTGGTTGAGCTCCAAATTCTCAGAAAATATGTTTCTAAAGAATCATAACTAAATTGATTCCTCAACTTAACAGAATCATAAATACTTCACATCATCCCAAAAAAGGATTCAGATCCTTCTGTCTTTAGCAGAAAGTAACAGTAAACCTTTACCTGATGACTTGAATATTGAACTCCAAATTCTCGGTACTAATTTTTAAAAAACCCATCTGTCAGTTGAACAAACTAGATATTCCTTAACTTATGACATCATAACTCCTTTAGAACACCCCAAAAAGAGAATCAGATCCTTCTGCCTTCAGCAGAAAGTAACAGTAAACCTTTTTTCCTGATGACTTCAAGATTGAACTCCGAACTGTCGGTACTCATTATTTTTGAAAAATCATACGTTTGTCGAACCAACCGAATATCCCTCATCATAACAGAATAATAATTATCCTAAACAACAACATCATCACAAAAAACTAATCAGATCCTCCCATCTTTAAAACAGAAAGTAACAGTTAACCTTTTCTTGACGTTTGCCTTCTTTTCTGAAATTGAATTCCAAATTCTCAGAACTCATTTTTCAAACAAAAAAAAGAAACATTCCGTATGTTCAACCAACTAAATAAACCTCAATGCAAAAGAGTAATATCCTTCACAACAAAAACAGGATCAGATCCTCTTCTCTTCAGCAGAAAATAACAGTAAGTTAACCTTTCTTCAGATGGCTTCAACTCACTGGCGGCTCGTACCCACAAAACAGGTGAAGTGCCCGTATCTTTTACCGTGAAGCACTTCACCTGTTCCGTGGGCACGAGCTGCCAGTGCATCAACTTCGTTTGCGCTTCTAGGAATTGTTTACGAGAAGGACTAACTTTCTAATAAGGCCAAGGCTACAAAAAGCGATGTTTGTTGACTTCAAGGAATCATTGACTTCCAATGATTCTTGGAAGGCTCTGCAAAATAACGGGCTTAAGTTGTAAGTTACGCAACTGAAAGCTGTCGTTCGCGCAGCTGAGAAGACACGCAGGTGAATGTAAAGTGTATTGTAGCGGAGTGCCTTCTAAGCTTACGCCAACATAACGGTGAATAGGTGTGCGATCTTAGAACTTGAAAAGGAAAGTATGATTCATCCCAGTGACGTAGGTTCAAGGATATAGGTGTAAATTTTGGTGATAGATTGGTTTTTGAGAATGAGAGTGTTATTCATAATGGTGATAAGCTATAAGGATATAGGATTTTCGGAATAGATTAGTATTGAGAAGAAAAGTGTTGTCGATTTTTGTGTTTTAAATTTAGCTAAGGTTTTAATTCATCCTAAGATTTGTTTATCTTGATAGTGCTTGGAATTTGGGAATTGATAAGTAGGCTATTTGTAAATAAGATCTCCATTCATGTTTACGATGTGAGAAAATTGTTCAAAGTAGTTGGAATTTGAAAGGAACAGTAATCTTGATAAATGGCATCCTGATAGCTTCAAGTTGAAGAATTAGGAATGAATTTGAATTTGGAAAGAAAAATTTTATCCGTGGATGAAATCGTAATAGATCGTACAATTCCAGCTTTTCACTCAATCTCCAATAATTTTTTCTTTTTAGATTCTTAGTAAATAATAAATATATTGGAGGTACAGTGTATTGTGTTCATTCTCTAGAGTAATCGGATATGAAAAACCAGACAAATACCAAATATTTCAATCTTGAAATTTCAGAAAATGAAACTAATTATTATTATTAGCTTATGGCTTTATTTGGTGGAGAGACCAAGAGGTGTTTCACCTCGCCGCCATAACCTTGTTTAGTAGAAACATGGTAGAAGTTCTTGAAAATGTTCACAGCTATTTTGATTCGAAAGAGAAACACCAAATCACATGTCAAAATCACTAATCGAAAACCGAAAATTTTTGAATTTAAGAAAAACTTGGAGCACAAAAGATTAACATGTTATAATTTTGCCAATTGATATTTCTATGAAACTAATAATAAGTTTAGATTACATTACTATAAACAATATCCAGTTAGATTTAACATTAGCCTAATCTTGAACATTCCGTATTGTAAATTATAGCTACATCTTTTGCATTATATGATTAGATCGTTTGGAAAACTATGCAAATTCTGAATTTATATCAAATGATTGAAGCTATCATTCATGAATAATAGAAATGGGTCACTTACAAAGCACATATCCTTTCTATAAGTATTGGACATTGAAACTGTACTTTTCATGTAGCTTGCATTTTCTGATGAAATTATACGAAAACCAGTTGAATCCTCAATTTCCATACACATTACAAAGCACAAATTCAATCTTGCGCAATTGTCAGAAATCAGAGTAACGGTTTCAGATTGTTCTGACATCATTTTCAGAAAACGAAAGCAAGATTTGAACATAGAAGATGTAACGGTACATCTGAAAAGGATGTACGGCACAAGAAATGGGTCTGACTCATAAAATGCTACAAACTTTGTGAGACAAACAGGATCTCATGATGAAGAGGAACATAAAGTTCTCATAAACCGATTCTGGAATTTGAAAACAAACTGAGTTTACCAGGGATTGATGATAAATCATCATGATAATTAATAACTTGTCTTAAAGAGATGAACAGGATCTCATTGTGAAGAGAGACATGAACCTCTCACAAACCAATTCTGGAATTTGAAAACAAAATGAGTTCACCCGAGATTGATTATGGTGTAGCAACCGAAACAGATATCTCGACTTTTCAATCAATTCAAAAAAAAATTCAGAGTATCTCTATTCAGTGAAAGCTCAAGAAGTACTGTTGATAGTAGAAGTAGAGGAAATACGCACAAGACAAGTGAAATGCAATAAATCGCTATAATTATTATAGTCAAGTGTCGCTATTATAGTCAAGTGTGACATTCTTTTACTGTTTGATAGGACTTTTAAGAGTAATGGTAAAGGCACCAGAAATAAAGGAGTAACTAATCAAACAAACGAAACAACACTGTAAAGCTGGCAACACTACCTAAGAGTAGGCTAAACAGAGAAGATAGCTGGATATTGAAATTGATCAACATACTGATATTGTCATTTATCAATGCTTGGTAGATTTTTTTGAAATCAAAAGAGATAATAGATGCTTTACATCATCTATTAGTAGGTTACATCACGTAACCTACATGAGACAGACGAAACCGCTTCACCTTTCGACGTCAGCTGTATTTGTTTCTGAGGTTGATGCCCACAAGATCTCCAAGGCCTGTGCGTGGGTGATAGATAGATGGGTGATAGATAAAACTACTTTTTAGGCAGTCACGACCGACGGCTTTTCGTTTCCTCTAAAGGCGCCTCCATACATGCGGTATTTGGGAAATACCGAACATTTGGTGTTTGGCGAACAGTTTTGCTTGCTATTTCCCAACTAACGAACACACGTCTCCACACATGCGTGGTTTTCCGAGCACGTATTCGTACTGGGAATGGCGAATGGTCAACGGAATAGGTGACATTTTCAAGGTCAATAATGTCAAAATACTGTCGAAAATTTCAACTTTCAAAAATCTAACACTACGGTACTAATTTCAACATTAATCTTGGCAATGATTGAATATTAATGTTCGTAGGAAATTTTAAAACATTTAAAGAATCAAGATTATAATTCAGTAACCTGAAACGGACTGGACATTCACTAGTTTTCAATATAATATTTGAATTGAATTAAATTAAATTTCATAGTATCAAAATTGATAATATCACTTAAAAATCATCCACAGACTGTAATTCAATATTTATTTCAATATTTATCTAAAAAAAATTATGTATTAAATTAACACTTAAGAAACTTTTCCTCAATTGACTTAACCTCAATCTACATGCAACAACAAACAACAAAATTAGCCGAACATGAAGGCGAATGTGTGGATGGGCAAAAAGTTCGCTATTTGCCGAACATTCGTCCACTTTGATGTGTCCAAAAGACCGACAATGGACGGAACACACAAACATTCGTGTTCGCTATTTCCCAAATAGCGAACACTCCGCTCCACACTAGTCGTGATTCGGCGACTAGGTGTTCGGTGTTTCCCGAATAGCGCATGTATGGAGCTGGCTTAAGAGACGGTGTGGCCGTATCTGAGGGATTGTGTTGTCGTCAAAGAACCGTTCCGCGTTCAAGATTCGATCACGGGTCCTCTTGGTTATTAGACTGGCGCGTTACGACTTACCCCGACAAGCCAATATTAAAGGAACTATTCACTTATCAGCATAGAGAGTAATCAACAAATCGTTAAATTAAGTAATGTTAAATTAACAAATGTTAAATTAAAGTAATAAGTCTATGGTGTTAGATAGGTGATTGCCCTACAATCTCATGAAAGACCTCGACTTTGACTTTTATACTACGCTAGCTAACTTACTACAGTCAATCAAACATATTAAATTCAAGGCTGTCCCATTCAGTAAAATCGTGTGAAGTATAGTACTACACAACATTGGAATGTCTGATACGATTCTCTAAGTTGGCAACAGTGTATGTATAGTATGCCCAAGCAAAGAAGACATTCTGGCAAGATGGGAAAATGTCTCCAGCTCGGTCAATACTGGTTAAAAAACTATTAATTAGCTCTCAAATTTTAGAGAAAATTCTGTTCTACGATTTGAGACAAAATTTGTAATTTTTAAACCAATACTGAGCGAGCTGGAGACATTTTCCCATCTTGCCAGAGTGTCTTCTTCGCTTGAACAGTGTAAAGCAAGTTCAAGGGAGCGCAACTTTCACTCAGGACTTTGTTGACGGCCTTTAACAAGTCAACAACCTTCATTGAGAGCTTTATTTCACACAGAAATCAACATGAACTTGAGATTAAGCACGCGTTGCCTTCGATAAGTCATTCAACTAAGTATGTTTCTAAGTTCAAGTAAGCAAGTTTCTCAAGATGAGTGAGCTCTCGGTGCAGTTTCAGGATGATACAACAGATGATTCATGTATCAAATATAGCGCCCGAAACATAAATTTCATTTCAATAACAACAGAATTCGTTATCCAACAATCGTTTGATTCTTGTATCTTCTTGTCTTTGTATATCAGGTTCTTCAATTTACTTTCAAGAGGATACAGTAATGATACTTGTATAGAATAAGGCCGGTATTACACGATAATATTTCTATGATCATATTTGATCATATGGAAAGAGATCAAAATATGATTTCATATTTTCATCTCAGATATGATCATAGAACGATTATCGTGTAATACCGGCCTTAGACTTTCAGTTACAAATATTTCAATTCAAAGACCCTTGAATAAGATTTATTGATACAGCTAATGCTAGAACGAAAAGCATTTTCGTCTGCTCCTTGCACGCTCCAACAGCTGATTTTCTAATGATTTGAGACTGACCTAGATAGTGTTTTCAGGATAGAAATAGATTTTACACATCAGCTGTTAGTAGGTTACTTAACGTATAAGAGACAGACGAAACCGCCCTACTATTCGGCATTAGCTATATTAAATATTGTTATCCAATTTCATCAACTTATTTCAATGATGATTCCATGCTATCAGGTTTGTTTGAAACTAAATTCACGAAATTAATTTGTTGCGTCATTCATATAGGAAAATAATATCTCCATCAACCCAACACTCTCAGTAGTATTTATTAGAGAGTACTAGTTACGATAAAATATAATTTTTCTTTTTCTGATTGCACCTAGTTGTGAAGGTTAGGGACAATAGAAGCCATAGCACCTCAGTTGAAGAGCAAAGAACGCAGAGCTTGTTTTCTAGGTCACACGGTATAATACAATATAACACGCTCAAAGAAGGAATCATGGAAAGGGAGGGAGAAGACAAAGAAAGAACAAGAAGCAGGGAGAGGTGGAGGAGAAGAAAAAGGAGAAAATTAAGATGAGGAGAAAGGGTTTGAAGAAATTGAAGTGAAGAAGAAAGAGGAGGAGGAAGAATTAAAATAGTTTTAATGTCAAAGTAAAGGAGCTGGAGAAGAATGGTAGAACGAAGAAGGAGAATATAAGAAGCGGAGGAATAAGGAGAGCAGGACAATAAAGAAGAGGAAAAAGAAGAAGTGAACGAAGAAGAAAAAGGAGAAACATGGATCAAAATAAACTAGTGACTTTTGATACATGAGAATAAGGAAGGAAGATATATGAAGAGGAAGAAATAGAAGAAGAAGCGGAGAGAGAAGAGCAAGAACAGGGGGAAAGAGAAAAAGGATTCAAAGTTGAATAAAAGTGGTGAATATGAAATTTCGGAAAAGGAATGGGTTGTGAAGGAAAAGAGATGAAAGAGTGTTATAGAATAAGAATAAAAGTAGATAATAAGAGAGGTACAACAGTGAGAAGAGACGAGTAACAAGGAAGAAGGTGGAGCGGAGAAGACCAAGAAAAAGTAAGAGAAGAAGAAGAAAAACAAGAAGTGGATGAATAAGGGGAAAAAGGAAGTGGAGACAGAAGTATGAAAAAATTTGAAACCACAGAGAGATGAATGAACAAAAAGATTAGAGGAAATCGCAAAGACTCAGAAGGATTAGAAAAGAAGAAGAAGAAGAAGAAGAAGAAGAAGAAGAAGAAGAAGAAGAAGAAGAAGAAGAAGAAGAAGAAGAAGAAGAAGAAGAAGAAGAAGAAGATTGGCGTAAAATGCCGATGATAAAAAACACGAAGCCAGCCCAGCCAGCAGGTATTCTGATGATACTGGTTGGCATTAGCGCAGAGTGAAAACTTTCTCCATGACCTTATTTCACAAAGATGAGCAACAATACGCCACTCAACTACTCGCTCACTCTCTCTCTCTCTCTCTCTCTCTCTCTCTCGCCATTTCTTCCAGTCATTGCTTTTCCTCTCTTCTCCTTTTTCTTCAATTTCTTCAAGAACACATTTCCACGTCTTTTTCTACCAGTTTTCCTCTTTGATACAGTAGTAGATCTCTCTCTCTCTCTCTCTCTCCCTCTCTCTCACTCACTCGCTCACCATTTCTCTTAGTCATTGCTTTTCCGCCATTTCACCAACAACATTTCCACGCATTCTCCTTTCCATCTTTCCTCCTAACTCCTAATCTTTACTAACTCTATCTTTTCTTTTATACAGTGATAGACAACTGGTCTCTCTCTCTCTTTCTCACTCTCACTCTATCCTTCTCTCTCCCGCCATTTCTTCCAGTTATTGGTTTTCCTCTCTCCTGCTTCTTTTCACAGTCTTTCCGACGACATTTCCATGTCTTTTTTAAACAGTCGTTTTTTCGCATATTTCCTTTGCATCTTTCTTTTACTTTTCAGCAATATTACAAAATATTATAACTATACTAATAATTATGTTGAACTCCTTTCTCATTCCTCGAAATTCCTTTCTCTCTCTCTCTTCTCTCTCTCTCTCTCTCTTCTTCTTCTTCTCTCTCTCTCTCTTCTGCATCTTATGACTGTTTCACCAATCCTTCTTCTTCTTCTTCTTCTTCTTCTCCTTTTTCTTGGCCTTCCATTTGTGTTTCCTCTCTTTCACCATCCGTTCCTGCGGTTGCCATGATTATTGAATAACTTGCTGTAACTTGCTGAATCGCGGTAAATTGCTGGTATTTTCTCTTGTACTTTTTTATCATCTTCTTTTTCTTTTTTCCCTTCTACTTCTCCTTCTTTCGTCTTCTACTTCTCCTTCTTCCACGGATTCACTTGTATTCTTCCCTTAAATGTTTTCAACTCCTCCTATCTCTTCCATTCCTCTATTTCCATCCCATTTTAAATCTTCAATCCTCTTTTAAGTTCTCTTCTTTTTCTTCTATGCAGGCACAAATATTTCCAACAATACTTAGTAAAAGGTACCAAAAGAAAGTGATGAAAGGAATAAGAACAAAAGCAAGGAAGAAGATAATATGAAAGAAGAATTAGACAAGATTTTTTGATAAATGTTATCTTCATAAAACGTCTTTGTTCATTCAAAACGATTTCAAGCATAGCTGTCGCTAAAATGTTTGGTGGTTTCCTAGCTGATGTAACCTACTTCCATATTATTTATTTATTTATTAGATACATCACAATTATACTGATAGGTGAAAACACAGACATGAGTGTCCAAATCGTCTTCGCTCCTAATTTGGATGAAAATATTAGAAAAGGTTATGTTCAAACTCAATTGTTCCTCAATATGTTCGCATCTATTGTTCCTCTCAACTCCAAAAACATCATCTAGGCATAGACAGAAGCTAGATGAAAACTCTAATTCACAACGTCAGCTGTGGAAACGCAAAAGGAGCTGACGAAAACGCCTTAATTTTATCAAGTTATATTACAATGATAACAATAGCTCCGTATCTTATTTTGCTTCTTATTTCTCCTTCTTATTTTTCTTCTACTCCTCCTTCTCCTCTTCCTCATCGGTTCTTCTCTCTCCTCCTCTAAAACTGATACTAAAGTATAGTACACAACACGGCGTCCCAGACCCAGAGCCGAGTATTACATGCTTTGTACCGTTACAACCGGACATACTACTACACCAGTTCTTTCTTCTACTACCACTTCTTCTCCTTCTTCTTCTTCTTCTTCTTCTTCTTCTTCTTCTTCTCCTTCTTCTCCTTCTTATTCTTCTTCTTCTTTATTTTCTTCATCCAATTTTCCACGCCTCTTTAGCCCTTCTTCTGTTTTTTACTGTACCAGTTCTAGTATTATTCTTCTACTAAGGTGTCGCGCTATAACATTTTATCATTTCCACTGATCCAACATTTTTTATAGTACCTACAGTACACATTATTTCACTCCAATTTTGCTTTGAAATTCTAAGTTACTCTAGTATTCTTCAAGTTTGATGATTTTCATAATTCTTCAATATGTGTAATACGTCGATTGTTCTCCTTTGTTTTCTCCATATTGACATATTCATTGTATTATCTTTCACCATTTGATTATAGTAAATTGATAAAAAGGTACATTAAAGTACTTTAGTATAGCTGGTTTCTTGTGTGTCTGTTGTACGTGATGTAACCTACTAACAGCAGATGCAAAGCATCTATTTTTTCTCATAATTTAAAACATCATCTTGACATGATTAAATAACAACTCTAATTGACAACATCAGCTGTTGGAGCGCACAAATGCACAACCTTTTTGGCGTCACCTAATCTTTGATCAGGTGGAAACTTCAATGGTCCTTGAGATCCTGGAAGATTATTGCCATGTAATCCAGTCAATAAAGGATCACATGAAAGGATTTAAGGATCAAGGAAGAAAGGAGCTGACAAGGAGATCCGTGTAAAAACTGGTTGTAAACGAGACACCTCATAGATCCGGGATTACTACAGTCTGTCCAAGCAAAGAAGACACTCTTCCGAGATGGGAAAACGACTCCAGCTCTGTCAATATTGGTTCAAGAATTATGAATTTAGTCTTGAATTGTAAAGAGTAGAATGTTTTCTACAATTTGAGATCAAATTTATAACTTTTGAACTAATATTGATCGAGCTGGAGTCATTCTCTCATCTTGCCAGAATGTCTTCTTCGCTTGGTTAGACTATAAAATATACATAGCATAACTTGTAGCATACTACGTGCAGCATAATTGCTAGCTCAGACAATACAGTATATCTATGTATAGTATGCGATACACAATTATTATTATTCTTGAGTAGACTACAGAATACCAAACATAACTGCTATACCTATGTTTAGTATGTAATGCACAACTGCTAATCCCACTTTTAGAATACGAAACGAAACTGCTATATACCTATGTATGGTGTAGTAGCATATCTTGAATAACATATACAACTATGTCTTGTATACATAAGTAGCAATAATATAATAGAATAGTCCAGTATTATTGAAAGTAAATTGCAAGTCAACTAATTTGTGGACATCCAACATTAAAATATTATTATGAAAATGGTGAGAAATCATTTCAATCAACTATAAGAAAAATAATCAATTTCCAATACAGAAGTAATAGCGGCTATAGTCCAAGCAAAGAAGACATTCTGGCAAGTTTGGGAATATGAATCAAGCTTGATCACTATTGGTTCAAGAACTAAAAATTTGGTCAAAAATTGTCGAGACATTGTGATTTGAAACCAGTTTTATAATTCTAGAACAAATATTCGCCGAGCTGGAGTCATTCTCCCATCTTGCCAGAATGTTCTCTTTTCTTGAACAACACTGCCAAGAGAACGAACAATGTTTGGAGAGCTGCTATTGGATGGCTAGAAAATGGCTGAACTTCGAAGCTTCCGATTGGCCCAGCTGTACTGCTCTGTGATTGGCTGAATGCGATTGGTTGACGAGTACTGAAACGACTTCAAAATGGAGAATCTTGGGAATAGAACTTGGATTCGAAAACTTCTTCTCGAACGAAAAATCAAGACCAATTTGACAGAGTTAGATTTAAAGATTATTATAGATTATTTTAACCGATTATATTCAATTTATTAGGTTATTCATTGATTATAATAATTATTATAGATTTAACAGGAAAACACTTGAAACACAGTTGAAAAATCTGAGTTAAATAAATAAATAATGAAATATAATGATTATTTTTAAATATCTGAGGTATTGGAATGACAATTATTTCAAATTTCCAATCAGGATCTCCAACAAAATTCAACTTAAAAATAACTCATAATTGAAATATCATACTATAAACTTGTGTACGTGAGTTTTGGAGCTTTGTACCTTGTAATAAACGTGTCAAACTATTCAACACAGTACACTGATATAGAAATATAGATATTCAATCTACAGTACACCAAAATTCCCAAAGGCAAATCAGACTATATTCATAGAAGACGAATGTCATTCCTTAGAATTAGTCACAGAATATTTCCTTGGCGGATATCAAAATATATCATTATTATTTGAAGTATCTGACGCATAGAGTAATAGTGATGAATAAATAGATATACTGTGTAGTAAAATGCATCGAATAAATAGATATAGTCTTGTAATAAAATGACGCACTAATGATTGGCCAATGTGTGTTGAAGACATTGTTTCAATGTAATGGTGGGTCTTCCTAAATATAGTCTACAGTCAAGGTATAGTATATTTATATAAATTATAGTTAGGTATAGTTTCAGGTTTGATACAGTCTGGAATGCAGTAACAATGTAATATGCAATGATGTGATTTCGAAATAGTTTTGTAATGTTGTATGAGTGTAGGGTTATTTATTGTTAAATATTTCAGACGCGAATGAGTTGGCCAGTTCTTCTGCCCCTTGTGCGCCTCAACAGCTTATGTTGTCAATGCTAGATGTCATTTAGCAATGCCTGAATAAAGTTTTTTTAAATAAAAAGAGACAATAGTGATGTTTTACATCAGCTGTTATTAGGTTACATCACGTACAAGAGACAGACGAAACCGCCCAACTCTTCAGCTATATTTTATTCTTTCATTATAGAATGTATTAGAGAAATCTTTGAATATACCGTACCTTTTCACAATATTATTTTTTTAAATTTCATTTAAAAACTATTATTTAGAGTTTGAGTATATTGGTTGTGGATTCATTGTTCGAAATCGATATGGATTTATGAAAACTCGTGAGTAAAGCTACTCTGGATGTATCTGTATAAAATTTATGTACTGGGGATATCAATAGGGCTTTTCATAACAAAATGACGTATTCATATGTATCTCTAAAGTTAAATTGAGTAGAATGAGTAAAGCAAGTTAACTAGGCTATGGGATCTTAACTGAAAATCTATAATAATAATTAATGACATTATAACACATTAAAAATCTATTAATCGTGGCAGAGTAAATGGGTTCCATTCATAATACAATACTTATGTCGATGTATCATTTATTGGTTAATGAATTTTTCAAGCGTTGGCCCGCTTTTCACGGTCTTGATTTTCATTCAAGAAGATACATGTAAGATGATACATGTTCTACTAATGATACAAGGCGGTTAAATTCGATTGATACATGAATTATCTGTTGAATTTTTTTCGGAGAAAACCTAACGTAGAAACTACGTTAAAACTGATTCAATTTCTCAGTTCATCTATGGATGTGGTCACATCCAGGACAACAAGACACGAAAAATGTCATCTCCAAACAAAAAATAGGTTTAACAATGAAGTAGGTTACAAAAGAATCAACGCAACACAACCCAACATTTTATAGATGCGCTGTGTATCAAACCCTCTTTACTCGGTGGATTTCTGGTACGTACTAGTGATACAGAGTCCAAAATTGATACAGTAAGGAAGCTGGTTGATACAAGACATTTGCAATGCTCTTAGATCGTCGCCATATTACAAATGAGCTGATTCTAATTCTCGATGATCTGAGATTTTGTGAGCATTTAAGCTTATTTGAGACATTTTTCAAGATGGAATAGTAGAAAAAAAGATAATTCACTAAGTTTCATAGATCCAATAATTATTTTCGGCAGTGTCAAATGAGCTGATCTCACTTTCCAACCCCACAAATGTTTTGTGTCAAGCCTCCTCCTTGTTGTACGATTGCGTATTCAATTTTGAATTTTTCTATCACTTTTGCGTATTACAAATTTGCCGTTTATAAATGTAGAGGCGTTAGAAATACGTTATACGCCGTTAATAAAGAGGCTTTTAATGTTTATGGAACATGTAAATGGCCTATATAAATGAGCTGTGTTGTGTTATGTTTTTTTCATGTATTCTCTTATTGTATTGTGTTTGGCCGGATGTGACCTCTGCCATAGATAAACTGAGAAATTTGAAAGACTAATTTTCTCGGTTTGTTGCATTTTATTGAAAAAAACAGTAAATATTGTTACTGGGAAGTTTGCGTTTTTTGAGATCCAAGTAGATTGATTATAACATTTATGGGAGAGGAACAGTACAGGCTATGCCTACTTTTTCCTCCCAATTTTAGTAGTTTCTATTAATGTATGAATCACTGACGGCTCGTGCCCACGAAACAGGTGAAGTGCTGTACAGTAAAAGATACGGGCACTTCACCTGTTTCGTGGGCACGAGCCGCCAGTGGTATGAATAAATGAGAATGAACATCGAACATTACAATTACATTACAATACATCGTATTACATTGTGCATTGGAAAATTCAATAAAGGCTGTGTTTGTTTAGAAAAATGCAAGCAAATTGATTACTGCAATTTATATTACAAAAATAGATAAATATTGTATTTGGGTGAAGTTAAGTTTTTTTCTCAATGATTGACAATAGTATTTCACGGTATGATCTCCAGGTAATTAGTAAAGGTCAAATGCACATCTGAACGTTGAACTTACAGTTTATAGGACTCTTTTTTGTTATGAAACTCAGCTATCCGACCTTGGTTGTGTTGGGTGTTTCACGGTCTAGTGATTTACCGTTGTTTCCCCATTCTAGTGCGAGTTCTGGCCGCCAGCTATCGCTAGTGTCGCTGCTATCATTGGACAATTTTAGCTTGAATAGTAGGTAGTAGCTGTAAAACTAAATAGTCACAGTAGCTAGTAGTTGTTGCATGTTTAGTGCTTAGTTTACAAGTGACTGAGAAGAAGAAGACATTCTGGCAAGATGGTAAAATGACTCCAGCTCGGTCCATATTGGTTCAAAAATTATTAATTTGGTCTAAAATTGTAGAGGAGATTGTTTCCTACAGCTTGAGACAAAATTGATAGCTTTTAAACATATATTGACGGAGCAAGAGTAATTTCACCATCTTGCCAGAATGTCTTCTTTGCTCGACCAGACTAAACCGCTAGAATTTCAACGGATAGGCTACTTCTGCAAATGCTAAGCGACAAACGAGTGATCACAAGTAGGATTGGAGACCCAGTATAGTTACTTATACAGTCACTGTACCCAGTATAAAAGTGTATATCAAGTTATGGGCTCAGAAGTGCGATTTTTTAACATTTGAAGTATAAAGATATAAGCAAATATATATATTTAAAGTATAAAAGTATAAACATTTGAAGTATAAGATCGAACATTTCTTCCCTCTCAGCCAAAACCCTCCCCCCCCCCCACCAACGATAAGCGGTGAGGGAATAGGGGAAAATTACAAGTTGAAGTCCTAAACAACATCCAACTAATGTTGTAAAAAGTTGTCATTTAGCTATACCTAGATGATGTTTCCAAAATCAAAAGACACAATAGATGCTTTACATCAGCCGTTGGTAGGTTACATCACGTACAAGAGACAGACGAAACCGCCTAGCGTTTGGCGTCAGCTCTGCATGTGAATTTATCCTTTTCTATTTTTTGGGGGGAAAAGAGAAGAAACAAGAAGTCATTGACCTTACTTGGAAGTAAGGTATAAGTAAGTTTTTTCAATCCAGTATACATAATCTTATCATAGTTTCTAGTTTTAATTGCTGAAGCATGCCTGTTCGATTCGCTAAAACTATGGACGAACTCTATTCTCTGGATTTTGAAATATGAATGTTACAATCAACATTAATAGTTATAGTTGAATCCAATATAGATAAACATAAACATCCATAGAACTCTAACTATAACTGTAGATATAATATTCTACGTATTCTAGATAACATATATTCTAGATATTCGTATAACATAATATTCTATATAAATATTCTATGTATAGTTAGTCTATGCTATAACTTACAGAGTTATGCCCGGTTTTTCCAAGCACACTCAAATTTGAGGGACCCTCAAGTTCACTACACCTCACGACATTTCCTATACTTATCATAGAAAATGTCAGCTGTTCATCAAAATTTGAGGGTCCCTCAACTTTGAGTGTGCTTGGATAAACCCAGCATTAAAGTTCTATGTATACATCATGTTGTGCTTTCAAAGGGAAATATATAGTAATAGGAATAATAGCAGAATTATCAAGGAAAACAAAAACTGATGCGTCCGAAAATCGTGGTGTGTGTTTCTGGGTAAATACTCTATTTATTTATTTGAGAATTTACAAAGAAGGGTATAGTTTGCCCAGGCAAAGAAGACACTCCGGCAAGATGGGAAAATGACTCCAGCTTGGTCAATACAGTATTTGTTCAAGAATTATAAATATGGTCTTTAAAGTAGATCAAATCGTTTCCTACGATTTGAGATTGAATTGATAATTTTTGAACCAATATTGACCGAGCTTGAGTCATTCTCCCATCTTGCCAGAGGGTCTTCTTTGCGTGGACAGACTATAAAAACAGACATTGAATTCCAAAACGTCTCTCCATATCTATCCAATATGTCATCAATCCATTTACCTATGCATCTAATCATCCATCTACTCATCTATCTATCAATTTAAAAATCTTTGAGTAGTCGTGAAGTTGATATAGTGGTAGTTATCCATAATAAATGAAAAGACAAGATGTTGTCAAACCACTGGTGGGGATTTCTAATAAATCAGTGGTTTGACAACGTCTTTTCATTTAATTTTAAAATCCCTATTCACCTATCAATAATAATTATTATTACAACTCAAATAGGACGTATAAAAATACAGCTCATACTACGATAACCTTAACCCACAAGACGCAGTTCCACTATTGAGTAACTGTCGACTCTACTTCTATCCGCCTTGAAAATATTCCATAAATATTCCATTAAGGGGACTCCTAGATAAACAATATGGCGGCGTCGCCCTTGGCAGATTACACAGACAATTAGCATTGGCGGAGGAAATCCTGAAGGTAGCACGTCCGCCATTGCCCAACATTCCTCATAAAACGCTGGATCCTGCAGGACGATCTGGCAAGGATAGGAGACAGATCAGCTGGCAAGGATAGAAGACATAAGATTATGACTTGGAATTGAGATTACCTTATAAGAGTACGTATGAGAGTACCTTACATTTGGAAAGGCGGGAGAAGACTTTTAGCATCAGTTTGAGAATCGAGATGACGACAAAAAGCTTCGTCTGCTTCAGTAGAAAGTCGAAAGAGTAAAAAGAATCGAAAGAGGCAATAGATACTTTACATCAGCTGTTAAAAGTAACTTGCTATACTATTCTATTCAGCTTACATGGAACAGAAGCGACCGCTCAGCTTTTTTGTCTCAGCTTTAGTTGTAGCATTTTTTTATAAGTCTTTGGCAAGGATACAGAATCATCTGAAAAATACGAGTGGAGAATCTTGTTTTGAGAAGCCAGGAAAAGACACTTTGTAGTTTGAAAATATTGATAGGATTTTATATAAAATGTTAAAAGTTATGAATCAATTTTTCATCTATTTATTTATCCATTTATGTTAAAAATGACACTGACATTGAGAGATAAAATACTAAGGTAATTCTTGTGCTATTGTCTATCATTCAAATTTATAATATGATACGGTCCAAAATGTAGGTTAGACTATGTTCAGTTATGTTTCTTCACTTCTCAATTTTTAATACAAACCATTTCAAACATAGAATTTGAATTAAGATGGATTAAGCACCCAATTAAATAACGGAATTACACTCAATAAGCACTAAAAACTGTGGAATATTGGCTTCTTTTGAAAAATTTTGACCCAAAATTAAAAACAAACTCAAGATTACATTATTATCGTCCAGCTGAATTTCAACCAGAAAGTGTTGAGATTGAAAAGAACAAACTATAGAGTTTTTAAAAATCAGAGATCAAAATATCTTCTTGGATAGTTGTCTTAGGTTCCAGGACACGGGACTATCTAGCAAGAAAACTATATGATAATGATAAAAATGACGAAGATGAACAAGAATGAAAAGAAGAAGTACTTGGTGAAAACGGATGTACAATCATGGGAAGCGATGAGAGGAGAGAAGAGAAGAAATACTACATAAATAAAAATAATATGTAGGCCTGAAGCTTAATTTTTCTATGGAAAGTAATGAATACAATCGTTAAAATTATTGTGATCGTTTACTATTTTCTACTCTCTGTTGTAGGAGAAGAATGAATTAGAGAAAAAGAAGATAGAGACTAGAAAGAAAATTCAAAACAACTGGAAGAAGAAGAAGAAGAAGAAGAAGAAGAAGAAGAAGAAGAAGAAGAAGAAGAAAGAAGAAGAAGAAGAAGAAGAAAAAAGGAATGTTTTGATTTGTAACTATTAGAAAAGTGGAAACAATACAAAATTATTATTACCAGAAAAAGAACAGATTAGCCTCTGTCTGTTTCAGGACATCAAAAGGATTGAAGAAGGAGAAAAGGCAAACGATAAAAAGAAGAAGAAGAAGAAGAAGAAGAAGAAGAAGAAGAAGAAGAAGTGGTTCTAGAAACAGGATGTTGTTGTAGTAGGTAGTACAGCGTTTAGTAGGTCAGTGTACCTAGCTCTAGACGGTCCGGTAGTTTTTTAACTCTGCCTGCTGTACCTTTTCTCTCTCTCTCTCTCGCTCTATCCTTTACTCTCTCCATCCCTCTCTCTCACACTCAATACTAAGCTATATCTCTGTCCTTTTCTCTTTCACTCTTGTTTATGCTAGACTGCAGGACGAAGGAGAGCATATCTTCTGAATGAATCCCTGTGTTTCATTAATCATAATTTAGCATGCAGTGTCTTATTTTGGAGTTGACTATTTACTTTTAACTGAAAGTGAATAGTTTATTATTTATTCTAGTTTGTATTCATATGTTGAAGAATTTCTATTGTATTCATCGTCCCTTTCAATTAAATTGAGATTTTTAAAAAAATATATTTTGTGTTTCACTAATAATTTTGTCGAACTGTTGATTATTTGGTGTCAAGCAGTGTTTCAATTTGGTTATAAGTGGATTTTCAAATTTCTTCATCAATCTTCCATTAATCTCCTAAGAATTAAAAAATATACATTGTTTAAAAACACAGAGAATCTATCAAAAATTCACTAAAACATTATCAGATACCAGAAGAATACTGGGTAACCGAAAAGTACCCGCTCTAGGAAGAAATTTTAATTTTCTAACTTTATTAATAGTCTACTGTAAATTCAATCAATCTACAGCAGATTCTCCGAATCAATTTGAAATGTTTCTTCAACTTCCTCTATTAATTCATTCAAAACACTTGAATCAGGATGAAAAACTAGACAAATCCTGTATTATTTCTCTCCAAATAGATTTAATCATATACCTGATCAACTATTCTTCCATCAGTTTTATACGTACAACGTTTTCTTTTATTTATTTCATCAGAATATTGTAAATTTTGACATGTTATCCATCAGAAAATTGTAAATTTTGACATGTTATCCATCAGAAAATTGTAAATTTTGAATGTGTTTTGTTCGAGCTATTGTGGTGAATCTATTTCACAATTTTATTGTGTAAACTAGTGGGAATATGATTGTGTGAAAAATACCATAATCTATCTTCAATATGTTTGGATGAATTGTAAGAGGGACAATATTGGGCTGTTGTACTCTTCTATATGTATTATTACTCAATAATGATGATGATGTGATCCATGCAGATCTGATAAACGTTCGAATATGATAAACAACGAATTTCAAGGTGAGCAATGACGCACATTGTTTTTTCTATTGATGAATATTGAAGAAATATCATTTTTTATATATAAAGTCTTTTTAAAAAATCAATTTTCTAAAACCCCACTCACTACCGGGTCACCCATCCAAGTCCATTCTGTACCCCACGTGACTCAAGGTGAAAAGTGTTTTTGAAATTGAAAATTGTCATGTAAACTTTCACCATCTTCCATTTACTATGTGAACATCATCATTCAGTCACTCATCATCACCTTTGCTTAAAATACTTGCTATCAAGTCGCAATTGTAACAATAAATCAATAATACACCGGAAGACACAGGTCAATCACTTTTTGATCGTTTATCACTGAATCAATCGTAATTGATTGATAGTTTGATTGCACAATCGGATGTTTACACTAGCGTCAAACACAATACCAAATACACGAAAAGCATAAATTAATAGAAATTTTCGATTCAATGTTCTAACACACAATACAAATAGACTAAGAGAATTAATTAATCCAGAGATACGAATAGGAACAACAGTTTTGACTACAAATAAACGAAGAGAATAAATTATCAAAGTTGCTTTGAACCCAACAGTTTTTGACTACAATGCATTAGTCTACGGAATTCATAATTATAGTCTGGTCGAGCAAAGAAGACATTTTGGCAAGATGAGAAAATGACTCCAGTTCGGTCAATATTGGTTCAAAAATGGTACATTTCGTCTTAAATTGTAAAGCAGAATGTTTTCTACAATTTGAGACTGAATTTATAATTTTTGAAACAATATTGACCGAGCTGGAGTCATTTTCTCGTCTTGCCAGAATGTCTTCTCTGCTCGACCAGACTACTAGACAAAACTGGCTGGTTTTTAAAAATGCCGCCTAATTTGCATTGTCTGAGACACAGTGACACACATTCGGTTCACTATCATTAGAATTCTTTAAAAATCCTCAGAACTACTTCTTCGGTATAGCGCACGCAACAAAGTTATCTCTGTTATCAATTCTCTGCTCTGTGAGTGCAGTCGACGAGCTACTTGAGAGAGTTCATTAAAACGAGAGCGTCCTCACCAATTTGCTCTCAAAGACAGCTTCAGACTGTCCTAACAGAGCTGAGAATTGAAAGCAGTCATTCGCCAATTACCTAACTTCGTGGCGTCAGATAATAGGATTCTACTAATGCACATGCACACAGAAGTTTTCCTAGTGTTTCAAACTATTTTCTCAACTTGAATCCTAGAAAATTTTTCAATAATAAGAGGAAAATTTCAAATAACCAGTTAACCAGTTGGAATTTGTTCAAAATTTCTTCAAGCAAGAAACAACAAAATTGTAAATACGTACAAGCATATTTAAACTTAAACATCTTTAAATACAAGTAACTCGAAATAATTGTCCTCAGATTCAACAAGTTTCTAATATTCTGAGATCCACAATAATTGATCAGAAAGCTTCCTAAATAAATTAATAAATATATGTATATAAAGATGATATAATGTGGAAGAAAATGATTGTTGTGACTCGAAATTTTCCGTTTGATCAAACAAATACATTGATAAATTCAGTAGTATCCAAATAAGCTCTGCCTGCAGTAGCGCCATTATTGTAAGCAACGTGAAACCAGCGCTCCTCATTGGTCGGGCCAAACCGCTCTGCTATTGGCGGAGACGGAGTTCGCCCCGCCTCTTTTAGAGTGGAGAAGTTTAGACACGCCTCTACAGAGTGGGGAGACTGGAAATGAACTTTTGAATACGAAGAGTGTTCATCTCAAGAAGATTCACTAGGTGATACATGTATCAAATAATGATACAATATGATACTAGACCTTACGATTCGATTGTTTGATTTAATGATGAATCATGTAATTAATCTTCATGAAAGGAGGACCCAATCCTGATCAAACCAGCTTAATTTCATAACAAAACTCTATAAATTATTTATGAAATTCTATAAATAACACAACATGTTCAAAATTGGTATCATTCAAGCTTCAATGTAATAACAGTAGCTGAGAGCTATCACTCATGTAATCACGGTCCGAGTCTTATAAGGTTCCTAGGGTACGATTTCAGTTTACAAAAGACACAGATTTTTGACCGCAAGCAGCTACTGCCGTCTTTCGAGATAGACGTAAATAAGCCGTCTGTCCCGGCTGCCTAAAAAGTCGTCGTCATCTCTCACCTCTTATCACCACTCCTCTCTTTACTCAAAGCACATGTAAGCATCGCCATCAGACAAAAAAATGTTACTGAAACTTCAGCAATTCTATATAGATCAAAATCCCTCACTTGACAATCCAATTAAAAAATATTCATGGGGGATGAATAGGGATGGTGATGTGCTCAAAGACCACATAAACATGAGCCAAAAGAACGTTGAAATTAACCTACAAATACATCCTCAAATAGCCTACTAATAAAACATTAAAAAATCTGTGGTTTGACAATATCTTGTTTGTTTGTTTCATGAGGGTCAAGCCCACATGAGCTCATAGGCTTGTGCGTTTCATTTAAGCTCTTGGCTTTCCATTTAATAGAGTAGTCTTCCAAAATATTTATTACAATCACCGTCAATCAATTCTCTTTATTCTTCTTCTGAAGCATTCATTGACAAATAAACAATTAAACCAATAAACAAACAATAAACTCATCTAATCCAATTAAACAAATTATTTGACGGAAGACCAATAGCCTAATATAATTAGATCAGTCGCGGATACAGTACCAAAGTAAGGCTAGAGCCAAATCCAAAACTAATCAGCTATTTGATGTAACTATCTAAGATTAATCTATTTGGTGGAACCTCTAGCTTTTCGTAAAACGTATAACATAGGGAACACAATGCAATCGAAGTTGGACGTTACACTAAATCTAGTCTAATTGAGTGTTAGTCAGAGTGAGGCTAGCCTAAAATCCAGGCTTAATTAAGCCTTAAGGCTTGCGCAAAGCTCAGAGGATACCGTGCTCAACCAGTAGGTCAATTATCACTATTTTTCAGGCCTAAATACAGATTGCCTGAAGCTGCCTAAACGCTTGGATGGCTGTCTGGATGCTGTTAGGCTCATTTGCAACTAACTCTACGCCTGCCCTGAATATTATTGACTAGGCTAAACAAATAGGCTACTGTGTAAAGTAGACTGAATAGTAAATTATTTGACTTTTGTTTCAAATAAACAAATTCTAATTGTTCAATATCTTGAAAGCACATCGCTCAAACGATTTAAATCATTCGCAAGAAGATGCATCTATCACTGGCGGCTCGTGCGCACGAAATAGGTGAAGTGCTGTACAGTAATAGATATGGGCACTTCACCTGTTTTGTGGGCATCGATCAAAATTAACAATCATATATCTTAGGAAGGTATAGTTGACGCCAAAAAGTTAGGCGGTTTCGTCTGTCTCTTGCAAGGTATGTAACTTACTAATAGCTGATATAAAGCACCTTAAGTACTATCGTTTTATTAGTTATTATTTCTTCTTCTTCTTCTTCTTCTTGCACTATCACACTCACTGTCTCTTACTAATCACATCTTTCCCTATCACTGGTGGCTCGTGCCCACGAAACAGTAGAAGTGCTGTACAGTGAAATATATGGGTACTTCACCTGTTCCGTGGGCACGAGCCACCAGTGTTCCTTATTACTTTTTTTAAACTCTTTTTCTTTTTTTTACATAATTTATTTCAATTCTTATGTATTCACAATGCTTTCTTCTATTTCAAGTTGAAGCATTCTAATTTTCCAAGTTTCAGGATATCCATGAACAATAATATTCAGCCCTACGTATCCACGACTTTTGCATTTACTAATGTGACATATCTACGAGTAATAAGAGCTTTGCATTTATTCATTTTTCTTATTTCCTTGCCCAAATGAGCTTTGTACTGTATTGTATTGAATGAAAATAATTTTAGAATTTCTGAACTTCCCCACTAACCTACAAGCATTACGTAAGATCCCAAACCTTATCGCAGCACTGATAATGTTTGATTCATTCGTTTCAAACTATTCTACTGGAAAACACTAACGATCATTGCTTATCTAGTAATCATTGTTGTTCGGGGGTAATTATTATAAGTAAGAAAGATGAAGAAGAAGAAGAAGAGGAAGAAGAAGAAGAAGAAGAAGAAGAAGAAGAAGAAGAAGAAGAAGAAGAAGAAGAAGAAGAAGAAGAAGAAGAAGAAGAAGAAGAAGAAGAAGAAGAAGAAGAAGAAGAAGAAGAAGAAGAAGAAGAAGAAGAAGAAGAAGAAGAAGAAGATGGAGCTAGCGGAATGAGAAGGGGAAGCAAGAAGCGACTACACAATAATTTTATTGTTGAAGCCATTAGTTACAAAAATTGAAGAAGCTAGAAGTTGAAGAAGTTGAGTTAAGGCAGCTATAGTCCGTCCAAGCAAAGAAGACCCTCTTGGCAAGATGGGAGAATGACTCAAGCTCGGTCAATATTGTTTCGAAAATTATCAATTTGATCTCAACTTGTTGGAAACAATTCGATCAACTAATTAGACCACATTTATAATTCTTTCACAAATACTGACAAAGCTGGAGTCATTTTCTCGTCTTTTCAGCTCGGCTCTTCTTTGCCTGGACAGACTATGGAAGAACGCAAGAAGTTGGCGCAAGCTTAGAAGACACTCAGCTACGATGTAAAGTGTTTAGTAGCCGCGTGTCTTCTCAACTGTAGGCAAGAAGAGACCATCCAAGTAAACGACTATTAATAAATGGTAAAGATTGTTTTTCAAAGATATTCAAACGAAAATATATTCTCAACGACCTTGAAGCCTTGAACAAGATCAGTGTTGATAGCTGACAGAATGCCTAAAATCTATTATTTATCATCCAAATAGTCACCACTAGTTTGGTTGAATTCGATGTATTCCATGTTGCGTCCTTGGTTAATTTTGATGGGGGTTCAGTATTATTCATTTTAATTGTTTGGTTGAAGCATACTAGAGTAATTGAAGATTCTCTTCAGAACATTTATCTTGTATTCCTAAAATTGGAGTAGAGTCGATCCTCCATCAATTGAATATGTTGTTTACTAGTATTCATCAAGTGAATATTCTTTTAATGTATTATCATTGTTGTTAATGATGTTTTGAAATCAAAAATTTTTGTTTTAAATTGACTATTTTAATTGAACTATAACCCACATGGTTTTCCATGTTTTCATTCGTGAAAAATGAGGTTATAGTATTGCGAAGTGGAACAACCCTTTGGGTCTCCCCACTAATGAAAGCATACGCTAAATAAATAATAAATAAATGTATTATCATCATCAGCCTACAATTCTAGTGAATTATTAATCTCTTTCAGTGAAGAATTGGAGAATCAACATTCAATACTATAACTTCTCAGCACATTATTATTGAAAACATAAGTATAAAAAAGCTAACTAAAAATAACTATAAGTAACTGGAAAAATATAGCTGAATAATGAATTCCAACAAAAATCAGAAGATATTTAAAAATGGAAACACAAGAATATTGATAAGTGGAATAATATGAAGACAGAATTTCATAATGTGAAAGAAATTTTACAGAAAAGAGAAGGAGAGGAGAGAGTTTATTAAATGGATTGAACTATACACAATTAAGTAATTACTGAGAAATTATAGAGATAATACGTATAAGAATGAAGATAAGAGATTAATGAATTTGAATTATAAAATTGAGAAAGTTCATGGCCAAAATTGGCTTATGATGGTTTTTGAACAAACAGGGACTCTTCTTATGAAAATCCCAATACAATACATCAAGGTGATAGCTTTCTGTACTGTGACGAAGTGGTAAATGGATAAAAAGTTCAGTAGAAGATAGGACAAAATGGAACAATTATACGATAAAATTTGACGAAATACTTTGGAGAAAGAAGGAAAATAGACTTTAATTTTAGTGGAAAAGAGACAATAAACAGTAATCTTTGTACTCACTCAAGTCATAGCAGACTTCAACTTGACTAGCGATTGGCGAATGACAGTTATTAACGCTCAGCTCTCTCAGGACAGTCTGAAAGTGGTCTACAAGAGCAAAACCGTCTTGCGGAGGTCGCTCTCGACTAGAAATACTGTCACTGATCGCTTGCTGACTGTCTTGACTGATCTGAGCATTAATAACAGACATTTCCCAACCGCCAATCTTGTTGATGTGTGGTATAGGAACGGAAAAGCATGTACTTTACCTATAGTATGTCCAAGCAAAGAAGACATTCTTGCAAGATAGAAAACGACTCTAGCTCGGTCAATATTGGTTCAAAAATTTCAAATTTGGTCTCAAATTGTAGATCAAAATGTTTTCTACAATTTGAGATCGAATTGATGATTTTTGAACTAATATTGAATGATCTGAAGTCATTGTCCCATCTTGCCAGAATGTCTTCTTTGCTTGGACAGACTATAAATGCAGAGACAAGAGCTGGAGTTCAATGACCTTGTCTACTTATGCCAGTAATTCCCACATATTGGGCTAGGTTAAGCTATGCAATTAGCCGCTATTACCCTACCTTTTAGTCCATATCAGCCTTATAAATTAATATTGACTGTATTCTTGATACAGTACGGTATTTATAGAGTTGTAGTAAGTCGCATTGAACCATGTATGGTACTGTACTAGCGAACAATTCGAAGAATTTCTTGAATTCCTTGAAGATCACTTATTAATGGTGAATTCTTACAGGTCCTATCTTGAAATATTTATAGTATTTTTCAAAATGAAATAACAATCAATATGAAAGTACCTTTCATAAACATAACACTGTAATACCACGAAAATATGAAGGAGAATAAGTGAACACTGGATCAAAACTTGTAAAATTAACGATAAAATAATTACAAAAACAAATTAAAACATGCAACAAGCAAACAATATTAATAAAATTTACAAGTAAAAAATAATAGGGAGCATGCAAACCAGTGTTAGTTGGACATGAGTAAAATATTTATAACAATATTGATATTTGGTACTAAATAATATTTACAAGCATAAAATTACAATTGAAGTAGAAAGTCTACTGTACAAATAACATGGAAATTATGATAAAACTAATGAGAAATTTAGCTGGATTGTAGTGGTTCCAGATCTAAAAACCAACTCTTTGAAGAAAGATTATTCAAAACACACTAATATCAATTTTACAGTTTATTTTGTTACAGGACCATGGTTATTTCTAATTTTTTTCTACTATGAACAATATCGTCAGATTTGGAACTTGATTCACTATTATTATATTGTTTTCAAAGCAATAGACTAGATAAGTCTATCAGATAGACAGTAATCAGATAGATTGATAGACTGTTATTTAATTTCAAGTCTAGATAATGGTTGAGAATAATAATAGGTTTTTTCAATTAATTTTGACTCAGTTATCTGCTTGAAAGATAAGCCGCGATTCAGAAGGCAGGGGAAGGATAAAGAACATTTTTTGTTTGCAAATAAGTTTCTAAGCTTCTTATTAGAGCATAGTTGTAGGGTTTAAACAGTAAAACCATTGTTTTGATTGGCACGAATTGATTTAAAGTGAGAAGAAAATATTTCAAATATAATTTAGTTGAGAGTAGTTACAAACAATTTAATAGTTATTACAAATACAGTATGTTAAAGAATTAAGGAAGGAGTCTATAGAATATTATACCAACAACTTTGAAATTGATGACAAAAGCTAGAAGGATTTATAGGAGAAAAATAAAGATATCGTTCACAAATAATAGACTTAGATGAGAAACTTAGAAATTTAAAAGGAGTTCCTTAAATATGGAAAAAATTATGCTAAATGAGAAATATAAATTGTGTATATAATATTGAATTATTAGAGAAGTAATTTAAAAATGATATTATAGTTAGAATAAAGAAAGATATTGAAGTGTAGATTGATCAACATTTTTATAAATAAAAACTATTTCTGTTATAGAATAATGTAATAACGAAGGATAGAATTTGTATAGCGATTGAAGGAATTTTTCTGAACAATTTCTGAATTAAAAGGTAATTGTTAGAATAAATTAATTATTTTGAAAAAGTTTCCGAAGAATGGTTTCAACAAATCTTACCCTTGGCTTTGAGTGACAGACGGAAGAAGGTCCAATAGAGTTTTCAACAGGATAACAAAATTTCGAGAAAATTCGACTCAGCTCAAACTATGTATGGCATGTGTAATCTACTTCTTGCAGATTCGATTAAGATGGAATTTTTTTAAAAGTTTGATAACAGCGATAGGATTGTGAGAGGTAGACTTCATTTTTTTCAATCTATACATGGTATGTCTAATCTACTTACTGCAGTTACAAATAAGATGGAATTTTTCAAAAGTTCAATAATGGTTCAAAAATTGTAAGATGTAGATTTCATTTGTTCATTTCCAGATAATTTTTCGTTCTTTTAGATTGTTCTTTGTTTTTGTCATTTGTTTATTTCCAGCGAATTTTTTGTTTTTAGTTTCTAACTAACTGTATTGTTTGTTGAGTTGTTCTGAAGGTGATGTTGTGGTATTTATCTATATTGAATGGAAAGATAAAACATTATAAAATCACAGATTTGTCAAAAACTATTTTAATCTTGTATTTTAATAAATCTTTAGTTCAACGATATCTCGTCTTTTCTTCTATTCTAAATATTGTAGCTACTTGATCTTCTGCACATCTATTTACTTGATTTTATAAGGTTATTGGAAAACCATATTAATTTATTTATTCATCCATTTGAAGAAAATAATAAACTTATTGGTTAAAAACACAGACTAACCTCCAAAACGTCTTTATACCAAATTTTGATAAATAATAAGTTCGAAACTAGGGTTTCTTTTTTCGCAGTATATTACATGTTCATTTAATTCTATGTTATGGATACTATTCTTGATTATAATTGTTAATTTTCATTGTATAATTGATTTTATGTATTGGTTAACTATCAATTGATTGAATAATTGATAAATGATTGATGGATCTTATTGAATATTTTCTATTGTTTGCGTATAACAATCTTCGGTTAGAAGAAGTACCGTATTATGTATTAAACCTGAAATGTTTTTGTACATTTACGTACATTGTTCAGTATGTTACACGTGGGTTACACACCAAATACACGAAAATCAAAGCGGTAAACCTCCTACATTTGAACGACTTTGTCTCTCCTAAATGTAGAAGTAGCTAACTGTACCACACATGAGCTAACTGTATACAAAACATATGTAGTTCACTGAGCTATTGTAACTGAGACACATGTATAGCTATATACAGCTATATATAGCTATATACGCTGGTCAATGTTGCGTGCGATCCTTATAGTAAATTTATGTTGTGGGTGTTGGATATATATCTATATAGACATATCTATTGTTGTTGTAGATATGGTCTGATACAGTGTATCTATTTACACAGTTTAGATATAGTCTGTCCAAGCAAAGAGGACATTCTGGCTAGATGGTGAAATGACACCAGCTCGGTCAATATTGGTTCTAAAGTTATCAATTCGATCTCAAATTGTAGAGAACAATCTGATCTACAATTTGAAACCAAATTGATGATTTTTGAACTAGTATTGACCGAGCTGGAGTCATTTTCTCATCTTTCTTAAATGTCTTCTTTGCTTGGACAAACTGTATTTCAGAATAGTGTAAGGACTCTATAGTATCCATCTAAAGCTATCTATATAGGCTAGGCTATATCTATATTGAGAAGTACCCAAATAATGCAATATTTAGTTTGTTTCATACCAAAGTTACAGAAAATTAGTTAATTTAATACAGTTTCGATACACCAATTACCGAAGATAACTTGACCGTCGAAAAAATTAATTGTATGAATTTTTTCAAATAAATAGTGATATTTTGACATGTTATGTGTGTTATTATTATTTCAGTGTGTGTTATTAATGTATTATCATTAATAAAGTTATTTCAAAATGTATATCAAGTTTCAATTATAATTATTGAGTTTGTTTGGTATAATTATTACGTTTGTATCACAGAATCCAATATTGTTATTCTATATCACTTTGAATTCACATTTTTATTGGAAAAATATAGTCATTTGACGTTCATTTATGTAAGAAAATATAGTTTTTTGAGTTAAATTTGAAGTAGAAATACAGTTATACAGTGTACGTTCATTATTCTTGATGAATATTTATCCAAACACACTATTCATACCTATGTTTAACCCGTAGTTTACATTATAATTAAAAAAATATAGTCTTTCAAAGTTGTTTTAAGTAGAAAATAAACTTTTATGAGTAGGTTTTGAAGCAGAAAATACAGTTATACAGTGTGCTATCATTGTACAATGGAACTAGAACTTATGATACAATGTATATCTGTGTCCTAGCACATATATAACTGTTTATGATCTTCATAATAAATCTATGACAGTGGACTGAGAACTCGCGTGTCTTGAGATCGTACTACATGGGTTCGTTAAATTCCTGATCCAATATGTCAAACTCCGTTACAGATTACGGGAGTTCATTTTTGGTGAACTGTTTTTTAGAGTATCTGAGATGTGTAAAGATTTTTCTAGTCGACCTATTCCGTGTTAATTTAGTTCTACTACTTCAAAAGCAGTTCTTCCCTTTATTGAATTATTTTCAGAATATTGTGTCATTACTTATTCTAGTCAGCTTATATTCTATATTCTAATTTTCTTATACACAAAACTTTAGTAATACTTTTACAAACTGTAAGATTAAATTGTTTATTTACCAATCAATTTAGTTATCTATTTATCCAAGAAAGAATAAACTCAGACATTGAGTTGAAAACTATGTGTGCATTATCTGTTTCCATAATTTTTGGGACAGGATTTTGAATAACCTTTCCTGTTCATAGAATGCATAGAATTATTAGAATTATTGCTTTGATTATAACTTTCGCAATTAATTACTCTGAATTTCAGCCTACTTGATCAATCAATTCATTGATGATTTATAATTATTGATAGTAAATTAGTTTCTTACTAGTAATAAATAAGTTTATCAGTAATATATCATTTTTAGTGTGAGCATTACAGTTGTGGAACTTCAATTAGAAAAACTTGAGGAGTTGTAAATTCTACTTTATCTCTGTATGTATTTCTCTCACATTAAAGTTAGATAAGTTCAGTATACTGTTCATGTTAAAAACACTTCAACATTTTCATGATATCTTGTTATAAAATACGTGATATCACCAGTATCCTGATGTAATACCTGTATCTATTTCTATTAAGTTCTAACTATTATGTCTAAGAGTATAATGGTGATTTGAAATATACATGTAATTGTGTATTTGATATCTTGTTTTTAAAGTGAGCCTAAATTATTTGAACTTACAATAATGAATCGAAAATCCTTGAAACCTTTAAATCAAATCTATTTCGATTTCCTTCATTTCATGCCAAATAGAAACAGTTTGAGCTGAGCCAAATCCCCCAAAATCACTTAAATTGACAATGAGTTTAAAATTTTCAAATTTTACCTGTTTTTCACTTCAGTCCAGTTAGGGCTCCTGGCGATGAAGCAGGCTCCGGTTGGGGGGAGTATTAACTACGGTTAACTCTAATCAACGATCAACTTGACCGTGATCAGATGAATAGATCTAGAAGTTCGTAAAGGATCTAACAGTGCGAAAAGTTGGTGTCAGCAAATTTGATTACTGGGAAATTTGATTGAACGAGAGCTCATAAAAGTAGATTTCATTTGAGAAAAAGTTGATTTTTTCAAGATCTTTGAATTGTAAATGTTGGTTGAGGTAAATGTTGAGAAAGTATCTAGGGAATAGAATTTTGTTGCAAGTTTGGGGAAGAGGCTATCCATTTTGAAGTGAGGAAATTTTAAAATTTATAAACTGAAGTTTCAATAAATCACCTATTGAGAACTACCAAAAGTAGTTGAAATAACTGGAAAATTTGGAAAAACTCAATTTCAAAGAAGTCTTTAAGTTGGATTTCGTTCTAAATTTTACAAATTCTAAAATAAGTAAGCAGGTACTGGTGACACAGTGCTACAATTTTAAGGGTTTGAGAACAAATAATGCTTGTTTATAATTTGAAATGAATTGTCATGCACTATGAGAATAGGAATTTCAAAACCAATCCAAAAATTGATGAATGTTTTTAGAAATTGATAAAGAGGATATTCATTCTCACAAATTTAAAAATTTGAGTTTTTCATTCAAGTATTTATGGGAAACTAATGCAAGTAAATCTTGTAGTAATACTAGCTACTAACTTCCTAATTGGGGTAGGTTAATTTCAATTTATACTCAAGTAATAAGCTAGTAATCTTCCAGAAGTATAGTATGATAAGGGAGAACGATATGAAATGATTGACAAAACCAAGTTTCTAGATAGAAAAGATCTTTTTGAAAGGTATTCTATCTAAACATACTACTTGAAATATACTTTAAAATTCTCCAATGCAATAATCCTAAACTACTTTTGGTTTCAGTTGGGTAAATTTACCTGAATTTTTATTCTAAATTTGTCTAAAATGCAAAACAAACCAAAACAAGATGCAAAATGTAGAAAATTGTGTTTCTAAATCTTGGTTAGTGATAATGGGAAAAATAGTAGAGGTGTTTCTTTTCGGTTAACTCACTCAAAGACGAAAATTTAAATTCAAGAAATTTTGGGGATTTCTTGGCAGGATTCTTCTGTGGTGGAAAGCAGCTACTCTAGATGGAAAATTCAGTTTTCACACACGCGAACAGTCACTCGAAACACTTTTCCAAAGTTTTCCGCGACAGTTTTCACGAACAAGGTTTTATGACGTCACGAATCACTTTTCCAACGAACCATACTGGAAGTATTGGTAAGCACTAGATAGAAAAAACGCACGAAAAGTCATCAAATAAACAATTTACACGGAATTTCGATAAGTTTGTTAAATTTTCCCAAACATTCATGCACTACTTTGATTCAGAGTGTATACAAAAACAGTACAGTAGGCCTACTTACAGTTTGTACACAAGTTTTTTACGTAAATTTCACAAAAATTGATAAAACTTTACAAGTTTATCACGTTTTAACAATTTTTCAAGCAGATTTGTTGAAAATTTTATTGGTTTTTAAAAAACTTTCTTTTGACAACAAGAGTATCCGTCAAGTTCAAGATCAGGGTCACTACAATTCACACACACAGGATTTCCAAAGATTTTGAATAGTTTCACTCAAATTTTACAGTGTTTACACGAAATTTTCACAGTTTTTCGAAACAATTTTTCACGAAAAAATTCACAAAATCCAGGTCATCACCGAAATCACAAGTAGGTCAGTGTCTAGTTCAACCGGAACAAACTTTAAAAATTTTTCGAAAATTTTAAATTTTTTGTTTTTTCAATCACTTGTTGTAATCCCAAGGGGTTGAGGGTGGGTGAAAGGGGTTTGACGAGGGGTACCCGCACACTGTATGACCCAATTGGTGGTTCGGATGACACACTTTTACGTGAAACTCGCGTGGCTTGGTGTGCATTTGAGTACGGACGTTGTACTACTAACTGTGGTTATCGGCTGACAGGCTCATTGCCCTCTGAGATCCGTTTTGGGGGGTCGGGGGAGGAGCTGGAGGGTCCTCGGCTGGGGTGGGGGAAGGTTGGTATACTAACCTACTTCCTCCTCCTCCTCATCTACCTACTCCTCCTCCTCCTCAATCTCTTCAGGAGGAACAGAAGAAGAAGGACTTCTTGTAGTAGGAGTGGGGCTGTGTCTTCTTGGTGAGCGGTTCTGCGAGTAAGAAGACTACGAACACCGTGTGTTGCCATGAACAAGAGTGGAGAGGAAGCTCGCGTGCAACGCCTGAAGAAGTGTTGCAAGCAGGTTTGATACGTGTGGAGGCTCGGTTGATACGGAAAATGAGCTGGGTTGATACAAGCTGCATGCAACAGAGTGACACAAATTTGGATAAATTGATGAATAGAGAAAAATGTTTGGAAAAAACATCAGATAATGCAATTTTCTAGTCTTCTAGTGGTGATACCCACGCATGTAACCTTGGCTTGTGCGGTAATGGGATTTCGGCAGCTGCTTTCTAGCCAACCGGGACCGACGGCTTAAACTGATGACTGGACATTTGCTAACTGTTTGGTTGAAAACAATGAAAATGGCAAATACTTATTGTATGGACTTCTGTCAATTAGTGGAAATTCTACTTTTTGGCACTTAGCCTACATGGTTTTCCATTCTAACTCCTCAATTGAAAGAATCTGCTCTTTTCCATCGCTCCAATCAACAATGAATTTCAATAACTTAAACAAATTATTATGGAAAATCTAGTAGAAATTATTCTTGTTTCCATCCTCCAAATCCCATTAATTTTTCTCAGATCTAGTACTGTTCCTAGATTTTGTTTTTCTGACGGTAATGCCCACAGCTCTTAGGCTTTTGCGTGGGTAATAAGATGGATGATTTGATGAAGATGAGAGACTTTTAGGTAGTCGGGACTGGCACCTTATCTTCTCCATCGAAAGACGGGGAGATTCCAGAAAGATATCTCGGATTGGGTTCCTCTCCTATGATAATTGATCATTTTCATATCGACTAGGTTCAGATTATCGATTGTAGATTAGGATCATCCCCTCATCTCTTTCGCAGAAGGAACATTATCTGTCAATAAAGAGCATCTCGATATCTCTTTCTTTCTTTGTCTTTTTGTCCTTTGTTTCCTCTCTTTCCTCTCTACCTCACATTTCTTCATAAATGTTTCTTACTCTGAGTAGTTGTGGAGTTGATATTGAGGTAGTTATCCATAATAAATTAAAATTTTCATTTAAAATGTTTCCCATGTACATAAAGTCTATGTTTAGTCTATGTAAAATAATCAGTCTATGGTTTCTACCAATTCTTTATTGAAACCAAAATCAAATGCAACATCAACAAAACTGAATCGGACTGGCCTACGACAAACTGATTTCGAGTTGGCAACTTTTACGTAAGTCCAACAACAATAATAGCACACACTCTGACGCCTCCTTCCTTCAAGTTCACTGTCATTGCGAGATCTATACCTGATTACGACAAAGAGGAACTAATGTGGGAAAAGAAGAAGAAGAAGAAGAAGAAGAAGAAGAAGAAGAAGAAGAAGAAGAAGAAGAAGAAGAAGAAGAAGAACAAGAAGAACAAGAAGAAGAAAGAAAGATAGAAAGAGTGAGAAAGAGAGAAACCAGGACACCAATACTGTTTGGTGGTATGCATACCGTTACTGAAAGAGCAATAATTCCGAATTCTCCCAGGCATATTGGAGTTGGAGTGCCCACTCTGTGATGGGACAATGATGTCGAACCAACAGACCGTGACACCTGCACAGAGGATTGCTCCTGCTACAGACAGGAGTGCTCTGTTGCTAGCTGGAGACGGAGGAATCGGTGAGTTGAGCCGATGGTACAGTCTGTCCAAGCAAAGAAGACATTCTGGCAAGATGGGAAGATGACACCAGCTCGGCAATATTAATCCAAAAAGTATAAATTTGATCTTAAATTCTGATCTACAAGTGGGACAAAATAAGATAATTTTTGAACCAATATTGACAGAGTTGAAGTCATTTTCACATCTTGCCAGAATGTCTTCTTTGCTTGGACAGACTATAAAGTTTTCAATAAAAAATTCGTAATAGAGATCGTAGGACACACGCTTCAAATGTGTATTCATGTTTTGTTGGGTTATATATCTGACGCCAAAAGGAGTTAGGCGGCTTCGTCTGCTGCTCCAACAGCTGATGTTGTCAAGTGGAATAATTTTCATCAATTTTAAATACTTAAATTCAGAGTTGTCATTTAGCATTGCCTAGATTATGTTTTTGAAATAAAAAGAGACAATAGATGCTTATCAGATGATATCAGTAGATTCTACAGTTCTCTTATTATCAGTCTCTTATTTATTAACATGGAAGAGCTACTTCAGAAGTGTATCATGGTTTCCCACCTTTCAACCCATGAATCCTCTACTTGTAGTAGGGTCCAAGTTCCAAAATCGTCATTGAATCGCCAAGTTTAGGTATTGGACATGAGTAATATCAATAAATTTCAAGTTATTATCTATTATATTATTATAATTATCTATTATTATATATTATCTATTATTGTGAAGTTGTGAGACATCAATTCATTCTTTCCTTGTTTGCTACTGTGCAATAAAGACATTATGTAAACTTTCGAACGTGAATTCAAAGACCAAACTTTGAGACCAAACTTTTCAACGCCAATACTTTAGCCCCTAGCTGCATAGTACTGAGAACCACGGTAAATAGATTACAATCTATAGATTCTATATTTTCTGATAATCTATAAATTCTATAGATAGTAATATGTTTACGGTAAATTTATAGATTCTATAGATTGTAATCTATTCTCCTTGCTATGGAAAATATTGTCATATTCCAAAAAGTATAGCTTACGTCAGACGGGCCAGACGAAATCTTATAACATTCTAAAACAACTCTTTTGAAACAATATCCTTATAATCTACTATGGTGATTTGAAGTTATGTATGTTGAATCTTACACTAAATAATAATACACAAAATCTTTGAGTAATGAACTATTCAAATAATATCGTACTTTATCTACCGTATACTTTAAAGTAAATTGATCGGAATGTAATTAACGTATTCATAAATTTACAACTGTAAACGTAGGGTTGTATGCAAAAGTTCTGCTGAGGCTCTTAAACTCTTCCCATGGATCATTATGAACCCTTCACTATAGATTGACTCAGGCTCTCAATGACTCAATCACCAAGGCAATTAGCAGACTATTCCCTTTGAACAAATATGAATAATTACCTAGATAACAATATTATCAATTATACAAGTATACAGCTGAATAATTTATTACAACTCAACCTTAAGCGAAATATTCAACGATATATTTGAGCAAACATACAGTAATTATTATTGTCATATATACTCATATCATAGTATACTATACTTATATTATTAAACTCCATATAGGCTGAAAACATAAACATAGGCTATAAATAATTAATACATATTATTATAGCTCTATATTATGTAATAGCAACTGGGAACTTTAAGGTCAGTGACCCCTGGTAATAATAGTTTGTACAAGGATCTCTATAATTGGATAAGTCCATTCATACTATAGTGTATGGTACTATAACTATGGTTATAGCTTTATGTGTTGCTAATGGGTCCTGAGTATTGGGGTGTGTTGAAGTATTGTTGTTCCTTGTCAATTCCTCTTCTGATTCTGCCAAAATGTTGACAGGGTGTGAGCCGAAAAGAACACAAAGAAGAAGGAGGAGAAGAAGAAAAAGAAGAAGAAGAAGAAGAAGAAGAAGAAGAAGAAGAAGAGAGAAAGAGAGGGAGAGAGAGAAAAGCCATTGTGAGAATATGCGACAAAGAACAAAGTTTGTCACAAGACATTGGAGAGAAAGAGAGTCAAATAGTATAATCTGTCCAAGCAAAGAAGACATTTTGGCAAAATGGGAAAGTGACTCCATCCCGTAAACTATTGGTTCAACAATTATAAATTTGGTCTCGAAATGTATGAAACATTCTAATCTACAATTTGAGAGCAAATTTATAATTTTTCAACAAATATTCACCGACATGAACTCATTTCCACATCTTGCCAAAAATGTCTTCTTTGCTTGGACAGACAATGGGAGGGGTGGGTGAAGAGATAAAAAAAATCAACTGGATGTAGTGATTCAGTATGTAAAAGAATTGAACAGATTGAATCATAGAACTATATAACTATGGTTCAGAGAATAATATAGATCCAAAATTCAATTTGATCCAATGGATAAGAAGTCTATGTTGACTGGAGTTCACATTGAAGATGAAGCTCGTGTTGACTCACAAAATAATACAAGTTCATGTTGACTGGTCAGTTTGGGGAGTAGAGAAATAAAAGAATACAGAGAATAGAAAAGATAAAATAGGAAGAATAATTCCTTTCCAGTCATCAATTGTCCACCTCACATTCTCTTCCTCTGTCAAAATACAAATACAAATACACAATGCAGTTTGCAAACTATTTATAGTCTGTCCAAGCAAAGAAGACATTCTGGCAAGATGGGGAAAAGACTCCAGCTCGGTTGATATTGGTTAAAAAATTATGAATTTGGTCGCAAATTGTAGATCAGAATGTTTTCTACAATTTGAGATGAAATTGATAATTTTTGAACAAATATTGACTGAGCTGGAGTAATTTCCCCATCTTGCCAGAATGTCTTCTTTGCTTGCACAGACTATACCTGACTTGCGAACACTTTGCGGAAAGAAAAGAACAGCTTTTAGCTTCAACAATGGAAGTCTGTTTCCTTGTTTACCTGTTGAATACAAAACAAAATGCAGATAAAAGCACCTGGAACAGGTTGAAAATAATCGGGGATGTTTCACCCCTCATTTATTAAAAAAGGTTCAATGCACTTTGCAGCAGCCTCCCGATTGTTTCTTGGGAAAAGGAAGAGAATGAGAAGAGGTAGGTGGAGAATGGAGAATAGAGGAGGAAGAAGTAGAAGAAGCGAGGAGGAAGAATAAACGAGGAGAAGAAGAATAAGAAGATATGAAAAGATAGAAGAAGAGTAAGAAGATGGAAGAAGATAGAGAAAGATGAAAAAGATAGAGAGAATAGAAGAAGATGGAGGAGGAGGATGAGGAGAAGAGAAGAAGAATAAAGGGAGAAGAATAGTAGTGGAAAAAGAAGGAAGAAGAAGAAGAAGATAAAATAAGAATAAGAAGATGAAGAAAGATGAAAAAGATAGAAGAGTATAGAAAAAATAGAAGAAGATGGAGGAGAAGGAGGTGGAGGAGGACGAGAAGAAGACCGGTAGGGGAAGAAGAATAGTAGAGGAAAAGGGAAGAAGAAAAAGAAGATAAATTAAGGAGTAAGAGTAAAGAAGAAGGAGAAGGAGAAAAAGAGTAAAAAGAAGAAGAACCGTGAGAGAGTAAAAGAGTTGAAGAAGGAGGTGGAGAAGAAATTAGGAAGAATGAGTGAGGAGGAGGAGAAAATAATGGGAAGAAGAGGAGAAGAAAGAGAAGGAAGCGATGAGGAGGAAAAACGAGAAAAAGAAGAGGGAAGAGCAGAAGGAGGAGCAGGATTTAGGGGCGGAGAAGAAGAAGAAGACGAAGGAGGATGAGAAGTATGAGGAAAGAAGAGAATAGGAGGAAAGAGAGGAAGGAGGAGGAGGAGGGAGGAGGAGGGTGAAAGAGGTGGAGGGCAAAGAGGAGGAGGAGGAAGAAGAAAGGAGAATTAAAAAGAGCAGGAGGAAGGAAGAAGAAGAAGAAGAAGAAGAAGAAGAAGAAGAAGGAAGAAGAAGAAGAAGAAGAAGAAGAAAAAGAAGAAGAAAGGAGGGGAAGTGTAAGGGGGTGAGAGAAAAAGAAAATGCGAGAAGAAGATGCGTGGAGAAGGAGGTGGAGGAATAAGAAGGGAAATAAGTATAAGAAGTAGGCCTATAAGAAAGAGAAGAAGAAAGAAAACGGAAGAAGAAGGCGAAGGAGGAAGGAATAGTAAATGTACAACATTTATCAGGTTGTCCTATTCACGAAAGGCGAACACCGTAGCAAAATAGACAATAAAGACAAAGCTAAAAAGACGACAGGCAAAACGGGAAGAGAATTATACCTTGAAAGGTGTGTTTTATCAACAAAGCGCGCCTTGTTTCAATAATTATTGAAAAAGATCAGGAAACCATAGCCTGGGAACCTGAAGAAATTTATTGAAGGTGGAAGAAATTCTTTCAAATAACAAACACTGTTCTATAGAGTTTGTTGAGGTAAACTTGGGGTTGTTTTGTGTAACGGTCAGTGGGGGGTGATTTTTAGGTGTTTTTCAAAATACAAGGAAGGGGTTTCAACGTATTCCTGGTTGGGGATTCTTTTTAGGTTGTGTTGTTTTTTCTCAGGTAACTGTTAATTTGCTTTTTTTAATTCTGAATCAGAACTTATATATATAATATGTGTATAATATATATATAGTGTGTATATTATATAAACTCCAGAAAGGTAATCTAACAGTTTCTTTCTGTAAAATTGTGACTGCACTGGTCGGTAATGTTACTCCAGTGAATATGTATGTGTTGTATAATATGTATGTATTCTATATAATTATAACTTTATTCTATACTTACTCTACAGTGTTCGAGGAGGAATGTGCAATACTTCTCAGGCTGATTCCTTACACCGAATGGATGGAAAATTTCCTCATGACATACCCCAAAAACCTTTCAATACCATGTCAAAAAATCGGCATTTTTCGAAAAATATCTAATAATTTTTTAGAAGTTTTATGCAGATACAAAATACAATTATGTGAATAATTTCCAGTTAGAAATTAGCTGAGAAATTCAATGAAGTTAGGAATTTGCTTCTGAACGGTTAATGAGGTAATCGAGGAAACATGCTGAGATGAGAATCACAATCTTTCAAAAATTAAGGGTTACAACAGGATATGAAATCATAAACTTATGAAATTTTAATTGATAGAAGTTGTAGAAGATCAAATTCTGAAGAAAAATCTCGTCCTAACACTAATTTTTCAAATGTGCGATGATTTGTCTCCTTTTGAGTCGGAGAAGTATTGAACATACCTTCTAGAACACTCTGTATTGTATGAAAATTATAATATTGTTAGTTTGTAGGTACTAAGGTATATAGAATATGAGAATATTACAATAATATACCATTAAATCTTGGGTTTTATTAATATCCATTGGCGGCTCGTGCCCACGAAACAGGTGAAGTGCTGTACAGTAAAGTATACGAGAACTTCACCTGTTTCATGGGTACGAGCCGCCAGTGGCTATTCAATATCAATATTATTAGATTATGTAATGAGAGCGTTTCACCTGTTTCGTGGGTACGTGCTGCCAGTGGATTTTAACATAATATTCAATACCAACACTATCCAAGCATGCAAGAACTGAATAAATTAGAATGTAGTCTAAGGTCCTATAATTGAGACTGACTCATAATTTTGATCAAGCCTTTTGAACCTTCAGCCCTAACTATCAATGGACCTTTGAACTTATGCGGCCCTTTGCTTCAACATTCTTAATTCATTATAATACAACATTACTATTCTATCCAGTAATAGACCAACTCCACAGCGATAGATTTATCAATCTCGAAGTGATTGTTTAATCATTTTACTCAAGATAACAGAAGCACAGTAGGGTTTGGACTAATTTTCTCAGTAAGTCTATCCCAATTCAATAGTAGGCTAGCTCAAAGGGCGTTTCATTGTATTACGAAGACAAAATATTATTAATAACTGCATAGATTACAATTCAGTGTCAATAATTCGTAGATAATTTAATAACCAATCAACTAATTTTTCTCGGTAAAACTGTCTCAACTTAGTCTATGAAAGGGTTAATAATCGATGTTGAGATATTAATAACAATGAATAATAGACATGAAATATTAGTTTACATAATATTATCAACATTCATATTGTTTTGATATAAGTTTGTTTTTATACAATAAACATCCCAGATCTGCTATAGTCTCTCCAAGCAAAGAAGACCCTCTGGTAAGATGAGGAAATGACTCCAGCTCGGTCAATATTGGCTCAAAAATTATTGATTTGGTCTCAATCGTAGGAAACATTCTGATCTACAATTTGAGACCAAATCAATAGTTTTTGAACAAATATCGAACGAGCTGGAGTCACTTTCTCATCTTGCCAGAGGGTCTTCTTTGCTTGGACACGCTGTACTGAATACAGAATAATGTTTGATAAGATGTGCTAATCAATATAAATACTGAACTTGGACCTCACAAGGAGAATTGATTTCAGTTGAAGTGGTTACAAATAATAAATATTTAGCAGATCTATAGATACGAACATGAATGTTCTCAGCTTCTATGTATATTGATAACATGCAAGTATTATTTCTAGGGTAACATAATAATTGAATCGTAATATTTGTTATTTTCCGAGAGCAAATAATGTCTTGATACAGTATCAACTTAGCAATTATCATACTAATACTCGTCAGTATAATTTGAAAGATCATTGCCAATAGCTTGGGGATTACGCGATTGCACAGTTTTGATAGTTTGCATAATATTTCAAAAGTAATATTGTATAGCTGACGTGAAAACGTTGGTTGGTTTTCGTCTACTAACATTCAATTTCATTGATAGTTTGTATAATAGTTCAGAAACAATATTGTATACACACAATTTAGAATCGTAATGAACGTAATTGAGAATGAATCATGATTAAATAAGCTCATCACTATTAATAATAAGAATAAAACTATTGTATAAAATTAAAGAGTAGAGCATAATGTATCAATCGGTTTACTTTTATTCACTGGTGGCTCGTGCCCACGGAACAGGTGAAGTGCTGTACAGTAAAAGATACGGGCACTTCACCTGTTTTGTGAGCACAAGCCGCCTGTGCTTTTATTTAAAAAGAATAGAAATGTGATAGAATGTAGATTACAGCTTTGAGTGCAAGTGTAAAATCAACAAATTGTTGACTAAAATAAATAATATTGTGATAAGTCTAACAAGTTTTTATTCAGATTTATTGCAAAAGAAACAAACCGTAACTCTAGTTCCATGTTCCATTTTGTTGAGAACATGAAATTTACAAGAAGAACTAACCGACCAATCGCAGACAAGGTGGGGATAAGCCACGCTTCTCAGCTCCTCCCATTCTCGCTTCTCATTGGCTGACAGTTTCGTTCAACAGGTCAACTGCTGAACTCTGAATTCTGCCAGTAGATGGCAGCACCAGGTGGGTTCAGTTCCTATTCTGTTTTTAGATCAGTCATGCCTCTAAGCTCCTCCCATTCCGCTTCCCATTGGCTGACAGTTTTGTTCAACAGGTCAGCTGTTCAACTCTGAACTCTGCCAGCAGATGGCAGCACCAGGTGGGTTCCATTCTTGAATTTGTTTGAGCTCACATACAGCAAAAAGTGGGGATTGAAGCCACGCCTCCTTTTTGCTGATTCGTTGATAGTTTGAATACGGATAATTCTGAATTCTGTTGCAAGGTGGCAGCAGTTGCTGGGTGCTGGGTTGTGTTTTGGAAACTGGATTTCAATATGAAATTTATGAACTGATTCAATATAACAATGAAATAATCTTTTTACCGATACAATTTTACTTTTTGTGTAGGAAGTTATGAAAATGATATTATGGCATCTTGCAGAACAACTTCTATTCATTTTTCCTATTCAATAATGAATTTATTGTGGAATGTGAATATTCATAGTTTTGAACTCGGCAGCAAATAAAATTCATATTGCGATTAATTTTCTTCTTGATAAAGCAATGTTTTACTTTACATAGCTAAGTTCAGAAAACTATTATCGTAAAATAAAAGTAGGTAGCCCAGCATCAAATAACCAACACAGAAATAGACCATGCTCGTATAGTCTGGTCGAGCAAAGAAGACATTCGTGCAAGATGAGAAAACGACACCAGCTTGGTCAATATTTGTTCAAAAATAATAAATTCAGTCTCAAATTGTAGAGCAGAATGTTTTCTACAATTTGAGACCAAATTTAAAATTCGTGGAGCAATATTGACCAAGCTGGAATCATTTTCCCATCTGGCCAGAATGTCTTCTTTGCAAGACCAGACTATATCAGGCTGTGCAAAACCGTACAGTTCTTATCAGAAAAGCGGTACCATCATATAGCCAGCAATCTATAGGTATACTCCGAGTACAATAATATGATGGTCACTACCTAACATTGAACTTTATATACAGGTATAAGTTATATTATCATTGTTAGGTCATGTATAGCATTCTATAGATATGTTTGTAATAAAATGAATTACAGTAACCTTATACTCCAGGGCAGGTTCTCTTTGTTAGTTGAATTAAAAAGTATTTGAATATTATAGCTAATTCCTTTTGGTTTAACGTTTAGAGACTCTAGTGTATAATCATTTAACTTGGTATAATTTATTTCTTTCTTTCTTTACAGTTTATTTATTAATGATTACACAGTTTCTATAGTTTGAGATCTATAGATATGTTTATGATGGTTTAAATTTGACTACATAGCATTGATATGAACTATAATAATTTTATAGGTATTGATATTGAGAAAATCATGCCCAATATTTAGCATAACCAATTATTGCAATATTATAAAATTCACAATAATAGTGTAATTCTTGAGTTCATAGGTATAGCTAACGCCAAACATTTAGGCGGTTTCGTCTGTCTCTTGTACGTGATGTAACCTACCAACAGCTGATGTAAAGCACCTATCTTCTGATTTCAGAAACATGATGCTAAATAGAAACTCCAATTATTGAAACATTAGTTGCTGAGTTGATTTCAAATACTCAATCTGGGCGTAGCTTAATCCTATTGTGAACATCAGCTGTTGGAGCGCACAAGGAGCAGACGAAACCGCCTACCTTTTGGCGTCAGCTATAAATAGGTATACGTAGTTCAATGTATGTACTGTTTCATATAGGGTGAGAAAATTAGAACACTATAATAATAATATATCTTCATAATATAGATTCTGGTTATTATTATTCGTAATATATTCATGATATAAATAGACATAGTGTTACCATTTCGCAACCTATACGACACACGAGTACAGATATATATAACAATGATTAGCAATGTATTTAGGAAATATATAAGCAGTTTCATATAACTTAAATTGAAGATTGGAGTAGCCTATAAGTAGGCTACAGTCTTATTTTGCATTAAACGATGATAAGATCAATGAATATTCATTGATTAATATGATTGATAACTGATAAGATGAATACAAATATCGGGAACTGAGAAATATAGAACTGATAGAACTATATAAATATAGAACTGAAATATAGCTCTAAATTTAGTTCAACTTACATATAAGAAACGTCTAGGATATAAATATCTATTAATATATGAAGAACTGGATAACCCTACTTAAATAGACACTGTTTTTTTTCTCTCCATTTAAAAATCAAACTCAAAATCTTTCGCTCTTTCTGTTTCCTCTACAACGAAGCATTCCGTTCCTTCCTATCCCCAATTCTGGTTCGTAGAACAAAACCCCGAAAAGTGCATGAAGACACGCCTGAATTAAACACGGTACTATTCTTTCCGAAAATATTTACAGCTTTTTTGAAAAGGCACGGCAAAGTGCATGACACAAAGAGCACAATGTTTGACAGCCAGAGGATAGTGCAAGATTTATGGCATGCAATGTTCGTGCCTTTTTTTGTTTTTCTGAATGAAAAGGATCCCTAGGGTCATAGCACTCAACACGTATTTCGAATCCTTCAAAAAGTCCTTTCTCAAAGGACCTTCAAAGGGCCAATAACCCGACGAGATGTTTTTGAAAATGTGTTTTCTATCAAAATACTTGTCTGTTAACTATTGTGTTACGGTATTCTGTTATCATAACTGTATTTTTTTAGAAAAAGAACGCTGGAGTTTGTTCCCTTCAATCTGATCGATCAAAGGAGGCATTCTGGCAAGATGGAAGAATTACTTCAACTCGGTCAATATTGGTTCTAAAATTATAACTTTGCTCTCAAATTGTAGAATACATTCTGCTCTACAATTTTAGATGAAATTTATGATTTTTGAACTAATATTGACTAAGCCGAAGTCACTTTCCCACCTTGACAGAGTGTCTTCTTCGCTTGACCATACCAATCGTATACAAGAGATAAATCTTCTTCATCTATTCTTATGTGAGTTTCATGTGTCACCATAACTGAATCTATATAATTTTAATTGTATTTTTTGTGGTCAGGTTACATAATATTACGGTACGTGATAATAGACTTTCGGAAATGCTTCCAACTTTCAAAATACATTCAAGTAGTAACGTACTGGTTTAAAAACTTCTGACAAAAAGTACATATTCCTACTTGTAATCCTCTGAATAAGATGGTTTTTGAATTCAACAAATTTATGGTTGTGACATATAATATCTTCGAGTATTTTCGTTTAGAATGGATAAAAATTATCCATATAGTTGCTAGTACAATATCATCTTTACGAAAACCATTGATAGGCTATTCTATTATCAAAATTAAAAATAAATATTATGCTCTTCAATATCGCAAAAGTTTTACGTGCAATGAAAGTACAGTAATTGGTTCTTCTCATTATTTGGCTCCTGGATTGAGAAAGAGCTAGTTATCTGTGTAATAAACGTTCCACATCACTAAGAAAATTTAGCACTAAAATTAATTGTTTTGTTCAAATAGAATATTGGTATGAATTTCTTAAAATACATGACTTCAAATCGTACTCCTCACAATAAACAAAGGTTATAAAGCCACCCAGACTAGAGTACATATTTAGTGTTGAAAACTCCGTTGAAACTAATAATAAGATATACTGTAGCTAATAAATAATAATAATAATCGTGTAACCTGGCTGGCTCAGGTCTGGTGTCAGAGTTTACAGGTCGCTCCTGAACAATTTCAGGGCCTCTGAACGACTGTTTTTAGGCAGCCGGGACCGGCGGCTTAACGTGTCCATCCGAAACACGGGGAAGTGGCTTGAGAAAAATTTCTGGTCTGTAAATACTGTAGCTCTATTCTATAGATTGATCTCGTTTTAAAAGCATCAAAGTCTACAAAGCAACAAAGTTCAAAACTTTAAGTGAAAACAACAATAGGCTGGATCTGTGATTTCAATTGTACTCCAAACAAATCGAACACTGTAGAATGTTCTAAGGAGGTAAAAATTCATCCTTTGAGTAGATTCTATAGAAAATGGATAAGTTTCCCCATACTTTTTGAATAAAAATCGTCAAGAACGAGTTCTAAGTACATGATGAAGAGAATGACAAAATAAAAATACTTCTTCAACAAATCTTCGCCTCTACAAGAAGCATTCTTCATGGTAACTTACAATCGAATTACATGGTAAAAAGAAAAATAAACAAATACTTTTTGGGTTTGGAACGAAAATGAAACTGACATTGGACTCTAAATTTGGACAAGGGTCAATAAGGACTCAATAAAAGTAACAACAGCTTTTGACCTAGTCTTGGGAGGATTTTTTCTTCTCCGAAAGGTCTATCTGAGTTTCTCTCACTCGCGGTTTCTCTCTTTTTCTCTCTCTCAACACCAGATGTGGGACACAAATTCTCACTTGTTGTCTCACTTATTTCTGAGATAACAATGTATGGAACATTGTTTCAAAACATATGTTTGGGAACATTCCGAGCAAAAACAACCCTCAAAGTATTCAGTCCTTTCAGGATCCATTGTCGAATTTGGGAAAGGATTTTCGAGAAAAAATCTCCACATAAAAACAAGATCTGTTTACCCCTAAATGTGGTTCAGCGGGTCAGAGTAGAGTTGAATTTATTGCCTTGGAAATTACGTATTCAAATCTGTTAGTTTTATCCTCAAACTGTGACAAATTTCCAAAGGTCCGAGGCAAATTGGCCCAGATTTTGGACCTTTCTTTGAGAAAAAGAGTGTACTTTTGATTTTTTCCACTTAACTGGACCTTTTCAAATGGAAAAACAACAAACTTTTGATTTTTTGTCCCAAATTTAGGGTTGTTTCAGGGTGAGAGAGTGAAGTTATCCACTGGCGGCTGGTGCCCGTGGATAGGTGAAGTGTTGTACAGTAAAAGATATGGGCACTTCACCTGTTTCGTGGGTACGAGCCGCCAGTGAAGTTATCGTAAATCACTAGTGTTTAAAGCTGTATGTTATCGGCAATTACCATCCCTTTTAACACAGTTGAAGTACCGGAGAAAATTCAATTTATTCAGTTAAGAATTCATTCAAGTTTTTCCCGTTGTCATTTAAAAATCCGTTCTCTCTGCTGTATCATAATACGTATAACTGACGCCAAAAAGTTAGGCGGTTTCGTCTGTCTCTTGTACGTGATTTAATCTACTTACAGCTGATGTGTAGCATCTATCCTCTCTTCTGATTTTGATTACTTTATGAATACTTGATAAATTTCACCGGATTGAACAGAACTTACCAAACACATGATGTGTATCTGCGAACATTATTATGATCGCTTAGCTTCATCCAATCTATACTGGCGGCTCGTGCCCACGAAACAGGTGAAGAGTCGTACAGTAAAAGATACGGGCACTTCACCTGTTTGGTGGGCACGAGCCTCCAGTGCCAATCTAGTGAAATTTATCAAGTGAACAGAAAATATCGTCCGAAATTCGTGGTGTCTCAAACGGAACTGAAATTTTCAACAAGGCCTGCTTCTGAAACTATAATATTGAAAACTTTCGTTATTTTGAAGATTCGGGACATTCCTGCCCTAGGGCACTTTTTAACGGTTCCAATATTAAATCATTAAATGAACTATCATTTGCAAAATGAGGTTTAAAATAAGGTGCAAATCATTTCATGAGCAATGCCATTAATCAGGGGAATACTCTCTCCCATTTTTCAATTTTGGAGCTTCTCAATAAGTGGTCTAGTTATCTTGACCTAGAATATTCTCTAATTAATTTCGAATTATCAGTTCCCATCACCATTGACCTCACTTTTATTATGTGTATGTATTTTTGTATTATTTATGTGCTTTTCATCTTTTAATAAATTGACTGTAGAATTAATAGTTTGAAAGATGTGAATGTCATATGTGGGAACCAAATTGAAGTGGAGTTTGCAGGGGAAAAATATAGCCTAGTGCTTCCAAGCAATATAGGTATAACCATTGACTATGGATATATACTCATATCCATAGTCAATGGTATAGCTCTAACGCTATAAGAAGTTAGGCGCTCCTTGTACACTCCAACAGCTGATGTTGTTCTAAGAATTTTATCATTGAGCTATATGTCTAGATGATGTTTTTGAAATCAAAAGAGACAGTTATAAATGCTTTACATCAACTGTTAGTAGGTTACATCACGTACAAGAGACAGACGAAACCGTCTAACTTTTTGGCGTCATCTATATTATAACCAAGTTATTTCCCGAGGTAGATTAATATATTCTTACTATATCCAGGAAGCTATATTCTTCAAAATTTTTAACATGAGCTAAACCATCGAAATTCAAGTACTAGTGAAAGTTGTAGTAATAGACAGAACTTTAAAGTATAAAACATTTAAGCATCAATAGAACTTTAAAACATAAGACTAAGTACTAAAATACCAAGTACTTATCTGAAAGAAGACTATCCAGCAGTCCAGCTTGGGTCGATCTTCCTTTCTTCTCTGACTTTAGACAATATTTTCAACTACTGATCTACGAAAAGACAACATTGGGGTTCCAGAGCTGATCCAAGAAAAGAGAACATCATAATTGCTGTTGTGGTTGGCCAAAATTAATAGCGAGAAATCTTAACAGTAATTATCAACCCGAAACGTACCACAAATAATAAGGACATGAAATGAATCTTATTCTACGTTTTTTATAACAGAAATTATCAAACAAGGGGTGTACAATCTGCTTATTTTTGCTTCTTTCTTCTTATTCATCTTCTTCTTCTTCTTCTTCTTCTTCTTCTTCTTCTTCTTCTTCGTCTCCTCCTTCTCCTCCTCTTCCTCCTCCATCTTCAGCTGATTATTTTGATTCTCCCCAATCATCTAAAAATAAAATAATCACAGTTATCAAGACAGTTTCTCTACAAGTACTGAATCACAATCACCTTCTTCCGATAAAAATCATAATTATCATAGATTATGATCATTATATGAATAATTATGATGAGGAGGTTGAATATAAATTATTGTTTGTAACAAGGACGTCTGTGTCACTAACAGTGGGAAGTTATTTTGATTACAATAATTTGGTGTCGCCCTCACGAGAAATAAATAATAAGTTTTTTTATAAATAAGGGTGATTTTGCAGGGGTTGAAACAGATATTGTTCAGATTATTGGAGAGATTGGTTGAGGGTGGATCTTAGTTGAAATCTTGTGATTCTAAAAAGAGGTACTTTATTAGAAGAGTACTTTGTACTGTTAGAAAGTACTTTGTACTTGAAGACAGAAGAAGATTTTGGTGCTTGGTTTGAGAGAGGGGCTTGGAACTTAATAACTAGGTTTAAAAAAAAAGTTCAATTGTGAAGATTTTAAAAAGCTGTTGAATTTTATCCATGGTAAGTATTGGTATGTGATTGTTCTCGATTCTTGGTCGGAACTTGATTTCTTGGATGAGTTCAATTTTAAGTTTTTGAGACTTGTAATTTTATTATGATTAGCTCGTGTGATTGTAAGAAGAAGGAAGAACCAATTATAATTTTCTGATGATCTTTTGAGCAATTAGATTTCATTCATCATAATGATAATCCAACAAACAGTACAGGTAAGCTACAATGATTTTTTTTGAAAAAGTGGAATACAGAATCTTGTTCATCAATGAAAAGAATTATGGATCCAAAATCTCAATGTCCAAATTTAGATCATGCCATATCACTAAATTACACATCTCCTCTCAAAAAGCAATAAGCAGAAAAGTTTAAAAAACCTTAATTTCAATACACAAAAGCAAAATTTTCCAAGTCCGGGTTCTTGTAGTGAGAACACGGTAGACAGATCAAAGTCCGTTCAAAGACAGTTCAGAGTCTATGGAAAGATACACAAGAATTTTCTTATTTTCATATCGTTCAAGCTCAATTTCAACGGTCCTGGTTATTCTAACTCCAATTTTCAATAATTTATTTGAATTTTTGAAGGTGGGTTCAGTTCTCCCACGAATAAAGAAGTTGAAGATTGATATAGTTCTTCCAGAAGTGATAAAAAACAATTACCATGGAACAAATTTTTCAATAAACTAGAGATAAAATTCACACTCCCTTCAGATTATGATGTGGAACTTATACACTTATACATCATAAGGTGAATAAACATCCGTTATTCCACTGAAGATGATACCGATATGATGCATTGAAACTCTAGTATGTTTCTAAATTCAAATTTAAATAACTTTATTTCACAAATAATAGAGTAATAGAGAGAGGTTTTATGATAGATACATTGGATTATATAAAGAATCCACCTACAAGATTATTCGTCTGTGTGTAGGGGGGGGGGGAGGGGCGATATGAACCAATTTCTGTTGGATTGACAACATGAGAATAAAATAAAGGTATTGTTGAGATTTGAAACGGGGAAATGTTTAACCCTTGAAAGAAAGAAGTAGAAGATTGATAAAATTTTAAATTTTCTACTTATTCATCTAATAAGTTGAAAATTTTTGAGTAAGTTCTACTCTTCTTTGTTCCTCAAATTGTACAAACATGATAATTTAGATATTTACAAAAAAAAAATTATGTCTCCTGATTCGGTAATTCCTGAATAATTCATCCCCGTTTCCCCCTCAGATGAAGAAAACCATCACAACAACCCAACTGAAAACCGTGATCAAAGCCCTCGGCTACCTACCCGACGGCCGAAAAACAATCGGAACTTATTTCTACACGACTTTCTTCCTACTCTACGCCATCAATCTGATATTCGGACTCAGACACGAGTGGGACAACTTCAAAGTACGGCTGGAAATAATCAGAGATCTGATTCTGATCTGTAATTTGGAAGTGTATTGGTTGTCGGTGCCCGATGTCTATATTTTGTTGGGAATTTTTGAGAGGCATAAGTTGAGACTGAGGAGGATGAAGTGTTTCAAAGAGATAAGCAGGTTTGTTAAATGAGATTAGAAGTGGAAATATAATTTTATTCTAGAAAAAACATGGAACCATTTTCAAGTGTAAATAAAATTACTCTGAGTATATTAATATTACTCTGATTGTAATTATTTAAAGGTTGTAAGAATGTATAGTGCTTCTTAAACTTTTATAACCTATGCTCTTTATATCCTTATAAAAACATGACATTGTCTATACATATCCTCCATGAACTTATAGGTAAGCTGTTCTTCATGTCCCTCCTATCAGAGTCCTTCATGGTTCTACTCAAATTTTTTCTTCATTTTTTTCTCTTCAGGCTGTTTGATTGATATTCTGGTTGCCAATTCAACCATGCTATTCGATAGTTTAATAGAAGATGAAGTATTCTGAATCAAATATTATTGTTTTGTAAGTTGTTGTCTGTTACAATTTTCAATTGTAGGCAAGATTATCACGGGTCTTCACTTTCCTTTCAAGCTTTCAATGAGATAGCCTACATCTACCAAGCGAAATATGCCAGAGATTTGTAAACTGAGCGTGTAACATGATTATTTTGGGATATGAATGAATTTGGAATACTCTTGCTTCTCTTTGAAGCTATGAGTCCACGGTACAATTTGTTTTCAAGAGAATACACGAAATTCATATAGGATAATAATGATACTAGAAAAAATTATTATTTCTTTCAATTACCATATATAATTTACAATTTGATTGTTTTAATTTGAAACACCATTCATGTACATGAATATCTCATGATACATGATGCATGTAGCATGTTGAATGAAACATCGAAACAAATTGAAACCTGAAGAATTTGAGTATCTGCTATATTTGAGTTGCGTGTATTGGAATAATTTTCCTTTATACACTATACACTGATTAATTTCTACGAGTAGGCCTATACAATAAATATATTCCAGCAAGTTCAAGGCTGGTTTACACGGTAATATTTCTATTATTTTATGAAAAGCGATGAAAATACAAAATCATATTTCCGTTAAACAAAGTGTATAGGAATAGAATATTATATTACTATATAATATCGGCCTTATACTGCTAAATTTCCCATCAAGTTCTACTGTCAGATATAAACGCCTCAAATTCAATTTTGAATTCCATTCCTAGTTTTGAATCACCATTCCAAGTCAACTATCCAATTATTTATATAATTTTCAATCTTGTTACAGCAAATTCTACACCGAAATCAACGTGATGGAATCTCACTCCGGACATTTCCTAAAACTATTCCTATCCATGAATTTCGTCTACTCCTACCTCCCATTCTTGAACGCCGTCTACATACGGTTCACCTCGGAAAATTCGACAAATTTCAAAAATGTCGCACAAATCTCCTACTTCTACTACCCTGTGAGCGAGGTTACATTCAAGCATTACTGTTTTGGAGCGATGTTCCTTTATATTGGTCTGATTTACGCTTCGGTTTTCAGTTTTTGCATACTTTACTCCAGTTATTTAGCGTTGCATTGTGTGGTTACGGCGTTTAGTCAGCTGAGGACTTTGATTTTGGAATGGGATGAAAGCTCGGAAAAAGAGGTTGAGGGTGAAGTGAATATGGAAGAATGTTTGCTTGAGATTGTTGTGTTTCATCAGGAGATTTGCAGGTAGGATATTTCAAACAAATAGATAATCATTGTAGCCTATCCATATCATTGCTATTTTATTCACTGGTGGCTCGTCCCCACGAAATAGGTGAAGTGCTGTATTGTAAATAATACGGGCACTTCACCTGTTTCATGGGCGCGAGCCCATATTTTTTACCATACAGTAATTCACCTGTTTCATGGACACGAGCCACGAGTGTATTTTATTCCTACAATTAATTTTCAATCATAAAATTTGTAAAATTGTAAATACAATGTTTCCTTTCTGTTTAGCTCTAGGGCTAAACGATGTAGCCTATGTTAATGAATGAGAATCGAAATCGCAGTAAGTTACCCTTTTGGTATTTTTTATTTAAATACAATATGTTTTGCTCTCCTGAGAGAAATTATTAAGTTCGAATGAACAAACTCTTAAGATTGCCTCTCAGGAGAGTGGAGCATGTTGTGTTTGTATAAAAAATACTAAAAGGGTACTGTGATTTCGATTTGAATTTATTATCATAAAGTTGTAAAGTTTGTTAAGCAATATTGAGCTGGTACAAGTCACTGTGATAGTTTTGGTGGAGTTTTGATTCACTATTATTTTAGTGCCGAAAATGATATCTTGATAATTTAATAAACTTGCGATAACTTCAAATGCATCAGGCTATCGTACAAGTAAGTTGAATAAAAAACTTGAAGTTTAAAGAAACAGAAACCCAAACAAGTAAGTTGATAGTCGTAATATTTTAAAGAAAGATTCATTTTGGTGAAAAAAAAACATTCTAAAATAATATGATTTTATTAGTTTTCGTGAATTTCCGAATAAATGGTTGCTTATATTACATTGAAAAAAACACTTACAATCCTGATAAGAGATACCGTATACCAACTTTAATCTCAAATGATAAGATCTAGTCACATTCGATATGGAATTACACAGTAAATTCTGAAATTTTTGTCTCTAGTAACGAACTCTTTAAATACAATATAAGATACCATATCACATAACGGCGGTATAGTAATCAATTTATTCTTTCACCAGTTTACTTTTTCAGTAAAACTTATCTAGATAATCGTGAGATAAACCATAAACATGAGAAAAATAATGTTGTAGAATAGACAAATATACACTTATTATAAGAAATAATGTTGGTGACAATATGATTGACGTTATCAACCTCTCAATAACAGCTACTATTTGTGCAAATCGAAACTTTTGTTGCCGGTTTCAAAGTTTTCTTGAAATTATGAACAAACTGTGAGAAGTGTGAAAAAATTAAAACCACTAAATTATAGACCTTAACTTTCTCTACAAATAATGTTCAGTAACATTTTAACATAGAATCAAGCATTAAGGTGTAATTTTAAAATAAAGCGATAGACTGCATGCTACCCAATATTTCAAGCAAAACGTCAGAAGAAAGAGCTCCAAGCCGAAGCCAGCATGAGTTGATGAAATTGGAAGCAGGAACGCTCCTGCTACCTGGCGGAATTAATTTGCCCTATACTACTCACCAGTGGACAGCAAACACCATCTAGCGAGAGAAATTGTTACTAGACCTCAATCCGGCTTAGCCACCGCGAGATACAAACCAGTTTCTAGCCAAAATCCAATGATTGCGATTCGAATTTCTTGATTTTGGAAGGAATTCTAGATTATTTCAAGCTTGGAAATGTTTATAGATCATCTCAAACTAAACAGTTATTTATATTTGAGGCTTCAACACTGAAAAATAATACTTGAAGAAACAGTGTCAGGCTGTCAGGTGAGATGTTGTGATATTTGTTCATAATTAAAGAGCACAATATAATGTACGGTACTCAAATTTCTGTGATATAGACAATATTGTACTCTTTAATTAATTAAAAAATAATAGTTTAAAGTTTAGGGCGTTTAGGCCTACATTTGAGGAAGAAACAAGATGAAAACAAAGTCAATGGGTAGCGATATCGCTACTCGTGCTATTGCTCGAGCTATGACTGTTTTAAGGGCCCTTTTCTCATTGTTGTTGAATTATTTTCAATAATTATCCATTGTTGTTTAGTGCAATTATACCGATGGTTTCAACAAAGCAATAATTAATTTTTTGAACGGTTTACTTTTTATAGATTAATCATGTAGGCCTAATATCACTTTTGTTGCAGATTCAATAATTTAGAACACTTTTGTATTAGTATTTTAAACTTTTTTTAATTCACAGTTCTTTATTATTGCTTGTTCTTTTTTAATATCAAATGTTTTATTTTGAAAACTGTGCCCGAACATATACTGACATTGCATACAAAATTTATACAGTTTATTTATTACAATACCAAGGAAGACTACAGGCATTATGCCCAACACAGTCTTCACTTCTATTTACAATCATGTTAACTAATGTTACATAAAAAAGAAAAAAGAACATGCAAATCGCAACAGCTATGAGTATTAGTTAATAGGCTACTATGCAGAACAAAAGAGTTCTAGCAGAATAGTAAAAATTGAAATAAGAATAGATTATTTGTTGAAAATGTTGCATGCATATTAATTTGAGTGGACTAAACTGATCACACAGCCAAATTGTGTTATGGTTTCGTTCGCGTGCTCGCAGCCAGCATAGGCTACGTAGGTAGTTATACAAACAGCAAAAGACCACGCATGCCTCACCGCGAGGCAGATGTAGTGCTTTGCTGCAAGGTATTCGCAGCGCAAGCCTCGCACTGTGGATACTTGGCTTAAAGATTCTATTCTTGCTGAGAACAAAAAAAATTTCTATAGAATCGTCAAAATTTATTGGTCATAAGATAGACTAATTGTTTTCTCCATGAGCTAGGCTACGTCGAAATAAGAAATGAAGATCAATATGACATGCATGGATCCATTTTACAGTACGGTACATTATTATCATTATTCGATATTATTAACGCATTCATGCTCTATAATTTTGGGATATTATGTGAGTATTTAGATACTTTCTATTATGAAAAGACTAGTGGCTCTGCTCACTTTAAAACAGCGTTCAGGTATGGGATTGTTTGATTAATCGGCTTATTATATAATTCTGAGAAAAACAGATTCATTATGCTTTTATTGCTAGGAATATTGAATCCATGTCTCCAGTTTTATCAATAAGTTAAAAGTTTTGTTCAAAATATTATTTTACTTGAGATTTACAACTTCATTGGAATAATACGTGAATAATATCATAAATCTTCAAAATGAAGAATCTGTCGTCTTCTTAAGTGAGTACAGTTACTCGAAAAAACTATCAGTGGATTTGTGGAGAAAAAGTTGATTCAACAGCCTAATAAATATTATCTGAATCATGAATACCATAGAACCAGGAAAACCATACAGGAGAACCATAATAATTAGTATAATTAATATGTTTTGACAGAACCATAATAATTGGTATAATTAATATGTTTTGACAGTCTAATACCTCGATTGAATTTGCATTCACGTTGAAATACGGTTCACTGATATTGTCGGAGGAAACTAATATTTAGAGGAGTATAGGAGCCTCTGCTATTCCAATTCTCGAAGTCTCAATTTTCTTGAAGGAAATAAAGAGCCTACAACAAAACGCGAGTATGAAAAAAATAAGTGATTACCTCTGTGTAGGCCCAAGTTACCGTTTCGTTGTTTTAACGTTTTCTAATTTTGCTTGTATTGTGAAAATCAGTGCTTTAGTAATATTTTATAAGAAAAACTATTTGTTCAATGATTTCTTTAATAATGATGAATCAAGATTATGATGGAATTGTTGTTTAGGGCTTGAAGCCCTGTTGAAAGAGCATCGCATGGGAGATTACTCAATAAACATGATCCATACTCACTTGACCAGTATTAGTTTCACTTGTTTTAGCATGGAATATGAATAAGAATAAAGTTTTACATGATTTATTATCATTTCCTGCTTATAAAGTCTATATTATATCCTTTTAAACTCGCAATATTCATCGACGATAATTGCGTTTCGCCTGGAAACAAATCTGAATCTCGCGCTAGACGGGGCAAGTACAAGCTTAGTAACAAATTCTCTCGATAGATGGCGCTTGCTGTCCATTGGCGAGCGCTGTAGAGTAGATTCTTCCCGATAGGTGGCAGGAGTGTTCCACTTCCAATTTCTGCAGGCTATCGTGTTGAATCTTGATTGTATCTGGTTTCTTTTGCTTGGAAAATATTGCAACCATTTCTTCAACTGAAGATTGCAGCTCAACGCTTAATTCTACGTTAAAATGTTACTAGATATTATTTGTTCAGAAAAGTATGGTCTATTATTTAATTATGTTGTTTTATCGATATCTTCAATGGTTTGTTCGTAATTTGAAGAAACCTGAAGACTTATATGAAATAATTCCGATTTTACAGGAAAAGTGATTTTCTTTTGAGTTTTTATTGTAGCCTACCCAGCATTTTTTAAATATTATTACGATCCAAATTTTCAATTTTGTAAAAGTTTTCGATTTGAAATTGTAAAGAAAGTATTATATCAAAAACTATAACATTTCATATTGATAAATGTGAATAAAAATCTCATTAGGCCTACGTCTTTGTATTATTCTATGTTCAGATACTGTGTGTAGTCCTAAGGACTGTGATTTTTATTCTTATTTATTCACGTAACTTACATTGATGGTAGACAAAAGAAAACTATAACATTTTAACTAACTGTAAACGTATAATCTACTTAGTCTATGATAACATGCATGGTCATGTTGTTATCTATAAATAAAAAATGTGTTCAATAAGCCTTTTTTCATTGTACAGTGAAGCAAGACTACTGAATAAAGGAATGGAGACTGCCACTATGAATCTATTACAAGGCTGCGTCGTACAGATTTGCTTGAGTCTATTCAATATTCTAGAGGTAATTTTCAACTAGTGTCTACATCGAGTATTGTTCACATTTAACAGCTAATTCAATGTTTTTCGTTACCCTTTCTGCTGTTATCTACTCGTAGGCCTATTGTAGATATACTTATTCACAAATTTCGTAAATTTTTGAATCGGGGTTTTTTATTTTATCTGTTGTACTTATTGTTATACCTATATATACTTTCTAAATTTGTATTTCAAACTTCGTAAATTTTTGAATCGGGGTTTTTATTTTATCTGTTGTACTTATTGTTATACCTATATATACTTTCTAAATTTGTATTTCAAGTTGAGTATTTTCAATAAATAAATAATATTAAAAGAAAGAATGTTTTCCACCCTTTTTTCAATAAATAGTTCTCATGAATTCTTTTCAACATTATTGCAAATACTGTAGCTTATTACGATTAAAATCAAAGATTTTTAATTGTGCCTCGTGCCTGATAACTATCATAGAACTTAGGAAATCCGTGAAATATCTGAAAAAAAAATGAAAATAAAATTAATATCTTTTTCAGGGTGGCGATAAAATCAAGTTTGGAGGTTTCACTATTTTTATACTTCTTATGCTTGTTGGATTCTCTTCTTTCGGACAAATTCTAGAGGATAGGGTGAGGAATGTTGTCCATATATTTATTAATAATTCAATGGGATATTTGTTGATAAAATTTGTACAGTTGATGATGGTACCTATTTTGAAATGAGAAGTTTTGGGCAATGGTCTGTTTCTTATTTCCACTGATATTGTACTATTTTGTACTGAAATAAATATGAATATGAATATAACTCCCTGTAATATCTGTATTAGATTACTCATTACTGTTTTGTTTATCTGTAATTTTTGTTTACTGTTCTGATTACAATAATACTAATTGTAAACTGAAATGCAGTAAGACTAGGAATAACCTAGAGAGGAATAACCTACTAGGAATACTAGTAATATAACTAGTAACTAACCTACTAGGAATAATAGATATAGAGAATTGAGATCATAGTTTGAAAGTGGAAGACAAATTAAGATCAAAGAAGAATGAAGATAAAACGAAGAATGTCTCTTACCTCTATTCTGTCTGAGTAAAATACAGAATATTATGTCTATTCTGTCTAACCGATAAAATATTGAGGCTTATATTGTACCCCTTGATCTCACCCGCTTTATTTATAGACCATAATGAAACAACCAAACAAAGTAGACCACTGGCGGCTCGTACCCACGAAACAGGTGAAGTGCCCGTATCTTTTACTGTACAGCACTTCACCTGTTTCGTGGGCACGAGCCGCCAGTGAAGTAGACTACTACGATAGCATAGACTATTATACTTATAGTTATTGTACTATATTGATAGATCGTTGTAAATTCCGAATATTCCATAGTAAGCCCATTCAGCAATTTTCATTCATGAAAATACTATAAACATTGTACGTCAAGATGGAACGTTGTGAATTCCGATTATTTCATAGTGAGCCCATTCATTAAAATTCTACGAATATTGTTGGTAACTTACTACAAGATAAAGCGTTATGAATTCCGATTACTTTGTAGTAAGTTCATTCAGCACTTTTTAATCCATAAACAATTCTACTACTACGAGATTCAAGGTCATTAATAATAGCCTTTTAATAGTAAACACATCACATTGTCCCGTCAGCTTTCTCAAAACTTTTCATTCATAAACAAACCGTGGAACATTCTGTGATGTATTCCTAACGTTCCGTAGCGAATAATGCAACGTAGAGTTGTCTTACGTATCAAGCGAGCGGCTCTCTGCGTAACGAGGTCCGAAGCTCCCATCTTCCCAATGTTATTCCGCGATCTGAAGCTGCCATCTTCCCAATCCTATTCAGCCAAGCTCCCCATTTAAACGCATGCTAAATCAAGAAGATTTCGAATCGGCTCTTGTGTGTAGGATACGCTTAAAATATAGCTGTGTCATGTGAGCCGTTCTCTGCGTAACTCTCCTATCTTCCCAATGTTATTTCGCTCGACTTTCAGAAGCTTATAAGAAGCGGATGATACACAACGCTTAGCGCTACAGTGATTTTTTAAAAAATCGTTAAGAATAGTAAAATACATCAAAATGAGTCGAGTCATACATCATTTTGTTCAGAAATACTTGAACTTTCGTTAAATAACATTATTTTTGTAGAAAAGTAAAAATTCCTTGCCATAGATCTATTTTAAAAGTAAATATGGAAGAAGTAATGATATGTTTTTGAATAAATGTTTGTTCAGTGAATTTATCAAATATCCTATTTTCGCTATGTTAGTACAGTTGGATTCATCCTATTATTGCTATAATATCATCTATTACTATTTACTTCTGATAAGAATATTTTCAGTAGCAGAGCTCCTAATTACTTTATAAGAATTCCTTTGGAATATCGTATCACTAGTATTATAAGTATTATAACTAGTATTACAAGTATCTAACTAGTATTATAAGTATCAAATCAGTGTCATAAGTATAGCTAACGCCAAAAAGATAGGCGGTTTCTACTGCTCCGTGTGCGTTCCAACAGCTGATGTTGTCAATTGAAGTTGTCATTTAGCTATACCTAGATGATGTTTTTGAAATCAAAAGAGGCAATAGATGCTTTACATCCATCAGCTGTTAGTAGGTTACATCACGTACAAGAGGCATAAGACGTCTGAAATTTTAGCGTCAGTTAAGCCTAGTTTATACGATGCCAATTGGCGAGGCAATTGTTGTAAGACAACTGATGCCGGGCGCAAACAGCTGATATTGTCTATTAGAGTTTTCATCAACCCATGTCTAGCTGATGATTTTAAAATCAAAAGATTCAATAGATACTTAACATCAGCTGTAAATTTCAGGAGACAATTTTCATGAGACGATTGTCTTGCCAATTGGCATCGTATAAACAAGGCATTATAGGTATCACTACCACAATATATAAGTGATTATAATATGCTATATCACTAATATTAATCATTTTCAGTCTGGTCAAGCGAAGAATATATTCTGGCAAGATGGAAAAATGACTCCAGCTCGGTAAATATTGGTTCTACGATTATAAATTTGATCTCAAATTGTGAAACATAATGTTTTCTACAATTTGAAACCAAATTAATAATTTTTGAATCAATATTGACTGCGCTGGAGTAATTTTTCAATCTTGCCAGAAAATTTTCTTTGCTTGACCAGACTATAATAGTGAATGCTTTTCCGATATATCAAGTAGATTAGTAGATTTTTCACTTGCTTTTCCAGATAGCTCGGATAAAATTGACACTGTGGGAAAGTCGATGGGTGGAAAAACCAGTTTCGGTGAGAAAAACCCTTTTCATGATGATGATCGGCGCTTCGACTCAAATCGAACTCAGGCCTTTCGGATTGCGAGCTGGCTTGAACATGCAAAGTTTTGCTAAGGTTCCTATACATATAGAATAATTATATTCTTTCTAAATTTCAATTTCTTTCAGTTTATTATATTCCTATAATTGTTTAGTAGTTGTGAAGGTGATATGATCGTGGTATTTAAACAAGACATCATAACACATATATTATTGTGGATTTGTAGTTTTTAAACCTGTGGTTTGACAATATCTTGTCTATTCATTATTTTTGAATGATACTCCTATAATCTGTTCTCCTAGGATGTTTGGAGTGGATACAATATTTGAAGTATTATAATATTCTAAGATGAAGCTGCTCAACTTCTTGTGTCAGCTAAAAATCAGACTGTCCAAGAAAAGAAGACCCTCTGGCATAATGGGAAAACTACACCAGCTTTGTCAATATTTGTTCAAAAATAATAAATTCCGTCTTAATAGTGGATCGAATCGTTTCCTACAATTCGAGATCAAATTGATAATTTTTGAACCAGTATTGACCGAGCTTGAGTCATTCTCCCATGTTGTCAGAGGGTCTTCTCTGCTTGGATAAACTCTATGAACTTGAATGATTAGATATTTCATTACTGTTTCTTCAATTTTAATCCAAATATGTTTTATTAATTTTTGATGATTTAATTAAAACTGTGCTGTGAATTTTTTGTCCGCTTGTTCTAATAGATAACATATCGTTAATTTTTCAGGTACTGAGGACTGTCTACTCTCTTTTCAACGTGATAAACCATTCAAGTTCTATACATAATACAGATTTCTCATAAAATTTGATACAATGTGCTATTCAATATTGCTGTCTTCAATTGGAATCAGATCGACAGTGTGATAAATATATACAATTCTAACTGATATACTACCATATTATAAGTAGTTTTACAGATTATGAACTCGAAAAAATAAATAACTATGTATATAGTGTGAGAAAGGCAGGTATAATTTGGAAATATAGGTATGTAGTGGTATTAGTTGAAAATATAAATATTATTGCTAGCTATAATTTCAGTTATTGATTAATTAGTTGATTGGACGCCAAAAATTAAGATGGTTGGCAAGTGATTGTAATTTATGCTCAGCTCTTTTCGGACAGTTTAAAGCGGTCTTTCAGAGCGAATTAGTATAGCTGGAACTGTTCTCGTTTCGTTGAACTCTCGTAGACAGCTCGCCGCTTGTCCTGAAAGAGCTAAGAAATTGTAAAAGTCTTTCACCATCCGCCTTAATTTTTGTCGTCTGCTTTTTATGGAAGAATTATTGTAGAATAATGTGAGAATGCGAGAATAAAACTTATGAATTATGATTACATAGTATTGTTTGTTTTTCAAATATTAACTTTTACAATTTTCGCAGTCAAGTTAATTCCAAACTCCAAAGTGTTATCAATTTACGTAATTACAAAAGTTCTCGAACCAAATAAATTGAAAATCAGAACATTAATGAATAATTATTATTGAAGAAGCTGACGATGAAGGTCCTCTTCAGGAGCGAAATGCATCCCACTTTACTATGCCAAAAGTAAGTGATTTACAAAATTTAAATTGAAATACAAGTAGTTGTCTACTATATAAAGTAATTATTATTGTTCATATTATTACTTGTAGGCTACAATTGATAGAGTATAGTTGTTATAACTGTCATCAAAAAGTTGGCTTTCATCTGCTTTTTGTGCGCTCCAACAGCTGGTTCGATTGGAATTATCATTGTAATCTATCTATACCTAGATGATGTTTTTGGAATCAAATAAGACAATAGATTCTTTACATTAACTGTTAGTTGGTTACATCTCGTACAAGAGACAGACGAATCCGCCTAACTTTTGGCGTAAGCTGTAGCTGTCATTCAATTCATCCATTTCCATCATCATTGAATGAGTTGACTTGTTCATTAGAAATTTGTAGTATGTTTAGGTAACATTGTTAAGATTGCAAAATGGGGAAACTCCACTGAATAAATCAAATCCATAAAACACAAGATTATAGTAATGCATTCAACAATTTCTATTTATTTACAAAATACAATTTTGAATGCCAACTAAACATAGATCATAGACAAAACTCGCAACAAAATAGTAGACACTACAAACTTATAAACTAGTGTAACAGAAATAAACAAAAAACATAGAAACAGTCTATAAATGCATTTTGATTGAGTTCAATATAAGTGAGAAAGTGAATGAAAAATGAGAGTTAAATAGTTGTGAGCGAGAGAGTAAGGCTATGTGAGAGAGAGATATTTGATCCATTCAAATATATAACAAAAGAGAGAGAGATAGAGAGAGAACGGTGAGTGCTAAGTAGAGATGAGTAGTCTGTCCAATCAAAGATGACATATTTTGGCGAGATGGAAGAATAACCCTAGCTCGGTCAATATTGATGAAAAAATTATAAATTTGGTCTTAAATTGTAGATCAGAATTTATCCTACAATTTAAGGCTAGATTTATAATTTTTAAACCAATAATGATCGAACTGGAGTAATTTTTCTTTCTGTCAGACTGCCTGTCTTCTTTGCTTGGACAGACTGTGTCAATGTACAAAAAAAATCGATATTTTGACTAACTTGCAGAGAAAGATTTTGGAAGATTGATATATTTGTGAGTGGGAGAAGACAGGTTGAATTTTTCTCTTTTTCTCTAAGAGAAAATTCAGAGCCTATCCGGTTCTCTCTAAAAATGATCTCTCAATAAAGTGAGACGAAAAGTGTTTGAATTGTGCAGGAGGGTTTTTCAAAGTTAATTCTCGGGAAATACCGTGTCGAAGGGGAATTTTCTGGATATTTTGTTGGCAATAGTGAGTACCATTTCGGCGGCAACTCTTTCAGCGACTGGTTTCAACGATTTCATGAATTCTTGTTTGTTCTCGTTGATAGCGATGTTTACTGCGTCACCTGAGGGCATAGAAATAAATAATAAATGATAAATTCAATGTGAATAAAGGTATAATTGTTACTGGAGTGATAATCGTTGATCATAAACGATGATCGTTCTTGCTATTCAAAAACAAGAGTTGTGATTGGCCACAGCTGATCGATACAAAGATCATCGCACCAGTACCAACATACCTTTAGACTTTAGACGTGAATTTGGTGAGAAATTCCCACATGAATTCAATGAAAGTAGCCATGAATTTCGTGGTAATTTTCAAATAGCTAGGAATTGATGAGTTATTTGACATATTTATTACAATGAATATCACAACGTAATGTAATCTATTCAATTTATGGTAGACTATTGAGAAATGATTGCTTTGATTTGGAAACATCTATAATAGTCTGGTTGAGTAAAAAATACATTCTTTCAAAATGGGAGAATGACTCAAGCTCGGACAATATTAGTTCAAAATTTATAAATTTGGTCTCAAGTTGTAGAAACCATTCTGCTCTACAATTTATTACAAAATTAAAATTTTTGAATTTTGATTGTAGAGAAGAATGTTTTCCGCAACTTGATACCAAATTAATAACATATTTGAACCAATATTGACCGAGCTGGAGTCATTATCCCATCTTACCAGAATGTATTCTTTGCTCGATCATACATGAGTAAGAATTTATTTGAAATAATGTAGTGTTCTTCTTCGTAAGCTCCTAAAAGGAATCAAATTTATACTATAATCATTACTTTCAATACTATAATCAAATATCTTGTTGCATCTAGAGAATAAATAGAAGTTATGGAACAATATGATAGATTGATAACAGCCAGAAACAAACCCTCATACTGTGATACACACGAGCAGTAATCTAAACTGACACAACCCAAAATGGAAGTACTGCTCTCTGATTGGCCGAGCTGGCTCAACGTCAGAAGCCTGCCATTGGTCGGATTCAAGACACGCCTACAAGTGGGAGGAGAATAGAGAAGTGTTTACATACTTTAACCATTCCTCGCTAGATTGCGTTGAATGCCTCTGACTCCGAACTCTTTCTTTATTAGTTGCTTTCTGCTTTTATTCTTTTATACTTGGGTTGTGAATACTATGGAAGCGAATTTGAGTGAGTTAGGGATCAAGGCTATTTATCTAAATGCAGTAATCTTATTTTGAGTATACAAACATTTAGTAATCATTGCAGTTATCTTTACAACTCAGAAATTCTCTGTATTTGATTTTGAAACCATTTTATTATATGAATGTAGATATAAGCTTGATAACAGATTCGCTCAGTCTCTTCCAAATGCTCTCCAAATGCTCGGACATGCTAATTATCTGAACTTATTGCATTATATTTGAACAATCAAGAATCAAGTTCATAATTCTTTATAGGAGGAAACTTATGGAAGGATCTTTCACGACGAATACTTCAGAACATTATAAAATAAAAAATAGCGTTATTATAACTTTCATTTTAACAACAGTGCTCACGGTTTCGGTAGATGTCAGACGCGTTTCGGTGCACTGAGCCACATCTTCAGCGTACCAGGAGTAGTATCTAGATACTCTAAAATAGGTGAATGACGTTTTGAAATATTGTGGAAAACTGTCGAAAAAGTTTACTAACCAAGAGCCTTGTCTCCGTTGAAGAGGTTTTCCAGTTTGATGTCGTAGTTTCCAAGATCGATTCCCAGTTCGATGTTGTAGAAGTCGATGTAGTTGTTGCCTCCACGCTTCGAAGCCTTGCCTTTCAGCACTAGATCAGCTGTTACGTCAGCTGAGAAACAGAAAAATTGATTATGAAATTTAAGATGAATAATTGTTGTGTAGTCTTGTAGGTTACTTTCTTCTGTTTAGGTTACTGTAGGTTACTGTCTTCTAGCTATGTCCAGGTGATGTTTTTTAAAATCAAAAGAGACAATAGATGCTTTTCATTAGTTGTTGGTAGGTCACATCACGTACAAGGGACAGACAGACGAAACCGCATAACTTTTTGGCGTCAGCTATTAATACCTCTATCTGCTTCTCTTCATTATCCACAAGCTTGAAAAATATACATTTCATAAAAAGCTTGAATGCACAGGCTATACTGAAATATAACATCTCAAGAATGCATTGGAGTAATAGAATAGAATGATTTATCTCCTATTTATTCATCCAATAATTGTATACAAAGGTAAGTGCAACTAGCTAATGCCCAGAACTTCTCTTTCAATTTATACAGTAGACTATTGTACCAAAACAATTGCCTTTATTATTGTTGCTCAATAATTTGTATTGTTTTTGAGCATATTATTACTGTCTTTGGTTGAGTGATTAGTCTTGTAGGTTACTTTCTTCAGCTATACTAATTATTGGTTTTCACAAAGTCCTACTTTTGAATTATTTGTTTGAATTGGAAGAGAAACAGTTTCGGAAGAAATCCTATTTGTACCCTCCATTGTTAATCATTTATTATTGAATAAATGATTATATAAATTATTGAATTATGATTACAATAAAAACATGGATATTCAACTTACTAGCATTAGCTCTCATTGGTCCTTTTCCCTGAATGGGCACTCCCAAAACTGTGGCATTAACGTCGTATTTTCCCTCAAAGTGCAGGGACGGAATGGCCACCACTAGGTTGAATACCAGCTTCTTCAAATCGGTTCTGAAACAAAGAACAATCAATCAATATTGATAGAAGAGGAACTGTAAATAACAACTTACTGATAATAGTTAGAAACAAACTGACATAACATATAGTAATCTTAACTGACATAACTCAAAATCACTGGCGGCTCGTGCCCACGAAACAGATGAAGTGCTGTACAGTAAAAGATACGGGCACTTCACCTGTTTCGTGGATACTAGCCGCCAGTGCTGAAAATAGTTTGGGCTAAGATGGCGGCTGCTTTGAAAACTAAAGTTGAACATCTGAACTCCATGCTAGCAGGACACAGAGTGGGAGGAGCGCTCTGATTGGCCAAGCTGGTTCTGCGTTAGAATCCTGCCATTGGTTCGATTGAAGACACGCCTACAAGTGGGAGGAACGTTGATAAGTTTTTACATAGTTCAATCATTTTCCGCAAGAATAGAACAGACTACAATGTTTTCTTTATTTTTATTTTTATGACGTGGCGAAGTTTTGGCAGTAATGTCCTCTCTATAACTTGACCACAAGAGAGAGTTCAATTTACAATATCTTATTGTCTAGAAATTAAGTGGCTTTCTGCTAACTTTCAGACAATGCCTAATATGTCAGCATATATTGCGTTATATTTTTTAGCACAAATTGTAAGATAAATTTATGTTAGTTTCTTACGAAATATTTATTAATACTCTCCTCTTTTTCTCTACACATTACGCATTAAATAGTGAATACAGTGTTACAATGAAATACAGGGCCATAAGTGAAACTTTTCATAGAAATATCGGTATTGGATTGAATCAAATTTGAATAGGTTGAAATTAGCTTCAACTATTTAATATTAATTCATAATGAAATAAGAGTAAACAGGACAGCTTGAAAATGTGATCTGTGTGGTCATGAAACAATGGTTGTGTACCAAATAAAAAGCGTAGAGAATTGACAACGTCTATGTGTTTCTATTTAATCATGGAACGTTTCTACAATATCGACCAAAACTCGGTTAAATTTTTATAAAGTTGTAATTGAACTGGGAATATTAGAGTAATAAAAAAGTGAACATTTAGCTTGATTCAGTCATAAATTGATAAGAACTTTTTTAATTTTCTTTCAGTGTAACACCCTTTCAGAAAATTATGTCTTGCTCGCTAATACCAATGGAATAAACTTGATTCTGGAGTCGAGAAGTCTGAATAAATCAAACTACTCACGTGAGTTTTTTAACCTTGTAGTTTCCAGCTCCAGTTACTGTTACATCTTTACCCACGGCCTTAAATGAGCCTCCGGGAGAAACCACCACCTCGGGAAGGATGAGAGGCTCAATCGCTGGAATCTCCAGTTCCGGGATTCCTGGAGATAACAATCACAATAAATATTGTAAGAATAATCACAATACTTCATGTGAGCAAAGTATTGAATACTTCAATAACCTGGTCGAGCAGAGAGGACGTTTTTGGCAAGATGGGAAAATGACTCCAGCTTGGTCAATATTGGTTCCAGTGATGTAAATTTGATCTTAAATTGTAGAGCAGAATGTTTTCTACAATTTGAGACCAAATTTATGATTATTTAACCAGTATGAACCGAGCAGGAGTTATTTTCCCATCTTGCCAGAATGTCTTTCTTTGCTCGACCAGACTTGGCCTATACGAAATTCTTTGTGAAAAATTAACACATCAGAAATTTTTGCAAATCACAATAAAACACAGTGTTTTTTTCTGAGAGAAAGAAAGGTACTTAACTAACAATTAGTAAAAATTTTAAGTGTCTTGATAAGCATAAACTAGTATATCTGAGAGGCTAGACGTTCTTTTTGGACGAAACTCTCTAGGTATTTTTTATCTATTAACTTACCATTCTTCAACTTTGGCCTGAGATCTTCAATTGAGTGAAGTATGCAATCATCCAACTTGGGGTCGTTCCTTTTGCAAATTTTGATGTAGTCGGCTGGAACAAACAATAGTACAAAATAAAAAAACTGATTACATTAATTGTTATATGATATAATCTAATTATTATAGAACCACTTGCCAGGATACATCAAATAGTAATTATTTTACCCAGGAATGGAATTCGTCTATTCTAGGCTTTTTATCGGCCATGCCCTTGGGGCTTGATTGTGATTAGGTTTTGAGCGACTTACCTACCTCTCTGTTTGAAAGTTTTGGATATTTCTTAATTCTTAATTTGGACACATACTTCTTAATAGCCTCCAGAATAAACAATTGTCTTACAGTTAAAATTTAGAAAGCAATCACTTTCATAGACTGTTTTCCTAGTTAATTAGGATCAAAACTATTAAAACTACATTCTTCAATTCACTGCAAATGAATTCAATAAATTTGAACACCTTGAATTTGGCACGATATAAAGTACGGTAACTCATGTTATCTTATGTAATACCCTCTATAGTCTAATTATTGAGTCTCGCTACTGGAATCAAGTAGTTGATTAAAAAGTAACAAGAAAATTTATCGAAAAACAAAACTAGATAAAACATCAATAATCAGAGTTGTAGACCTGCCTATGATAATCAACTGTATTCACATTGATTATATTATCAACTTCGATGGGAAATCCCATCGACTATAGGTATAGTTTGAAGTGATAGAGCTTGTTATGAAGTGTACTAAGGAGTATGAATATAGATATAGATTAGTACGGGTGGTTCAGGTGAACTGTATTACATGCATAAAATTAACATAACGATTACAGGGGACCTTGATACTATCTAGAGAAGAGCGAGCGAGAAGAAGAAGACGAAGAGGAAGAAGAAGAAGAAAAAAAAAGAATAATAAGAGAAGTTGAATAATTAGAATTCGCGAGATGCAGTGGTCAGACTTGAATCAAGTAAATGTGTATTACATTATTTCTTTATTGGAAGCCTACCGACCTTCACTATGGGAAAGTAGGTAATTGCCTACATAAATAGATTGAAGAAGGTTCTTTAAGTTAGGTCTGTACGGTACTGTGCATCTATTGTCTTTCAATTATAATATTCAATGTCAAATAAGTCCAAATTGGTTCAGATTAGATTATTTTGATCCTGACGTTGAGAACTATGCATAGCTCTTTGCTTGGTTTCTACTCTCGTTCGATTCAGTTTTGACGTCTAGTGGGATCAGACTCCCCGTCTTCATTGGACTTTCAAGAAAATAAGAAAGGGATTTCTCGAGTTTCAAGAAAAGGGATCTATGTATGGATGAGGGACACCGATTTTTTTCGTCCTAGTTTTTCTTTTCCAATGTTGATGGATCCAGAATGAAGAATTCATGAAGAATGTATTATTTGCTCGACCAGACTATTCATAAGTAAGAAATTAATTGAGATACTTCTACATAAGAAAAAAAAACCTTACAGAAGTTGAATCAATGAAGGCCTAGATTAAAAAATTATGAACAACTAAAAATAATCTCCAATGTTTCTAATTTGGTTGAATTAATTCACTGCCACTGGCGGCTCGTGCCCACGAAACAGGTGAAGTGTTGTACAGTGAAAGATACGAGCACTTCACCTGTTTCGTGGGCACTAGCCGCCAGTGCTCATTCATAATAATAATTATATATAACAAGAACAAGATAATATAACAAGAACTTATAGAAAATTATATCAGTAAAAACTCTTACTCATTAAGTGAATAATAAATTATAAAATAGTGCACATTTGTTGATGAGAACAAAACATTCCATTGGAAATACTGATTCAACTGCGAAAGTTTTTGATTTTCATTCAATCTTTCCACAAGAATTCGACAGAGTCGTTCTCGATATCGTACTGCACAATTCTTTCACAATGAAATTATAAGCACAAATTATTATTAAGCACATTGATAATGTCAATTCTATCGTTTATAGAACGTACCTGTATTCTATATGGTATTGTACCAAAATAGACGGTAGAATTATTATTATTATCAATGTGTTTCATTCCATTGGATACATCCATCTTCAATGTATATTTTATTTTCAACTGCTATTGTGTTTTCATAAATATTTTCTCAGTTGCAATCACAAACATTTTCATCCAAATTATGACTATAACACACTTACACTGTCATTAAACCAATAATAATGATAGTAATCCAAATCTCAGTCACTTCACTTGTCACTTGTCAGTTGTCACTCAGTCACTTAAACTAAACAGTGAAGTGATAGAAATTAGGATTCAACTAAAAACAATTGAAATTCGTCAAGTCTAATCAACACGAACTGAGAAGAGATACAAATTATGATTCAACTAAAATAAATTGAAATAGTTCAGGTCTAATTACAATCCAAAACAATGTGTACATTCAATTACTCTGCGTCAGTTACATTTATCGTTAACTGAACCAGAACTGATGTTCGTTAAAATTTACAGAAAAAAATCGACCTTGTAATTGATGATTATTCAGACGATGATTATGTTAATCGACTTCCTATAAGGATATTATCTCATACAGAATAGTATTGTTGTCTAATTTTCAGCACACGCTATAGTTATTGCGCTAATCTTGATAATTGTTTGCTTGAAATAATGATGATAATAAATAATAATGAGGAATGAAGATAGTGGGATTATTTAAGTAAGGCAAATGATAATAACGAATGAGGAAACAAATAATTTGACAGCACTACCAAAGAGGTGAAGAGATGATTTACAAGAGCAGAAGGGGAGAAAGAGAGTATGAAGAAAAGCACAAAAGCAGAAGGAAGAAGGAGAAGATGAAGAAGAAGGAGAAGAGGAGGAGAAGGAGGAGGAGGAAGAAAAAAATAATAAAAAGAAGGAGAAGGAGAAGATGTAGGAAAAAATAAGATGATTAGCAAGAGGTACAAGAGAGTAGAGGAGATTAGAAGAAAAAAGATGAGAAGAGGAAGGAAAAGAAGAGGACGAAGTAAAATTAAGCAGAAGAAGAAATAGGGGAGGAATGAGAGGAAGAAGAGGAAGGAAAAGAAGAAGACAAAGAAAACTGAAGCAGAAGAAGAAAGAGAGGAGGAAGAAGAAGAGAGAAGCAACTAAAGGAAATTTGAATCTATGAAAGAGATAGAGATTCACAAGAGACTATGAGGAGGAAGAAGTAGAAGAAGAAGAAAAAGAAAAAGAAAAAAGAAGAAGAAGGAGAAAAAGAAGAAGTACAGGAAGACGAGGAAGGATGAGAGTAGGCCTAGCACCTATAGGAAATTTGAATCTACGAAGTATAGGATAAGGATTTACGAGAACTGGGTTCACAGAAGAACAAGTAGAGAAAAGGGAGAGGAAAAGGAAGTAGAGAATGGATAAAAAAATATAGAACGAGGGGAGGAAGAACAAAAAGAATGATGAGAAAAAAGAGATTTGCGATTAGAGCATGATTGAAAAAGAAGAAAGAAGTGAAGATAATTGGGAAGATTAGAGAAGGTTGAGAAGAAGATGAGAATATAGAAGAAATGTGGTGGAGAAGAATTATTGAGAACGAGAAAATGAGGAGAAGAAGAAGAAGGAAAGGAAGAAGAGAAAGGATGAAAGATGAATCTACAAATATCAACGACAGAGGTAAAGATTCGGATGAAGGAGACGGATAATAAAAGGAGAATGACAAGGGGACGAAGAACAAGCAGAATTAGAAGAAAGAGATTTCCTATGAGAATACGGTGGAAAAGGAAGGAAGGAGAGAAGATGATGGGAAAGAATATATTAGAGAGGGTTGAGGAGAAGAAGATAAGGAAGAAAGAGAAGGCGGAGAAGAAGAAGAGAGAACAAGAAGATAGATAAGGAGAGAACACTGTTGTTAGTAAACAATGGAATATTTTTGAAATTATTTTTTGCAAGGTGATGAAAAATTGGGACAAAAAAATAAGCAAAAAAATGGTTTTGATTACAACACTTAGGCTCAGTAAAAAGAGTACTTTAACAATGGAATTCTTTTCCTTCTGAAAGAGGAAATATAGTAGAGCATAATTCTTATAAAAAACTTTATTCTGTCTCAATTTTGAATAATACCATGTTCTTTTTTTCGTTTAATAATTGAAATTATTTCTGACATTAATGATTGTAACGCTCAATGATTTTCCAAGTGTAAATCTTCTTACTTTGAATGGCTATCATAGCCAACGTATTTTTTCTATAATTTAACTAGACAAGCCTCTGATTGGTGATAGAGTTGATCACATCTCAATGTTTGCCAATTATTAGATTTTTCTCTAGAATTGATAGTAAAGAGTATAGAGTAATGGAAATAGATATAAAGCCGTGAGATGAAAATCAAATTCTCCAAAACATACCAGCCGATAAAATGGAACTTACAAGATACTGATATTATTTTCCATGTATACGTTTCCTATATCCTATGTCAGTATATCCAACTACTTATATACAGTAAAATTCCAACCAATAAACTATGCAATAAAATTTAAATTCCATATTAAACAAGAAGAGAAACGTCTTACTTGTTATTCTATTGTCAATTGTAATTAAAAGAAGCTGAAGCTTTGGAGCATCTACTTGTATAGGATACACACTGTGTGTTGCTATTGACCAGTGGGAGGAGCCTATCTATCCAAGGCCTGTGATTGGCTGAGCCAAGCTTCACTAACCAGCGTTTCAAAACTAAAATGGAGGACGAAATAGAATTACAAGATGTAGGCTAACTGAACAGGTGAAGTGCCCGTATCTTTTACTGCATAGCACTTCACCTGTTTTGTGGGCACGAGCCGCCAGTACTGAACAATAAATTATAAACTGATAAGAGATAATACTGGGATAGAAATGTTTAGATTTTGAAATAATATGTTTCAAAAGTATTTGTTCAATAAATCATCCAATTTCGCCTTATCTTTGGAATCCGCATTTCTTCTTTTGATTTCTACTTTCATTCAGGTCTCTATCCCCTTTAACTAATTCAGTTCAATTCGAAATATTATTGATAATAATATTGTTTAAGAACCAATGCTGTCTGTCCATGTTTCAATCCCCTTCTACTTCCTAAATAGATATTTTTCTTCCTCAAAAGATACATTATGAAAACATGATATATGATATTATACATGATTTATTATGCATGTTGAGCTGGTGCCAGAAATTAATTCGTGATTTCGTCTGTTCCTTGTGCTCTCCAACAGCTGATGTTCGCTGTCTAGCCAACTAGTCTGAGTAGCTTTACTGGACCAGCTGGCAAAAGAATAGAATTACAAATATGGGCTACTCTAGTGTGCCTCTAGTAAGCTGGTCCAATTACTAACTATTTACAGTAGCTACTATTCAGTAATGAGATCATACAAGGAACAGATGAAACAGCCTTAATTTTTGGCATGAGCTATATCTATTGAAACAATCAATACCAATCATAAGTTACAGAAAAAATCATACGGGACTTTTTAATTTCATTACTACATGCATTATCTTGAAGGTACCCTATCTTATTGTAAAAAAATTTAACTGTGAACTCAATAGAATTCATTATAAGCCATGGCTTCAGCAGAACGAACAGGACCGAACTGGAGCAAACGAACGTTAGCGAATGCCAAATTAGCAATTGAAAGATTGAATGCGAATGTTCGAATTCGTCAATGCTCTCTCCGTCACCATGAAGAAAAAATTGCTATAATCTGGTCGAGGCAAGTTGGGGAAATGACTCCAGCTCGGTTGATATTGGTTCAAAAACTATAAATATAGTTCCAAATTCAACATATTGATCTACAATCTGAGACCAAATTAATAACCTCTGAACTAATATTTAACAACCAGATATTTTCCCATCTTGCCAAAATGTGTTCTTCGCTCGACCAGACTATATGAATGAGTTAATTATTATCTATTAAAGTGCTTTTTAGGAACACATTTACCTCCTCTAATATGGTCTGTCCAAGCAGAGAAGACATTCTGACAAGATGGAAGAATGACTCCAGCTCGGTCAAAATTCATTCAAAAATTATAAATCCGTTTTCAAATTGTAGAGCAGAAAGTTCCCTACAATTTTAGACTAAATTGATTATTTTCGAACTGATATTGATCGATCTGGAGTAATTTTCCCATCTTGCCAGAATGTCTTCTTTGCTTGGACAAAATACTTGGTCAAAAAATCACCAAAAATCCAAAAATACTCACGAATTTTCTTCGATGGAGCCGCCGATGAAAAATCAACGAGGGTGACGGCGAGACAGAGGGCGATCGTCACAACTCGACAGGCACTAAAACAGTTTTCCGACGCCATTTTGTGTGGAAATTCGGTGGAAATCTTGTGAAAAATTGGTGGAAAACTGTCTGAGGATCCACCAGACAGACAGTGAGATGTGAATGGGGCGAGATGCGTTTGATAACTGGTGCAGCGAGACTCTAGTTCAAGGCTTTTATATTTTAATCATTCTCACTCACACACTAGCCGATTCAAGTTCACACCACTACAGTCTGTCCAAACGAAGAAGACAGTCTGGCTAGATGGGAAAATGACTTCAGCTCGGTCAATATTGGTTCTAAGATTATAATTATGGTTTCAGATTATAAAGCAGATTGTTTTCTACAATTTGAGACCAAATTGATAGTTTTAGAACCAATATTAATCGAGCTGGAGTAATTTTCCCATCTTGCCAGAATGTCTTCTTTGCTTGGACAGAATATGCTTGTTGCTCTTTTTCTTCCACTGTCTACTTTTTTGCATTCTCCCTCTACACCCTCTTCTTTTTTCTTCTTCTAGTTTTCCTTATTCCTGTGCATCTTTTGTTGTTTTTTATTTAATCCTTCCCAAGCTGATCTTATTCTTCTTTCTGATGAGCTACTGTTCACTCTTAGACCCATGTCACACTACGCCACTTCAGACGCGCGTTCGTAACAGCGCGTTAGGCTCATCCAATTTTTTTCCTATAGTATCAAATACGAGTGGCGCGTACCCCTGTCACACTACGCCACGCGTTTTTTTGAGCCGCGCTGTTGGGTCGACCGTCCGCGTTTCCAAAGCCACTCAGAAGTGGCGAGCCACAGGGTCAGCAGCTGTAACGTTATGAGAACGCGGCCAACCTGTCACACTACGCCACTTCAGCGCCACTCGCAATGAAAAATCTTATCACTCCACCAAATCTAAATCACGTGATTTTGAAGATAGAGGAATTCTGATTTCAGATTTGAATTCAGCGCTCTTGAATTAGTGAGATTTCCCACGTGGACTCGAAAATATTGAAAATTGTGGAATTTATATTATCATTGATAGTTTCAATTTATTTTATACTACTTATTTCGTTTAAATGATGAAAATATCGCACTACAAATTATTATAAAATATAAAATAGCAGCTTCTATATTTTCATTAGAATAATCAGTATCCTTTTTCTATTCCTGATTATATGAGAAAATATTCCAGTATGCTTTAATTTTTTTCAAGCACACAGGTCTAATCAATTTTGTCAGAATTATAATCAAGATTATTATTACTTGTAGATCCACAAATGTAGATGAGTATAATCTTATAATTTACCTACATGATAAAATCATTCTCCAGAGTTTTTCATGTGCAAAGATATAATTATGAGCATTTTTGTATTATTATTATTATAATCATATCAATTCATAGATAATAATAGAAATAGTAATAATGTTATGAGATGTATATTCAATGAAAAGTTCATGTACTCACAGCTACTACTAATATAAGATGTTGTTGACAAAACCGTGTCATGCTGATGGCAGTATTTCCCAATAATTTCTAAGAAATAATAATTGCCTACATTTCAATATAATTCCATTTTAATTGACGACCACCCAGTGCCTTATTATTATTATTTTAATAGATTTATTATTCAATAAATATTATTTTAAAAGGGTACTAGGATTTTCATTAATTATTGAAAACTTTTATAGTAGGTATAGTCTGTCCAAGTAAGGAAGACCCTCTGGCAAGATAGGAAAATGACTCAAACTCGGTCAATTTTGGTTCAAAAAGTATCAAATTCATTTCAATTGTGTAATTTGATCTACCATTAAGACCAGATTTATAATTCTTGAAGAAATATTGACCAATTTGTTTGTTCAAAGCACCCAGTTAACTCCTGTGACTAAAATGTAGTGATTTCACTAGTGATTCTCAATGTAGCTACAATTAAACCAAATTTACTGTATTCAATGTAGCTTTTTGATTGATTGTCATTAGTAGTGAGAATAGTAACGGTTAATATAATATAATTATAGTTCTTATTAATGAATACAGTTTCAATAATGGCCAAAATGATAGACAATAAGTAAATGTAGACAATGATACAGTATATTAAGTATACTGTCTATCACTTGCGGCTCACAAAACAGGTGAAGTGTCCGTATCTTTTACTGTACAGAACTTTGCCTGTTTCGTGGGCAAGAGCCGCCGGTGCTGTCTATAGCGCATGCTGAGAAGATACGCCGCTACAATAGTGGTGCATTGAGCCGGAGTCTCTTCTCAGCGTGCGCGAACCAATACACTGTAGAATCCAAGGTTATATCCCCCCTTCGTGGCGCCACGAAAAAACGCGCATCAAAACGCGTCGAAACGCGAGGTAAAAAAATGTAACATGACTCGCCGCGCGTCTGAAGTGGCGTAGTGTGACAGGGCCCTTAATAATCCTCTTCTTCCATCACACACCCTCTTCGGCTCTTCCAGTTATTTCTCTTCTTGCTCTTCTTATTCTCCTTCTTTTTTTCATCTCCCACTTCTTCCTCTTGTCAATCTGATGATTCTTCTAGTTGGTACTTTTTCTCCTTCTTCTTAATTTCGTTTCACTCTTTCCGTTTTTGTACACCCTCTTGTTTTTCTCTTCTCCTGTTGTAGTCTTCTTCTCCTCTTTGTCCTCCCTCTTACTTCTCTTCTATTATTTCTCCTTCTATAAAAACCGCTTCTTCTACTTATTTGTTCCTGTTCTTCTTTTTTTCTCCTTCTTCTTCTTCTTCTTTATTCCTTCTCACTTACTGTTCTTGCTCATCTCCTTCTTTCGACACACACCTTTTTCCACTCATTTTTCTTCTTGCTCTTCTTATTCTCATTCATCTTTCCCATCTTCCTCAACTTTCTCTTGTACCGTATATTAAATGTTTTATGTCTCCTTCTTGCTATCCTTTTCTTTTCTTCTCCTTCTTCTTTTTTTATTTTTCTCGTTCTGTTACTGCTCCTGCTGTTTTTATTTCTTTGATTCACCCTCATTTCCCCTATTCATTATCTGTGAAACTCTCTGTTCCTATTTAGAATGGAATCATTCAACTTCTATAAGTACAAGTCTACTCATACATCAAGATTTGTATTTTGATAGAGTATTTTATCGATTAAGATGAAATACTTCATTTAAATCCTCCTTCCTCTTCAAAAATCCCTTTGGGTATTCATTATTATAAGTTTTTGGTTTTCTGTATCCACCTCTGTTACAGATCCTTTGTTTTAGAATTTGGTCCACCCTGGATAGAACCAGAATGATTATCATGCGTAGATAGGCTACTACAACATATTTTATTCTCACATTCAATTTTGGTTTTCTGAGGGTGATACACACATGATCTCAAGGCTTGTGCGTGAGTAGCCTAATGAGAGGGATAATGAAAAGAATAGATGACGACTACGACCAGGTAGTCTAGACCGACGGCTTATCGCCTCCTCCGAAAGACGGGGTGGCCGTATCTATGTGATTGAGCTGGAGTCGAAGTAATGTTTGTTTGTTTGTCAATGTCTCAACAGCTCATGAAGAGCCTAGGCCTGCCAGCTGGTTGCCAGTTTCATAATATTAACTCCACTAATACAGCAGAGGTGAATAATCATCAATCATGCAGGATAGAGGGATAGTTGTGCCAAGAACAGAAGAGCCTCTTGCAAGATGGTGGAAGGAAGTGAGAGTGTAACTCCGCATGCACAGAACTTGGAATTCCAGGGTAGAATCACTTCAGCCAACCTATTGTTTTTACACTAATCGTAATCATATTGATTTCACAAATAAAAATAATTTTTTATTCATTCATTTATTCAATCATTGACATATGACAGCACAAATCATAACATAATTATGAACTGACACAGAAAAAATAGTCTAAGCCTGTACTATTTCTTCCTAAATTCGGTTATACTATATAGAACAATTTTCATTTCGACTATTAGCAGCAGTGTATGGCAGCCATGTTGCCAAAGGCTCTTCTGTTCTTGACACAGCTATAACGTGTGGTTAGCACGTTGATTATTTCAACTATGAGCTAGCCAAAGTCAAAGAATTGTATCTGCACTCGATTTTGAAAAAAACCAATGAAAGCAGTGCAGTAGCCCTAATACACCTCAAATTGTTTCGTTATAATTTATTCATCTTTTCATTTCCTTTACAAATTGCAGTGTTCTGTACTTTATTGCTAGTTAAAGAGATGAACTCTTTCCCCTATATAAACGAATCTATAGTCTATGTGGAGAAATATGTATTTCATGTAAGCTTTGTTATGGAGTAGGCCTACTGCACTTCGATATTAGTGAAGAATTTGTTTCTAAGAAATAGAGAATTGAAGTCGAAAAGATCTTTCTCCAGTCATCATCCTCTTCCTCCTCCTCCTCCTCCTCCTCCTCCTCCTCTCCTTCTTTTTGCTGGATTGAACTAAAAAAAATTTAGAAGAAAAATTCGAACCACGATTCCTGGGAGATTACTCAGGAAACGACGTCAATTTCTTTACGATTTTGGAAACATATGAACTCATCGCCGGAAAGAAAATTGACTCTTTGTACAATAATATTTCCAGATTATAATTGAAGGACGAATAGAATCCCATCTTCAACCAGAATGATAATAGCAACAAAATCTAAGATAGGATCTCCTCTCCATTCAAAGGACTAATCAGTTCCCACAAGACGTGTGTGGATGTATTCTTTCAAAGAATTAGAAGCCTTCTATAAAATAATTAGAAGGCTTCTAAAGAATAAGACCTCTAATAGGCATCACTAACCCAGTGCTGCTGGGACTACAACAAATATGTTTCTATAGTTTGCGCAAGTGGTGAAGACACCCCATCACAATACACTTTACATTGTGACGGCGTGTCTTCTCAGCTTGCACGAGCAATCTATTATTAAGAAGAAGCTTGGGAGAAATCCCACTTCTTTGACTACAATTATTGTCTAATATGATTTTCGACAGAATTAGCTGTGTGACCTTCCTCTGAAATTACTGGAAAAATTCAGGCGAATCTGGAAAAATATCAGTGAAGAACAGCTATCGGCACAAAAATGCAATAATTGAATTTTTGGAACCAAGGAACAAATCTTACGATAATGCAATGACGTCTGTTAAATTGCACTGGCGGCTCGTGCCCACGAAACAGTTGAAGTGCCCGTATCTCTTACTGTACAGCACTTCACCTGTTTCCTTTTTTAGGAGCCGCCAGTGTTAAATTGTCAACGGTGGTTAAATTTCATTGTAGTTTTGTTAAATCGACTATCAATGTATCATAACAAGAGGATAGAGTAGGTAAAATATTCTTTGTTATCTGTGATTAGAGACCATTAACTAATACTGATTACTGTATTAAGAGTATTATAGTTAGTGGTATGATTCCTTTGTAAAAGGTTATAAGATTGTACTGATGAGTTAATTAATCAGAGAAAGTCTTGAAGGGGTATGGGTAGGGGTATTTAGACTTGGGACCCAATTATTTTTGTGAAAGGGAACATTAAAGTGGAGGAAATAAAGTGAATTTTTTCCCCAAGGAACGTGGGTGGGACCCAGAGTGGCAGAATGAATTATCAAATTAATTCATTCATTTAATTAAAATCCGGCAACATTAGGAATGAAAAATGTATTTTTTCGAATAAAATTGAAAAAAGCAATTGCACAGAACCAATTTAAATCCTGAATAAATGAATTTCGGGTCAAATTTTCGAGTTCTGTCAAAGATGTTCACATTATTCAAGAAATAAATCGTATTCTGCAAAATGTCACCAGATTTTCTACTTATCCGTAGTTATTTCGCTAGTATTTGTGAAATGAGAAAACTACCAAAAACCATAGCCTAGATTGTACCTCAAAATATTTATAATAATATTATGCATAGGCTTATGGCTTTCGTTGTGGGGAGCTACCCATAAGGGTAGGTTCAACTCAAGGTTATTAAAGACCGTGTAATAAACTTCACAATCTGGTCACCCATCCGAAATTAGTCCATAGTGTTTGTGACAGCATTAGAATCACCAAGCAGCCACAAAATATTATACTCATTCATTCATTACTTTTTCTTATTTTTCTTCATGATCTTTTCTCTAATTTTACAGTCTTATCTAGATCATCAGTGTACTAATTGATTTAACAACAATTATTGTACTCATGTTGTAATCGTGTAATTGCATAAAAATGGCCACTCGCATGATTCTGCTATCTTGCAAGGTGATCTTTGGCGTAATATTTTGTTTCCCTTCCTCTCGTTTCCACAAAATATTTCCCTTCTTTCTCATCTTTTCATCCTTCTCCTTCTCATTCTCTGCAGTTTTCTCCATCTCTCAATCCCAAATTCTCATTGCAATCGTCATTAACAACAAAGAAAAATATCAATTGATGTGTTTTAATTGAAGAGTGTGTACAGAGAGTACGAATTTGGTACAATTAGTATTCTCTCGCAGTAATTAGTATTGCATGAGGGTAATTGCAATTGTAAGGCGAGACTCATGAGAATAAATTGAATATAAGTCTCTAACAACCTGAATCATGTTTAAATTTCAATCGATTTTATTCTCCGATTCAAACTGCTTTAAGACCTCTTCAAACAGCGAATTTTTTATTTAGTCTGTCCAAGCAAAGGAGACATTCTGGTAAGATGGGAGATTGACTCCATTAATACTGATTCAACGATTAGAAATTTGGTCTCAAACTGTAGGAAACATTTTGATCTACAATTTGAGACTAAATTTACAATTTTTCAACCAGTATTGACTGAGCTGGAGTCATTTTCCTATCTTGCCAGGATATCTTCTTTGCTTTGACAGATTATACGCTGTAGTGATATTAAAGTCCTACATTCACTGGCGGCCCGTGCCCACGAAACAAGTGAAGTGCTATACAGTAAAAGATACGGGCACTTCACCTGTTTTGTGGGTAAGAGCCGCTAGTGCCATAATTGATACAGAAAGGAAGCTTTTGGTTTTATCTTAGGTACATACAATCCTTATACACTTTTGAGGCGAATCATTGATAAGAATGCAATATTGAATAGCACTATTTTTCATTTATTTTATCTCTCAGTAGAAATTAAAGTTACTCTAGTATGTGAAGCTTCTCGGAAAATATCAATAAACATTAGAAGACTCTGTCAGGAATTGTAAAAGATGGCACAGCCCATCGGATTATCTCCTATTTAAAATGTAAGATTCCAAGTGTTTTCTGCTATCTAGTTAGAGTTTTATTTCTATAATACATTTGTGCAATAAGCATAATAAATGATAACGGACGGAATTCACTACATCGAAGTCGCCGCAAGAAGACAATAATTACAAAAACAAAAATTTCTCAATTGAATTACAGGAAAACCCGTAAGCTGATGCGAACAACCACAATGTTATCTAAATTTAAATAAAACAGAGGTTTAGATCTATAAGAATAAGTAAATAACCTTCTCCTATTGAATAAATACATTTATGTATGTATGATTTTAATGTCTAATGTCCGTATTTGAACGTTAGGCTACCTTTTTTTTGTAAAATATCATTTTCAGTCTACCTTTCCAGCAACATTTGAATCTTTATAATCTTCTTCTACTTTCAACCTCCAATACATTATTCCTATCTTTTCTCATGATAGTAAGATATACGAGTATTCTTAGAGATAGCCGTAATCCTCAGCTATAACGCATTTCCTATTCAGTCCTGTAGTCTTTCTCAGCAGTCAAGTAATGATATAATTAGACGAAGGCTGAGAAAATTAAGCACTATCTTCCTACAATTTTTCACTTCCCTATTGTGTTGATGATAACTTGATTTGAATTTATTATTCTATAAATTACAGTTACTTGTATCAGATATGGAAATAGAATATTTTGAGGAATCGCCAATCTCGAGTACGTCATGTCAACTTTACTTCCTAAGTAAATCAAATGATTTCAATTGATTTATGAAATAAAATATTGAATGAAAATATTTGAAATTAGCTTGGCCAACAATTTATTGGGATATTCCAGGATTGTCCAACTGAAACACAAGTAAAGAGTAACAGAATATTATTATACGAGGAGAAATAAATACTGGTTGAATAGTGATTGAATGACCAATCAAGGGTAAGACTGCCATTGGCTTACAGAAGCCACTCCCACAATGGGTGGAGCCTTTTTAAACTTCTCTAGCGTTTCATACAGCAAACATAGCATTGAAAATCAATCAATTTCTAGAAATAGTATATAAAAGAAATGGGAAGGTCTTAAATACAAGGAGAATATGAAAGTATTTAATGTCACATTTTATCTTAGCTCTTTAAATATCAATTACAAAATGGGATGATTTTATTGCCTTTTAAATTGTAATTTTCAGATTCATTTTATCCCATCCTGGAAAATATTATGAATATGAGTGATATTATATCATCAGTATTTAAGGAGGGCTATTTACGTAATACCTACTAATATATCTAATAATAATAATAATGAATAATAGTAAATGATGGTTTACGTCATCCCTTCCCAGATATTTCATCTATCAATTTTATGATACATATAAATAATTCCGGAATATACCTATAGAAACAGACCATAGGATTCATCGAAATCTTATTTCTGAGAAATAACATGCAAGATTTGTGGTTCTTCTGTTTTAAGTGGCCTCCAAGCTTTAAAATATCAGATAAGGGTGAACATCCACTGTAAATATCCAATTCGGACTGTGACAGTTAAAAACTGTAAGTAGGTGTGGAAACCGGCAGTCCAAAATAGCTTTAAGCCGGTTGTCCGATCTTTGGACGATCAGCTGTGAACGATCGAGCTGTCAGTTCAAACATCGAACTGTCATTTCGGACTGACAGTGAGTGTGGACCCTAAGTGATCTTAGACCTAATAGAATGTAGATAAGTGATTTTATGCCGGTCACTCATCCAATCTCATTATTTTCTCATTATTTAAGAGAAGTCTTGATGACTTGTAAAATTGTAAACAATTCAAAGAATAGCGCCATCCAAAACAAGTATTACTTCCACCTATGCAACAATATCCAGCTCATACAACAAAAATAGATCGACTTGTCATTCTTGAATAATCATTTGCATAACGTAGTATCGAACAGAATATGTTTTTCGAACAGGATGATTTGCATCAAAGTCTGTTCAAGCAAAGAAGACCCTCTGGCAAGATGGGAAAATGACTCAAGCTCGGTTAATTTTGGTTCAAAAATTATCAGTTTGATCTCAAATTGTAGGAAACAATATTTGATCCACTATTGAGACCACATTTATAATTCTTGAACAAATACTGACCAAGTTGGAGTAGTTTTCCCGTCTTGCGAGAGGGTCTTCTTTGCTTGGACAGACTATACCGAGTGATTCAGCCGAGTTGAACCAGTTTTCAATCTCAATTTTTCACTTGTCTTCTAGTGACGTAGTTGTATAGTCTGTCCAAGCAAAGAAGACATTCTGGCAAGATGGGAGAACTACTTCAGCTCGGTCAATATTGGTTCAAACCCAATAAATTTAATCTCTAATTGTAGAGCAAAATGTTTTCTACAATTTGAGACCAAATTTACTATTCTTGAACCAATATTGACTGAGGTGGAGTAACTTTCCCATCTTGCCAGAATGTCTTTTTTGCTTGGACAGACTATCAGAAAACAAATTAAAATGTCGTTTTGTAAGCTCAGAGTCTGTAGAATAAGAATCTATTCTCTCTATTTTTCTATACTATTCTCTCTGTCTGTATACGTCATAGGATTACCTGGGGAATTCCCTGGAGAATGAGTGATTTGTATACGTAACCAAGTCATTAATTTTTTTCGACTTATGTTTTATGGGCTGGATCGCTCTCCAGCAGGCGTCATTATCTGCCATTATATTAAGGCAGGTGTCATCATAATTAATCATTGAAATTCATAGAATAATTGCCATCTATAAAGGTTTATTGTCTTCAAACCAACATTGATAATGGTTCAGAGAATTCGAACAATATAATAATTCTTCCAATCTCAATAATTCATAATCAACATTTCAATGTATATATTTTAATGCATGATGAAAATAAGATCCTAAATGTTGTATGTCACTAAGCCTGTATGTGAAAAAATAAAGTTATTGTTTATTCATTCAATGTTCATTCTTCATTTCAATTTTTCCCGAAATCTGTTTTTTCCTACAGGTTTACAATCAAATATAAGGACTTTAAATTTCCTTAAGGACTGTAAAATACAAGAACATATTATGTATAAGGACACAATATTATTATAGACTGTAAGGACTGTAAGGACTATAGAATAGTACGGACTCTAGTATCCCGTATAAAGGGCAAAGGCTATAGGATATGACGACTGTAGAATATTAGGACTATAGAGTTCCATGTGATAAAGTTATCTTCAATTGAAGAGCTTCGCTGATAAGATACCACTCATAAACTCTAGATATCTTTCCAATTAATACGCTACCAAGTTTTTTTGTAGATAGAACTTCTCCAAGGTTTTTCAGACGATCGTTTAGGCCATTTGAAAGATCTCATTTAGTCACTGGCGGCTCGTGCCACGAGACAGGTGAAGTGCTGTACAGTAAAAGATACGGGCACTTCACCTGTTTCGTGGGCACGAGCCACCAGTGCATTTAGTAGATGTCATATTCATATATTATGATGAGGTTCTTAGTTTTTGAAATTAATTGAGTAATTCAGCACAAAGCTCCAATTCTTGCAAGCATAGAGTTGCTCTACATCCTCGATCTTTTATCCTTGTATCCCAGACCTTTCTTCTTTATAACATAATTATAAAGTTATATCGAATAAAGTTTCTATTCCATTATAATGATTTGTAGTGAGTATTTATACCCAATGTCTGTACTAATATATACAGTTATAGTCTCTGTACTAATGGTGATTGACTTCCTAGTATTGCTATTCAATTAACGTTGAAGAAAGTTCAATATTCTAGTAGCCAATAACCATCTCAAGTGCTGCAAGCTTCCTTCCGCTCTGCGTTTGTGCATTTCCGGTCACTTTCTCCTATGAACTATCTAGAGAAAAATTACGATTTAGGGCCTTTTTGCTATCATATATTACCTGTCTGCCTTTCTATATGTATCTGTGTGTCTGTTTGTATGTATGCACATCTGTGTGTGTGATGAGCGTCTGCCGTCTGTCTTCTCAAAGATAGTGCAATGTGAACTTTTCAAATTTGGAATATAAGATCATAGCGAATGCATTGTAAGATTAAGATATTCTTTCTCTATTATGATACAATCATAAGCTGTGGGTATAAGGTTTGGTTTCCCTTCAAAAAGATACGAAAGTCCATCAAATTTGATACATGATAAGATGTATTCGATTCTCAATACGAGGTTACAACAATGATACAAACAATAAGACTTTTGATTGGATAGTTTCATTTAATGCTCATCTATCTCATTAGGCTATTTCAAACATTTTGATAGGGTCTTAGAATTGCTTGGAATTGATTCAATTTTTTGGTCAAAATAGAAGCCAATATTTCACAGTTTCAAGTGCTTATTGAGTGTGATTCCGTTATTTAGTTTGGTGCTTAATCCATCATGATTCAAAATTCTATGTTTGAAATGGTTTGTATTAAAAATTGAGAAGTGAAGAAACATAACTGAACATAGTCTAACCAACATTTTGGACTGTATCATATTATAAATTTGAAAGATAGAATAGCACAAGAACTACCTTGATATTTTATCTATCAATGTAAGTGTCATTTGTAGCATAATTAAATGAATAAATAAATCTTAATCTTGAAAAGAAATCGAGCCAAGAACATACAGCTTGAAAAGGTTTCCTTGGTACTGTATTTAAAATGATTCATTCAATCACATAAATTCGTGATTACAGGTGGGCCTATAACTCCTTATACCATTGACTATGGATATAATGACTATAATATAACTTATATCCATAGTCAATGCTTATACTCACTAGAGGCAAAGCATATTGAAGAAAACTTTAAACTTTATCTTTAAATATTTTGCTATTTAATCAAAACAAAAGGTTTTGCCGGAGTCTCTCTCGACTTTATTCTAGTCTGCAAAACTCTTACAGACGGCTCGTCAACTACCCTGACAGAGCTAAGCATTGGTGACAGGCAATAGCTAGTCTAACAAAATATTATTATTGAAAGCTCAGCTGCAAGTTGCATCGAATATAATTGAAAGTGCATTCACGTTTTAACCACTTGTCCTTTCACCGGAGGTCAATGCAAGTCGGTTCTTCTTCTTCTTCTTCTTCTTCTTCTTCTTCTTCTTCTTCCTCTTCTTCCTCCTCTTCTTCTTCTTCCTCTTCTTCTTCTTCTCAAATCTCTTTCAATCCCTTTCCACTATATCACTTCCTTTGTCTCCTACCATTCATTCCACTCTACACTCCCTACCATCCTCACGAAGTATTACTCAATACTCTCTCTCTTTCTCGCTTTCCTTCTCTGTCTCTCTCCTACTCCTTTCTCCCACCTTTTCTTCTTTCTCTCTCTTTCTCCTTTCACCTTCACTCCCAAGTAAAGAGTATGGGTACCCAGAATCCTGGCCTGTAAGGATCTTATAGGAGTTTATAATCTTCAGTCTTCAAAGTGAATTATATCAGACTGCATCAGACGCTATATCTCACTATAGAATAACTCAATATTCTTTTAATAATAATACAGAATATAATATTGTTGTTTATTAATATTACTCAACATTCAATAGTTGAAATCGTGTATCAAAAGTCTAAATTTCAGCTACAGGATATTTACCAAAGTTCCTAATAATTGAAAATATATTCTTTACAAAATTCATTGGAAATTTCGAAAGCAGAGTTTTGTGTTTGAGAATTGATATTAAGTTCCTATTCAATTTATTATAGTGGCAATATTTCGCCAATATGCAGTGTTTTATTATTAATGCTGTAATTTTTGTTAACTTATGCTGCTTTCTGGGGGTGTTCGTTTCATCGAAGAAAATACGTGAGTAAACGTTTTTTCTCATTTAATATATTTAATTTTATTTTTTGTTTTTGTTTATTGCTCTTATTTGAGTTTTATTCTTTTAATTTAGTTCGAATTTACCGCGCTTTTCGTTCAATTTTCAGAAATAATAAAGTAAAAATACAGACAAAGAACTTAAAATCAATGACATGTTCATTACATATTTGTAAATACTCTGATGTATTTTTAATAAGAATGGCTTATTTTATACAAAATAGTAATTCTAGGCTCTCAATGCGTTGACAAGCCTACCATTCTGTATAATTGAAAGGTTTCAGTATCAAGCAATCTTGAATATAAATAAGATTGAGTTATTAATAACTGGCCTTAAATTTACAATCGCAATAAAATCTTTCATTCATAGAATAAATTAGAAAATTTTCAATGATAATCCATGTGAAATTACTGCACCAACGGCTCGTACTCACGAATCAGGTGAAGTGCCTGTATCTTTTACTGTACAGCACTTCACCTGTTTCGTGGGCACGAGCCGCCAGTGGAGATTAGATGGATTTTTCATGTACATAATTGTTATCATTATTATAGGCTACTAGGCTATAATGTATATTATGATGTTTTAGGAAAGTATATTTAAATATCAACAGAGTCTACTTCTTACTTGAAAATTAACAATTGAAATAATTCTCGATTGGAATTGTTAATATAATTCCATAACAGTGTTACTTCCTTTTATAAGTGACTTTACTGTCTCTTATTCTAGAACTTACTCATGAATAATTATGAAGATTTTCTCGCTCCCAAACTGTTGACTACACATTGATTATTTTCTATAATTATTTGAATTTAAGTGGAGTATCTGCTTAAATTCAATTTATCTATTATTTTTACAGCATATACATTATACAGATCAAGCAAGAATTAGAAGCAAAAAGTATATAATTAGTTCAAACAAAAAATACTGCAAACATCTTTGTGCTGTTATTCTAATATCTTTCCAAATAATTATAATACTTTATTCTGTACCTACGGTTTGAATTTCTAAATACAATCTCTTTCAACGGAAAAATTCTATTACCATAATTTAAAGATGACTTTATAAGAAAAGAAAAAATCATGAAATATTAAAAAACCAAAGGAAGAGTAGAGGTAGAAAAAGGAGAAATATTGCTATGGTTCCACAGAGTATGTAACAGAACAGAATTATTATTTTCACGTGCTAAGAATTACGCTTGCTGGTTATTACATAACTTCAGAAAAACTGGAACAATAATGTAATATCACGCAAATATGACTATACATATTTTAATGTGCTATATTTCCTTGAATTATTATCATATCACGCTGGAGGCAATGATACCCAGCAATTATACCTATATGTATAGTGTGTATGGTAATACGCACTGAATATATAGTCTTCCACTTTCTTGATACCATTTAAAATATATATTTCTATTATGTACTTGTTATAAAAAAGCTGTATGTAGGCTACAATATCAAATTATTCGTGAATTAAATTCGGAAATCCAAAAAATAACCTTGAATTGAATTGCTGGATGACTTGATAAGGTACCCATACAAATCATACAATGGATAAGGACTGTTATAAAGAAGCAAATCATAAATTGTGGAATCTTTGGTTGGTGTTTTGTTCTGTGTGTTCCCAGCAGTAAGGATTTTCTATGAATATAACTGCTATGTTTCTACTATTTTTATATGACATGCAGGGGTGTGGGATACATTGTCTAGTATCGACAATTATAGGATAAATAAAGTGTCTACGAGAGGCTATGCAATGTACTTTCTCCAAAGAATTAAGAGTCTCAAATTATTATTCTTTGAAATAGTTAGTTAGTTATTTATTTATTTAAGAGATTACAATGAGAGGTGGAAACACAGACAATACAGTCCAAAACGTTTTTTTCCCAAATTTAGATGAATGAGTTTAATAGATGCCATTGGCTGAATAATGTTGATGATAACTCGATTGTTCTATGAATCGGTGATTTGTCAATATCTAATACTTGATTCAATATAGATAACTACCTTAATATTACATTCACAAGTACACAAAAATGATAAATTGATATATAGGTATAAGTTATAAGACGAGTAACTATTGCATAATATATTTTATTACATAAGTATCAAAATTAATCCTCTCAATATGGAATACTTCTATGTGATTGGAGTATAACATGCGAAATCAAACCATTATAATTTTATTATTATGCAGTATATTATTGGTTACGGTGCAATGGTGCATACTCTATTACAAAGAAAGTACTTTATGGTACCTAGGCCTATAGAACATTCCACAAATGTGACTAAGTCACATAGGTTACTTTTTTCCACATAGGAATGTAATTACATTGATATATTACAAATATATTATTAAAAAAGAAAATAATACATTTACTTTCTCACTGGCGGCTCGTGCCCACAAAACAGAAGAAGTGAACACTGTACAGCACTTAGAAATTTTCATATTATACTTGAAAGTATCTTATTCGACATAATAAACATATAATTACAATGTTTAATATCTTTGTGTTCTAGTTATGTGAGTTATGGCTGTGGAAATGAAACTTGTTTTGAAACACCAAAATGAAATACTGTATTCTTACAATAATTGTTGTTGAAATGAATGAAATACTGGATTTGAGCAACTCTTTTAATTAATAGGAGTTGTGATAAGAGTCATGCCATAATAGTTGTAGTGGATGAAAGGCTTTTTCCTTGTAAATTATTGAATAATTCCCAGATATAGTCAGGTATATATAGTTTGTCCAACCAAAGAAGACATTCAGGCAAGATGGAAAAATGACTCCAGTTCAATGATTATTGGTTCAAAAATGATAAGTTTAGTCTCAAATTGTAGGAAACATTCTGATCAACAATTTGTAATCAAATTTATAATTTTTCAACCAATATTGACCGAGCCAGAGTCATTACCCCATCTTGGCAAAATGTCTTCTTTGATTATTGGACAGACTGTAGTGGATGTTATAGGCTCTTTCTGGGTAAATTTAATAATATAATTCCCCAAATGTGACTGGACCTTATAATTCCAGAAAATTGAAATATTTTAGTTGTTCAGGCTATTAATTTTCCATGAAAAAGTACTCTACTGCATGAAAAGTATAATTTACTTGATAATATTTTGTTCCATTTTTCCATTTTTCAAGCCGACTACGTTCCTGTATGCAAGAAGAGCAATCCTCAGTTTGAGAGATGTATTTTGGACGCCATTGAAGTAGTGAGGCCGCATCTCAGTAAAGGTGAGTGCAATTGGGTTCGGGGTCCACCTAAATAGATTTTTTTTACTAGTATTTCATTCGATTTCATCATATTGTTTATTGATGTTTAAATTTGTCAATTTGTGAAATCATTTGTTCTCAATGAGGTTTGTTTTGGCTTAGAGCTGTAAACCTCTCATTGTTGCAGCACGTTTGTAATAAATAATTTTGTTTCATTCTTTTGATGATACATGTTTAACCATGGGTAGAAAATTTATTTCAAATTCAAATTTATCAAGCAACAAAATAATTTATGAGTTCTATATAATTTTGTTAGTGTGAGTTAATTTTCTTCTATACAAAATTTGATATCAATAAATAGGTGGAGGTCAGCAGCTCACACTTTTAACAATAGTTTATTAATTTTGAATAAATTATTTTCAAAATGCAACTCTTGCATATAGAAATAGGTACAGGTAGCTCTAAGCATCTACCAAAGTCTTTCAACATAATATAAGCTAACAGTACAATATTAGTAGGCTATATTACACCTCATTATCAGAAATTGTTTAATACTGTAACAGTATATTACTGTATATCTCTCTTTTATTATGTTTATTCCTTAATCCTATGTTTATTTAACACAATATTCTACTATGAATATTTTGAATCGTACTCTTTCCATACCTATAATATGCTTATTTATTCGAGATGAATAATAATTCAACAATATATTGAGGCATTGAATTAGGTAATAGAATGTTGAAGTGTTATAAACAAATTGACAGCCTGTTGGGAAGAGTCTTTAGAAAATTTAATTTCAAGTAATTGTTGAATGGTAATCATGATAATAAACATAATAATATCGATATATTAATTCTAAAACTATTCCAATCTGTAAACGTTTTCATAATACTTTTTCTATCAATCCAATTCTTTCAATATTGATTTTATTGGCAATATTCTCAGACTTGGCTTTGAAATAAGGTAATGACACTGAATGAAAAATGGCTTATGCAAATGTACGGCAAGCCCAGTGATAATACAACTTTATTGCATGGGATAAGTAGGTACTGGTTTGGATAATCACTCTGTCTTGACCGCTATAGTCTGTCCAAGCAAAAAATACTTGGCAAGATGGTAAAATGACTCAGCTCAATCAATATTCTCAGACTTGGCTTTGAAATAAGGTAATGACACTGAATGAAATGATATCAGCTTAATATGCAAATGTAGGTACGGCAAGCCCAGTGATAATACAGCTTTATTGCATGGGATAAGTAGGTACTGGTTTGGATAATTACTCTGTCTTGACCGCTATAGTCTGTCCAAGCAAAGAAGACATACTGGCAAGATGGTAAAATGATTCCAGCTCAATCAATATTGCTTGCAAAATTATAAATTTGGTCTCAAATTGTAGGAAAGATTATGATCTACAATTTGAGAATAAATTGATAATCTTTGGGTCAATTATGACCGAGCTGGAGTCATTTTCCCATCTTGCCAGAATGTCTTCTTTGCTTAGACAGACTATAGTTTAGAATTGACTGGGGATTTCCTAACAACCAGTTAGATCTTTATAATTCGTTGAAAGCTATTTAGTGAAAACAAGTTCAACATTTTAATAACATCAATTTTTAATCGTTGATATGATGAATGATGTGGTCGCATTTTTTTATAATTGGTTTTGACTGACAAGATATTGAGATACTTTTCAATTAGAAATTTATCAATGAGTAAAATTATTGCCTATTTTCAATCATATCAATTTGAATTGAGAGAAATAATAGTTTAGTAGGTAAGTAAGCTACTTATATATAGTCTCCACTATCAGCAATACTTCATCAAAAATTGTACGCTTTATTGAATATTTCTTGTAATAATTTGTTGGATGGGAAAATATAATTTTTTATTGGCTACACGGCCTAGATATATGCTGACGCTAAAAAGTCAGGCGGTTTCGTCTGTCTCTTGTACGTGATGTAACCCAAGGCGTTTGGAGGTGAATCTACTATAACCTTGGATGCAACCTACTAACAGCTGATGTAAAGCATTTATTATCTCTTTTCATTTCAAAAACATCATCCATACCCTACATAGCTAAATGACAGCTCTGACGACATCAACTGTTGTAGCGCACAAGAAGCAGACGAAACCACCTTACGTTTTGGTATCAGTTATAAGACTTATTATATACACTATTTTCTACAAGGAAACACGCTTTATTAATAATATAAATTGAGCAGATTTTTGTTTTGTAATTGATTCAATAACTGCTATCAACTTACCTATTGCTGTATTATCATCTTAAGTTTTTATTATTTTCCTTACCTATTATTATTCTCAAGTTCTATTATCTAAGTTACTTAATTTCTTTTTTCCATTCTATTTATTGATTTACTACTCATTTACTTATGTTTACTCCCTGTGCTTGCTTTGTTTTGTTATTCCTACTTTCAAGAAAATTTTAATGAATCAGCAAGTAGTAACTTATTTCTCATTTTGGCATCGGCTAAGTTCAGTACCTATGTATGAAACTCTATTATTTGACCATTTTATGATATTTGTTAATAGGATTTGTTTCATTTACAAATTGTATTAAGTTACAATGTAAAAAAGAAACATTTCATTTGATCTTTTCAACTAATACTAATATTTTCTCTATTCTTGTACTAATCTACTACTACTACTACTCTACTCTACTTGTACTACTCTCTACTCGTGTACGTGTTAAGAGAACGTATGTAGGTATATCCTTGTGCTTTCATAAGAATGATCTATATGCAAAATAAATAAATAACGAATTGAGCTTTTTAATAATAATAATCTAATAATACTATTACATAATAATCGTCAATTTAATAAAATAATATTGAATTCTATGAAATAATCTTGCATTTTATAAAACAGGAATTGCAAAAATGAAGATCCCCCCGAGTGAGCCCCTGGTGATTCCCATGCTGGAAGTGGTACGAGATTTGGAATCATTGCGAGTCAATGCCAAACTGAAAGATCTCAAAGTTTATGGCGTGACTTCGTTTGTAGTAAAGAAACTCAAGTAAGTTAGAATTTAAAATAGAAACACCTTTTTCAAGCCTACACTTAATTTTTATTGTAAATATAAGATCATGGTTTTGTACGGTAGTCACATAGTGAAAACATAGTTAGGCCTATATCACTTTTTATGGTATATTTATTTGTATATTATACAGGGTGTTTCAGGAGGAATGTGCAATACTTCTCAGGCTGATTCCTTACACCAAGTAGACAAAAAATTTCCATGGGACCAACCCCCAAAAACGCTTTGTTTCCGAGATAACAATGGCGGAAAATTGAGATTTTTCAAAATATATTAATTTTTCAATTTTTTAGAGGCTTTAGTGAGGTTCTAAAATAATCAATTCCTATGTAAACTTAGCTGAGGAATTCAATGAAACCAGTTCCAAGTTTGTAACTTTAACGGTTATTGAGATAATTCGAAAAAATATGCTAGAAAACTCCATTTTACTACAATAATGGTTATAACTGGATAAGGAATCATAAAATTGTATTTTTTTATTAATGGAAGTTGAAGAGAGTCGGATTCTAAAGAAAAAGTTAAATGGCGGCGATTGTGTAAATCCTACCCAAATCTCAGAAATAGCGATCAAAAAACGCAAAATCGCTACCAAACACAAATTCATCACTTGTGCCATGTTTTGTCAATTTTACGATTTTTGATCGCCATTTCTGAAATTTGGGTAAGATTTACACCATCGCCGCCATTTAACTTTTTCCTTAGAATCCGACTCTCTTCAACTTCCATTAATAAAAAATACAATTTTATGATTCCTTATCCAGTTGTAACCCTTATTTTTGAAAAATGGCGTTTTCTAGCATATTTCCCCATTTATCTCAATAACAGTTGAAGTTACAATCTTGGAACTGGTTTCATTGAATTCCTCAGTTAATTTTACAGAGGAATTTATTATTTTATAACTTCACTTAAGCCTTTAAAAAATTAGAAAAATTAATATATTTTGAAAAATCTCAATTTTCCGCCATTGTTATCTCGGTAACAAAGCGTTTTTGGGGGTTGGTCCCATTGAACTTTTTTGTCTACTTGGTGTAAGGAATCAGCTTGAGAAGTATTGCACATTTCTCCTGAAACACCCTGTATATATAATGTCATGTTTTTAATGTATCTGTAGGATGATTATTGATAAAGCTTTTTTTTTAATTCAATTCCAACAATATTTTCAGAGTTAATCTGGCTGAATCAGTAATAGACGTAGATCTGTCTATTATCTGTGATTTATTTTAGTGTATTTTCCATCTATTTCTTCATGTAACGTCATTAAGCAGTTATTATGATATACAATTTTCAAATTATTTTATTTTTATGATACTTTAAGACTATTTCATGGCACCATGAGGCTATCTACATGCGCTACTTTTTGTGATAGATTTCGGTTCCAATTTTTCCAATTTCCACATGAAACACTTATTATCTGTAATTCATTTTTTCTGATTTTATGATGTTTGAGGGTTCTATATATGGCTTGATTGGCTTTACATGACAATTATTATTATTGCTTGTGTTTGTAGTATATTTCAGTTAAACAGTATTATTGTTTGTGATATTCTACTTTCGATATTCAGTTTCTATTCATGGTCCATTTCTAATTGTAATTCTGCCTATCAGTAATATTTTTTATGATATTTTCAGAGTTGATCTAGCTAAATTGGCAGTAGACATGACTGTGATGGTACCCAACATGTATGTAACTGCTGAGTATGACGTTGATGGAAGATTGCTGGTTGTACCACTCAGGGGCAAAGGATTATTCAAGGGCAATTTCAGTAAGTTGACTGTAACAATTAAATATTTCGTAATAAGTTTCAAACTTTAAAAATCTAAAATTTATAATCTTTTCCATCACGACAGCTTATTACTATTTTATATTAAATTTTGATCAATAGACTAAATAGCACTACTAGTAGTCGATGCTCTCTTAATAAGATTTTTAAATAAAGATATCGTTGTCACAGCAAGTGTAACTTACTCGTATAGTGTATAGGCAATACCTACTAATACATCATATAATATATGTATTAGTAGGTATTGGTATAGGGCCATTATTTATTGAAAAAAATCAGAAGTTCGGCTGCTTCGTCTGTGTCTTGTACGAGATGTAACCTGATAACAGTTGATGTAATTCATCTATTATTTATTATTTGAAAATAATCTCCTAGACCTAGCTGAATGAAAACTCTAATTGGAAACATCAGGTGTTTGAGTGTTTTGGTACGCTACACTCGCAAGCTCTAGTACTACATCATGTACTACCAGTTGGTAGCCTACATAGTAACTACAACATAGTATTACAACATGTATAGCAAAGTAGCCTGAGTGCCTACCACTGGTAGGCCTACTACCAGTCCTGTAGTAACATGTACGTGTGTGCATATAGGGATATAGCAAACAATAGTACCTAAATTATTCATTTGAAGATACAGAATTTTCTTGCTGGATTACTTCCATAAACTATGAGTTAACACGATACTAGACTAATAGTCAATAGTCAATAGTTCTTTATTACATATTCTTCAATAATAGTAACAGATGTCAAAGATTTTAATTATACAAATAGTGTTCTTGTAATCGGTACCTACAGTTCGCGGCATTTTGTTGAGAAGATACTCCTTTACAATGAACTTTACATTGTAACGGCGTGTCTTCTCAGCTATTCAGTAAAAAATTATTCATATTAAACTACTTACTTTACTAATTATTACAATAATCATTAATGCTCGTTGCTCTCCAAAAATATTGAAAAGTTCTTCTGGAATAATTACTGCACTAATCAATCGGTGCTAATTACTTAAATTACTTCACAGAGATGCAATTGTATCCATCTGCAATTAATTTACAAATTCTATTAACTTATTTAATTAAATTACTGATTGTCACAACCAGTATCACTCTACTCTGGTGTCTAGTACAGCTGACGCCAAAAATTTAGGCGGCTTCGTCTGTTCCTTGGAATGAAACCTACTAAAAGCTTATGTAATACATCTATTGTCTCTTTTGACTTCAATTATTGACAACAACAGCTGTTGGAGTTCACAAGGAGCAGACGATTTTTTCATTAATTATTGTATTATTATTTTATTACTTTTCTTCCTATGTTCATCCATATCATCCCTCCACTAACTGGTGATTTTATATAAATTTTACTAGAAAGTTTTACCATTGAGGAATAATATAAGTCTATGGTTTTATTATACTTGAATTTTCAATTATTTTTCCACAGCAAACTCTGAAGCTGATATAAAAGGCACCGCTAAAACAATCACAAACAAGAAAGGAACCGAATTTCTGCAAATTAAAGATATCAAAGCCAAGATAAGAGTTGGCGACAGTGCGATTAAATTTAACAATGAGGATAGAGAAAATGCAGCTATAAGTGAGTATTTTCGGGATAGCCTATTTTCCTTTTTTCAAAATAATTAAAGTAAATGATTATCAGCTCTAACAAGCAATAGTGATGATTGATCAAAAATTATTCAATACATGTTTTATCACATCAATAATATTGATTATGGATTCATATATAAATTATTATCGCTATTGATATTATTGTATGATTATTATTAGATAATTACTTGAAATCTATTATTTTATAACACTTTTTCTTTAAGTCCAATGCCTTCATAAATAATTTATTGTTCAGGTCAAATACACAAGCATATTATATGGAAAGGGTGGGATGAGGAATATTAATTTATAGTAGAGTATTGTAATAGAATACACAAACAAGGAGTAAGGGATAAACATAATTTATCAATAGATTATCTAGATATATGACGATGAATTTCTTCCAACAAAATGCTAATAAACTACTTACCGCAATAGAAATAAAATGTGATCAATAATCGCTAATAAAATTATAAGGAAATACGGTACTCTAAAAATGCTCAGTTTATAACCAATTGATATATTTTATTAATTATATAGATATAACAAACACGATAGTAGAAAAACACTGTAAAACAAACACTTAAAATTATTCATGTATAGTCCGTCCAAGCGAAGAAGACCCTCTGGCAAGATGAGAAATTAACTCCAGCTCGGTCACTATTTGTTCAAAAAATATTGATTTGGTCTCAAATTGTAGATCAGAGTGTTTCCTGCGATTGAGACCATATCAATAATTTTTGAACCAATATTGATCGAGCTGGAGTCATTTTCTCATCTTGCCAGAGGGTCTTCTTTGCTTGGACAGACTATATATAATAATTATTATTCAAAAGTGACTCCAAGTTAAATACCTATTAATTATATTATAGTAAAATCAGTGGAACATTCTAGTGTCAAGCTCTTATAATTAGTTCATAATGATAGTTTGTACTTAACAATAATATGTCCCTTAATTTTTTGCCTATTTCATGATATCGGTACTTTTGCATTCAGTTTATTATATATTTTTTGTATTTTTCCAGCGGAAACAGCAGCCAACTTCATAAACCAAAACAAGAAAGAAGTAATGAGGATAATTTCACCTATTGTTGAAGAGACAAGTGAAGCTTTCATTGTTCAATTTGGAAATGCAATATTCAGAGCAGTTCCCATGGCTGAGATGTTACCTGAATAAATCAATTGACAAATTCAAGAGAATTGTCTCAAAAATTATTATTACTATCTAGCATCCAAATTTATAGTTGAATGGTAAGATATGAAAGTGATTGTGTTTGATAAAAATATTAACGTTTAGGAATAATAATTACACCCGCAGTTAAAGATTCGTTTAAATTGAAATATAAGTTATCAGACAGCTTGAAATTCTAATTAGGATTTGAGGTGTAAGTTGAATTGAATTTCATGTGTTCAAAATGAATTTATTATAGTATCCATTTGATGTAGTCTATGTATTGAAAGTACTGTATTGCATATTATATTTGTATTGGACCATTGGTATCATACATAAAGATAATGTTGAGTACTTTACAGGTCTGCTTTGAGACATGAAATCCAATATAATAGGCTAAACTCCAGCAGTATTTAGCTTGTTGATCCTTAATTAAAAATATTATGTTTCTATTTTTATGTAGGCTAGCCTCCATTTATTGCCGTATTTTTGGGAGTCAGAATATGAGAAACATGAATAACATCACATCATAATAATCGATGATCGCTATTTATATTCTGTCCAAATAACAATCTGGCAAGATGGGGAAATGACTCTAGCTCGGTCAATTTGGGTTCAAAAATGATAAATCCGGCCTTCAATTCTGGAGAAGAGTATTTTTCACGATTTGAGACCAAATAAAAAATTTTGAATCAATTGTGACGGAGCTGGAGTCATTTCTCCATCTTGACAGAATGTCTTCTTTGCTTTGACAGACGGCTACCTACGTTTAATTTTTTCTACCACGGTAATTTATTAAAAGTAGGGTGTATCAAAAGCTCTCCATTAGTAACAAATGATCAATCAATAAAAATCAAAATTCCTGCTCCCTAAATTTATATACAAATGTCCAATGTATGCCATTTATTCATTTTAAATCAAATGGAAAGCAAATAAAATTACAAGAACTTTGAAAATTTAAAACACCCGCTGTTTGGTCGGCCATTTTGAAATGCACCGTCACGTCACACGCAGACCATTCATGTCGGTTACAAACACTTGTTGTCAGTGTGTTTACATCGTGAGCGTGATCTATTTTATTGACGTGTGTGTTATTTTACATCATTTAAAACCTCATACATCGAAAATCATCATTTTCTAAGGTCAGTAACCAAATAAACCAACATAATTGACTATTTCAACCTGAATACAGAGCCCAAACCTTGGTTTCCTTTACAAGCTGTATCGGCTCTGTACCCACTCTGCACGGTTTCAAGGCTATTTATTGCAAGTATTATGCAATACAATTCGTGGAATAGTTATCAATTTTGAAAATCTTCTAAGAATTTATCATTTTACTGAACAAAATGTCTGTAGAACTTCCAATCTGTTGATTTGGAACCACCAAACAAAATGCTAGGTTAGCTCGTTGGGCAAACGTAACCTACACCCTTCATAATAAATTGCAAGGTACTGTCGATGATTGTTTCCAATAAATGAAAAACAGAGCTCCCCTATGTCATTATTTTGCCAATGATTTCCAGTTTGAAGTTTAATTTTTAATCTATTAATGAGTTATTGGAATTGTGTATTACTAATCCTGGTTAATAAAAATTGTAAGATTGTGTTGTGAACTATGGATTATGTTAATTTACGGCAAACTAATAGTCTACAGATAAGCTTAAACAGTGTAGTCCTATTTGATTCTCTGTTGCTAGTTGCTACATTTATTTGTTGGAATTTTAGTCTGAAACGTAGCTAAGTTAGTTGTTTACGGAAGGCAACTAGGCTAGCAATACATCACAACTTTTGTAAATTTATTAAATAACTCCTCCTTTATGATGCGATCAAGTTTATATGTTTTCTACTGGATAAGATAAATTTATCATAGGCCTACACTCGGAAACATTAATAATTATTGTTATGACAATAGGCTCCAATTTGTATTTAATCAAAATTTCTTGGCAAAATTAGCCAGCTGTAATATTGCTCATTTTCTTTTGAATTTCACTGTCACGGGAATAAAGTTCCGTCAGTGTTTGAATAATAAAAAAATCAAATTTATTTATCCTTCAGGCTAGCCTACTGTAGAAGTAGGTACATTTATTGATTATTTTTAATACCTTTATAAAAGATCTAGAACTGTGCATACAACCGGCGTTGTTTACATTATTATCAATTTCAATTTATCTAGGCTGCACTGAAATTTCAAAAATAATATTAGGCTACAGTCGATACCATATTCATAAAATATCAGTTAGGCCTACCTTCCTTCTGAACTATCTTCCCAATCAATCAAGACTACGGTACTCTTTTGGCGGTGACAATCAATCAATCTGCAATCATGACATGTCCTTCAAGCGTGTGCGTGGCTAGTGAGAGGGTTGATGAGATATGACAACTGATTTTCAGCCAGTCGGGACCGACGGCTTTATGTCTTTTCCGGAAGACGGGGTCGCCGTATTTAGTTCGCCCCGTGTTCCAGAGCTAGGAAATTGTATAACTTATTTTTAAATTTGTGTCAGCCCACTAGACTTTAAGAGCTCATTAATTTTTTTATCGTCTTTGTTCTTTATTGTCTTTAATTGATTATTTTCCTGTTCTTTCTTCTTCGTCTCCTTCTAACACTGTTGTTTCTTTTTCATTTGTTGATGTAATTTTTGTCGCTTATTCTCATCTCTTTCTAGCTACATTATTAAGATGTAATCTTTCAATTATTGCGCCTTGAAATTATTCTTAATATCCTCTTATTGGTATTTTTTACTCTTGACCCCCCCCCTACTCTACTCTTATTTACCCCCCACCCTCTTATCAGTATTTTTCACTCTTGACCCCCCCCTCACTCTACGTAATATCTCCCTTAACTCGGGTGAAATTTTGTTCTTGATTAAATGCTCTTCCACCACCTTTAACTCTGTTCTGGATCCACCATTTCTTATTAACTATCGTTTGAGTGGTTGTGAAAGTGATATTGTGGTAGTTATCCATATTAAATGAAAAGACAAGATATTGTTGAACCACTGAATTATCAAAAATCGAGATACCGGTTTCGGTTGCCACATCATTATCAATCTCTAGTAAGCTCCAGTAGTTTACCGGAGATTGATAATGGTGTATAGTCTGTCCAAGCAGAGAAGACATTCTGGCAAGATGGGAAAATGACTCCAGCGCGGCCAATATTGATTCAAAAATTATAAATTTGATCTCAAATTGTAGAGCAAAATGTTTTCTACAATTTGGTACCAAATATATAATTTTTTAATCAATATTGGCCGAGCTGGAGTCATTTTCCCATCTTGCCACAATGTCTTCTTTGCTTGGACAGACTATAGCAACCATAACCGGCATTTCGATTTTTATCAGGCTAAATCTGTAGTTTGACAATATCTCGTATTTTCATTTATCTGTCGTTGTTTTAACATATTCTTCTTCCTCTCATTTCTTCCGTTTTCTGCAGTTGGTTTTTGTGTTGATTTAATTTATTCAAGTTTTGTTCAAATTTTTATTTTTTGTTTATAATTTTTGTTACAGTCTTATCCTCAAGTGGAGTGGCGCTCGACATTTAGGTTCCTGAAGAATTCAAGAAATCATAACTGGAAGACATTTTTTCAAAGAAATCCAGTTGATAGTAGTTGGAAAATTCTAGAAGTTTTGAGATTTGGACTATTCTGATAGTTTTTACACTTGGAAAAGAAAAATATTTTGTTAGGAAAAGATTGAGTATCAGCTTGGCTCTTGGTTACTTTGTCATGCAATGATTATAAATTATCATTCCATCAAGTTTAACATTACTATTATTCATTATGATGGTATAATATTATCATAATGGAGAATGTAAATAGATGATTTTATTGCAGAGTAATATTACTTATTTCTATAATAATGATAGTACATTTAATGGCAATCATTCCTTATATTCTCGAAAATTGGAAATCAACAGGTGTAAAATTATAGATACTTGGAAATAGATATTGTATAAAGTATAGATATTCTACTTTCTACATAATAATTATTCTATACTTGAAGTAGAAATTGTATAAAATATTGCTCTCATATTAGTAGGCATTTGTTGAGATGTACACAGGAAGTTTATCGGACTTCTATTTTTTCTTCTCAATTTTCAACATCTCTGGCTACGTGGAAAACTTTATTATAGTTTATCAAAAATAATATTTTAAAAAATGCAGTGCCTCTAAACATTAGCTGACGCCAAAGCGTTAGGCGGTTTCGTCTGTCTCTTGTACGTGATGTAACCTACTAACAGCTGATGTAAAGCATTTATTGTCTCTTGCGATTTAAAAAACATCGTCTAGGCATAGCTAAATGTCAACACTAATTGAGTACATCAGCTGTTGGAGCGCATATGGAGCAGACGACAGCGCCTAACTTTTTTTGTGTCAGCTGTATTTCTTTCAAGAGTTAATTCAATTCATAGTTTTTCACAAAAATCTCACCTATCATATACAAGAGGAACCTTGATCCAAGCTGATACTCTAAATTAGATTTTTTTGCAAATTATTATAATTGTTTTTGATGTTCTTTGATTCTCTTGGCTTCTTCTTCAACTACATTCTATTTTACTAAAGTTCTGTCTTGTTTATTGTCCTTCTTCATTGTCTTGTTTGTTCTTCCTCCTGACTATTTTTTTTATTTCCTATTTGTATTCTCTTCTGTCTTATTCTTTGGGAAGTTTTTTCAAGTGTCTCTTCATAAAATCTTTGTGTTAACATTCTTCTTCCTTCGAATCACTGTATTCTTTAATAACACTTTATATATATTTTGTGAAAACTCTATATTATCCTCTTATAGTCTCTTAAATTGATATCTTCTATCTGTCTGTCAATCTTGATTCTCTTGTCTATTAAGATTTTGTCTTTATTTTCGAGAAGTCTCCTTTTCTTCTGAAATGTCTTTCTATGTACTCTTATAACACCATCTTCACATTGTTTTCTCATTAATACTGATTGTATTCGACTCATTTCATCTTCAAAATTTATTTTTTCTTATAGTCATTGTTTGTGATCTTCTCAAATCACTTTCTTTTTCAATAACACATATTTTGTAACAACTCTATATTTTTACATAAGGATTCATTCTTGATTCTTTCCTGTATTTTGTCTCACTTTGACTTTTTTTTGTCAATCTGCTCGTCTTCTCTTCATAGCTTTGATTCTATTTGATAAAATATCTATTCAATGTCATCGTTCTCCGATAGAGTTTGTCCAAGCAAAGGAGACATTCTGGCAAGATGGTAAGATTACTCCAGCTCGGTCAATCTTGGTTCAAAAATTATGAAGCAGGTATCAAATTGAAGGAAACATTCTGATCAACAATTTGAGAACAAATTTATAATTTTCTAATCAATATTGACCGAGCTGGAGTCATTCTCCCATCTTGCCAGAATGTCTTCTTTACTTGGACGGACCGTACTTCTTTGTGTGTTTTTGACTTACTTCTATCGTGGGTTGTATTTCTTTCTCTATTATCTACTTGTTTTATAATTTTATCTAATTCGCTTGAATTTACTTTTCTTCAATCTCCTTGATTCTTTATTCAGTTTGTGGTTCTTCTCATATTTCATCATTCTTGTATTCTTCTTCCTTCATTGTATTCTTCTGAATCTTTGTTTCTTCAAAGATTGTTTCTTCAGAATCTATTGCCTCTATCTGGGTTCGTTATTGTTCTCTCTTCAACTAACATTTCTTCTTTGTTTCATATTTTTTCATCTAATTTTGGAATTCTTCAACACATAATTGTAATATTGTGGATGAATTTCTGTTGGAATAAACTCTGTTATACCACCTAATTTTGTTTGTTACCATAATTTTAAAATAAATTATTTTTAGTTGATTTTGTTCAATTTTTATTGCGTCTATCTGTATCCATAGTTTAATTTTTTATAGCATCAATCAGCTTTGCCAACGTTATTCAATAGGAGGGAGAATTGTTTTGTTCACTATTATCCAATATTTTTATAACTTAGGCCCGGTTTCTCCAAATACGTTTAACAGAAATTTTAGTTTAAACTATCAGCTGTCAGTGTATGGTCACTTTTATTAACTTGTGTTTCAATTGAGCCAGCTGATGCTTTAATCCAAAATTCAGATTAACTTTTTTGGAGAAACCGGCCCTTAGGCTGAGGCCGCACTGCCGGTGGGTAGAGCCTGGAGGGTAGTTGGTAAATCTGAAATCTATAGAACATACACACCATCCACAGTAATACATCGTATGAATGGTATGTGCTCAGCCGCCATCTTGAAATTCTTAAATATGGACAACATAACCTCAAAAAACAGAATGACGTCATACCATTCATACGATGTATTACTGTGGATGGTGTTTATGTTCTATAGATTTCAGGTTTACCAACTACCCTCCAGGCTCTACCCACCGGCAGTGCGGCCTCAGCCTTACAGTATTAATGAAGGTAGTACAATTACCCATTCAATACCATGCTCATATGTTCACTTTTTAATTCCCTTTCAATAAGATACACAAGATAATACTCTTATCAAATTGATTAATGAAAAAGTAATTCAACTGGAATGAAACAAATAATTATTATTGAAACTATCTCTGTTACAGATTGTTTCAATTGATACATTATTTATTATCTTGTTTATATTTGAATGAAAATTGAATCATGGACACACAAATTAATGCGAAGTGTAGCCTTTTATTGTAGGAAAATGTTTCTTAAGTATAATTTCAAGGAAATAATGACACTGCTCCCACTTCAAACTGAATTAATAGAAATTTTCTAATAACTTACACGTAGATCTTGTCAACTAGCCTATTACATCACAAATTTTGTGTTTAAATGTATTGCTATTATATTCATTTGAGTCATCTTTAGTGTAGGCCCAAGTGAAATGAGTTGTAACAATATTATTGTGTATTGACACAGCCGACCTGATAGGTATAGTGTGTTCAAGCAAAGAAGAGCCTCTGGCAAGATGAGAAAATGACTCCAGCTCGGTCAATATTGGTTGAAAAATTATTGATTTGGTCCAAGCAAGAAGACCCTCTGGCAAGATGAGAATATGACTACAGCTCGGTCAATATTGTTTCAAAAATTATTGATTTGGTCTCAAATTGTAGATCAGAATGTTTCCTACAATTGAGACCAGATCAAATAATTTTTGAATCAATATTGACCGAGCTGGAGTCATTTTCCCCATCTTACCAGAGGGCTCCTCTGCTTGGACAGACTATACTTGAATAGTGGAGTTGACAATATTCCATCACGTTTTATTTCGAAAAATAGATTTTTGAACATAGTAATTATTTCGAATAATCATGGTGTAGGGCTTTGGAGACTGATTCATGAATTTAGAAGTCTTGTAGAAACATTTAACTATACTACAGATATACCTACACACTGGACGAGTGTGATTCATGAATTTAGAAGTCTTGTAAAAACAGGTGACTCCTCTTTAAGATACTCACACACTAGACGATCCAAGACAAGTGTGTAGACACCTTATAGTCGGCTTTTCCTGTTTTATAGGACTTTTAAATCATTTTATAGCAAACCACTGACCACTGATTGAAAACTTGGAACGCCGATCTATGTGAAACAAATTATTGCTATTTTGTGCAACACAGGAAAGAATTGGCCTGCACATACAGAAGCTAGGTGAGGACTGATTTGAAACTGATGAAGCTATTTATACACGGTTCAATTTCTTTCAAGATGGTACATGAATCAAATGAATTAATCGAATTGAAAAGAATAGTAATGTATAATTATTGGTTCTATTTGATACATGTATCAATAATTATTATTGTGTCACGTTTTAAAAGAAATTTGAACCGTGTCCGTATAGCTTTAGAAATAATATCCAATTTTGAAATTAATCAATTCTTTTTTATTGAACATAGGTATTCATTAAACATATAAAATATTAAATTAACAAATGAATATTAATCAATATTCAGACAGATTTCTACTTCTGAAATATTGTACGCTCTAGAATTTTATATCTCAGTTATAAATTATGATCTGCACATTCAATTAGAAGTAATTATTATTATTATTATTAGAAGTATTTTCGAGCAGGCTATATTATAGAGTGACAAATATAATTGAAATTTATCCAACAATTTCAGTGACAAATGCATTTATTATTGAATTGAATTGACATTAATCGAATTTGAAACGACAGATCTAATTGGTTGTTAGCGTCATTGTGCTGTTGTATGCAATAATTGACATGTAAGTTAGATCATTGTCAATGGTGAGATAGTTGAAATAATGAGCGAGATTGTTTTTGAACAATATCTTTTAAGGGAATGTCTCGTTAAATTTATATCATGGCCCTGATGAAAAACAAGTGATTGGGATTGTAGATTCACCAATAAAACTCTCGATTTACAATGTTCCAAATTTGGGAAAGGATCAGCTGTTGAATCAACGATCAGCCAAAACTCACTAGAAGACCCTAACATTCGAATCCAAAATGGCCGCGATGGTTTGAGTGGAATAGGAAATCTGATGTATTCTTTATTCTTTCTTTACAATTGCGACTTGGTTTCCAAGTATTTTAAGCAAAGGATGAATGAGTGATGATGAATTATGAAGGTTTAAGATGTAGGTTATATGTCTATGTAAATTGGTTCAGACGAAAAATTCACGATATCATCTGTTCAAACTCGAATCATCGCGGCCATTTTAGATTACAAGGCTAGGGTCTTCTGACTTGGTTTGTTTACGATTTTCTTTGTAGGTTATGATGATATTTTAGCGACAAAAATGATTCCTGTTCAAATCCCACTATAAAAATAATGATTGATATTTATTATTAAATATATTCATAATAATAAATCAATTTATATATCAAAATCATTAAATTAGGAGCAAAGTTTTGGTTTTAAAGGAATAGCATTGGACTATTCCGATATTCTATTTACTTGAGGTCAATTCGTTTCATGTCATTTTTTTAATCAGCTGAAACTGTAGAATTTGCTTTTTATTGGAAACGTTTATGAGACAGAAACGCCCATAAAATCCACGAATTATGAGTAATGTGGATTGTAAAATGTTTATAAGCCAGGGCCCATGTGTCACAATAGATGAGTGGATGAGACAGTAGCCTACGACAAAATTCATAAATCATAATTTAGCATGATTTTGAAGAATTGGTGAAATAAATAACAGTGATTTATTAATAGTAAATCAGTAATAGTTGTATTGCTGTTTTGAATCATTTACCAACCTTTCAAATTTTAAATTGGTAAATCATGTTTTTTTATTCTTGAGAGTTGAAATTTGTGAGTATAGTGAAAGTGGACATTGTTGGATAGACATATAACCTACATCTTAAACCTTCATCATCATCACTCATTCATCCTTTGCTTAAAATACTTGGAAACCAAGTCGCAATTGTAAAGAAAGAATAAAGAATTGTAATTATTGTGATTGATGTTGTGAAAAAATTGAATTACTTACAGTGAGATCATCTCTGTATTGGTGAATCAGTCGTTAAAGTTATATTTATATTATTTTTATCAAAGAGATTTAGTCAAAGTTTGAGGTGAAGATGATTATTATAGCAGATTAGGTACTATGGTAGATAGGTAGATAGATAGGTACTATGTACCTATAGTCTGTACAAGCAAAGAAGACCCTCTGGCAAGATGGAAGAATGACTCAAGCTCTGTCATTATTGGTTCAAAAATTAACAATTCGATCTCAAATTGTAGGAAACAATTTGATCTACTATTAATACCACATAATTCTTCAACAAAGTAATTTATAATTCTTGAACAAATATTGATCAAGCTGGAGTCATTTTCCCATCTTGCCAGAGAGGGTCTTCTTTGCTTGGACAGACTATATCCTCTTTGGTGAATCAGTTGTTGAAGTTATAGATTATTTTCATGAGATTTATTTTAAAGTTTTGAGGTAAAGATCAACTCTGTTGCGTGGTATTGAACTATACAATAGCCTAGAATAATATTATAATGAAAAAAATTTAAAATGAAAAACACTGGTAGGTTATTATCAAGATATCACTATTTTAAAAATATACCTGACAGTGTGTCTTCATTAAAAAAATATATATATATTAATAGATTATTAGGCCTATCCTCTCACGTAGGCATATCAGTTTCAAAATAGGCTACTTGACCCAATCTACTTGAAATAAACTGAAGTGAATTGAATGTGTCAAAAAGATAACAAGAAACTAAGTAACTAATATTTTGAAAAATAACACGATTTATCCTAAAATTATTATTGTTCTGTTGAAATTAGTCTATTGTGATACATCAAATAAAAATGAAACATTCAGAAGGTAATCTATAGAACGTATAGGCTTATCAATCGTGCCACGAAACAGGTGAAGTGTTCGTATCTTTAACTGTACAGCACTTCACCTGTTTCGTGAACGACGTATAGGCTTATCAATATTAATAATTGCTGCTGGCTCTTTTTGTTGTGGAATATTGATTGAAATCCTCATATCTCATAATCAATCCTAATATCTTGTATGATGTAAATTAATAATGAAGCCTACAATCATCATTCAACATTTATGGCTGTATCATAGTTAATCAACTGTAATACACCTTTATAATAATTCCAGTGAAATTTGATGCTTCTTTAATTTCATAATCATAATTTCGCTCATCATATTTATACATAGTTTTCACTCATAACTTTTATACAGCAATTCAATTAAACTTTGAACATTGTGGAAAGCAGTAACTCATTGTCAGTACAAGTGCTTTCGCAAAATGAAGCAGGAATACAGAGTTATTGATTTCTAATCTGTTTAGCATATTCTGTGTGATATGCATATTCATCAAGTGAATATTTAACTTGAATGCATGTAGCTTCTGTATTGGAATACATTGTATTTCTTATGGTAGAAGTGCTTTGCCAAGACAAAAGTTACATTTTAGTAGGCCCCTTTTCCAATATCATATGAATTAATCCCTCTATGACAAGTTGGATGTTGGCAGAATACTATTGAAAGGTTCTGTTTGATTTTGAAAATTTTAATAATGTATCTTCTTAGGCACACAGTTTACTGTAATTTCAATAATTCAGGATGTATTAATGATGAGATCCCCAATATTGATTACAGATGAAACATTCAGAATAAAAGTTCTGAAATCGAATTCCGAATTCTGTAATACTCATTGCCTATTGATAATAGAATGAAATAATACAGTCATATATTTTCAATGGTAGGCTATCTATGTAATCAATACTGTTATTCGGGTTTTGATTGTTTATAAAACTTCAATGTTGAATGAGACACTATAATAATTGAGTATGGATTATAAGGCTACTGTATGTATTGAAACTTTGAAATAATTAAAAAAGGGTACTTTGATTTGAATTATTTCAAAGTTTTAATGGATTACAAGGTATTACTTATATCCATACTCAATGCTATTATAATATTCCAATTTGAACCAAAATAAATTCTAATAATTTCACATTTAACTCTTCACATTAAATAACTTAGGTATATATGGTGTTGTGTATCCATTCTTTTTTCCACTTTAAAATTTAAAACTCAATAAAAATCACTTAAAAAAGAGTTGAACAGAGTTTACTGTTCAGTCTGAAGATGGCCACACAACAGGTCGAAACTATAGTAACTACTATTAAGTAAGTTTATTTCCATTTTTAAGTGATTTTTATTGAGTTTTAAATTAGGTATATATTTTGAATACTTGGCTGTATTATTTTTTGAAATTATATTCAGCTCCTTTACATGAATTGGAAATAATTCATTTTCTTCGCAATGTTCAACATGTATAACGCTCATAAATAATTCATCAAAGTGAACACATTTCCATTCATTTTGACATTTTTCAAATGCTTTTATAATTGAATATAAGTTTAAGGAGCTTGGAAAAATTAAACAAAACTCCAGTAGACTAGTGAAAAGTATTGCAATTTATCCTCACTTCAGTGTTTTAATAATTCAATTGTTTCTTTCTTTCTAAATTATTATGGACACACAGTCTTTGATAGAATAGATTTTGAGACCTACATTACATAGAGCTGATGTACATTATCACGATTTTTCAAAACGTTCTCTATATATATATTTATTATATTTACATACAAAAAATGTATATTATATTTGCATAAATTGTATGAATTATTTTGTGAATGGGAAATAAATTTGATTTTGATTTGATTGATTGGTGCATCACAGTATTTCATAGGATAGCCTACATTCTATTTTGTAGAAAAATGCTTACCTCCATATTCCATAGGATCTATTCTGTTCTTGATATGAATATTCAGGCTTTCTGGCTTCCTCGATGTTTTATGAAAAATATGATTTATTTTATAAATATTTTAGTCTTTTATCAAGTACATTCTTTCATGTGATAATAGGAATACCTACCTCCCTTATGAAATAGATCTTTGATGAAAAGTTTCGTTATTTTATAAACATCTCTGTATTTTATCAAGTAGGCTACATACATTCTTTCATATAAATAGGCAAATCTCCCTCTTTAAATAGATATTTCATGAAAAGATTCGTTATTTTATAAATAGATAGATATATTAAGATCGTTCATCGAGTACTCCCTATCATATAAATAGGTATATTACCTTCCTCATGAAATAGATTCTTGTGAATATGTTTAGCATCAAACTCGTCTTGTTCTCACTTTATAGTGTTCAAAATACCTCTCTGTAAAGCAGGTTCCAAAAATAAAGGCGGTTTAGGGAATGACCACTATTAATTCTCAGCTCTGTCAGGACAGTATGAAGCTGTCTTCAAGAGCGAATTGGTATAGCTGGGGTCGCTCTTGTTTCAATGTACTCTCGCAGACAGCTCGCCGACTGTCCTGATAGAGCTGAGAATATTATCAGCCAATCGTCATCCGCCTTAATTTTTGGAACGTTCTTGTATTTTGCGCTCAAAGTCGTAAATTTTTCAGCGTCGATCTTCTACGCATGCGCAGTGTTAACTTTTCGTTTATCTGTCGTAAAATTTCGCGTTAAATTTTGTTGTGTTGTAGCTATGCCTCCGCGGTAGACATCGTAAATAGTTGAGATTCCTGTTTACCGAAGGTTTGTATAGAGGCATTGATTTACTTCAGATTTCTTCATAGGTACCATGGCTTCAAGCACTAGCTCCCAATTCCACTTCAATTCCAGATCTGAAATCGTATTTATTGGCATTTGATAGGAAGAAGATAATCATATAGGAAAATTTTCAAGTTTTTTAATATTTCATAAGAACAACAACGCTGAAACGCTATAACCAATAGGCTAATGAGAGTGGAGTGAAAAATAGAATAATATTCACTCAAATTCCAGAAATGAAATCCTAATTATTGGCATTTTTTATATGAAATAAGACCATAGAAAAACAAAAATTGGACTTTAAGGTACAATTCCCAAGCGGCAGCTCGAGCTGCCTGGCTCTAGCTTCGCTGCTTTTATCACAACTCTATTCACATAACTATATTATAAATGTTCACTTTTTTATTAGGGCTATTAATGTATAATAAATCAATAAATAATGGTGAAATTCACTTGAAAATGATCTTAAAGTGGTAAATTTTACTATTTATTGATTTATTATACATTAGAAGTCCTAATAACGAAGTTAACTATAAATATAGTTACCTATGTGAATAGAGTTGTGATGGCTTGAGTAGCTCGAGCTGCCGCTAGGGAATGCTACCTTCAAGAAGAACAAAAACGCCATAAATATGTAGATTGGAGAAAAATAATCCCTTGTTTTATTCAAATCCAGTTCTCAGATCCTAATTATTGGCATTAGATGTTAAAGAAGATGACCAAAAAAGAAGAACAAGAACGCCAAGCAACATGGAGATTGACGTAATAGAATGAATCTTCAATAAAATAAAAGAATAGAATGTACACTTCAATTTCAGGCCTGAAATCCTATTTTTGTCATAAAAATTTCTAAAACACTCATTTGCTCACCAAAAACAAAGTTTGACTAGTTTTTGATAATGTTTAAATCTGAATATTGACATTCGATATGAAAGGAGAAGACCATAAAAGAAGAAGAAGTAGACGAAGGATAAGAACAAAAACACAAACCAACATAGAAATTGGAGTAAAAGAATAGAATAATGTTCACTTCAATTCCAGTTGTGAAATCTCCATCATGACTTGACATCACAACAAACAGTAGCTTAGCGTTTATAATCGTTTCTGCAAATGTTGTCTGCAATGAAATCTGAACTTCATCTCACAATTTAACACAAAGGTAGCCTACTGCTGAAGATTCACTGCCACAAAGCGTAACTCGGAACACAACTGCTAACTGCACAAATTTGCCTTGAAATTACCTTCAATTGCCTTGATTTTACCTGTTACCACAATTGTAATCTGCTGTTGAAGGCAGCAACAGTGATATAGTCAGTCCAAGCAGTGAAGACATTCTGGCAAGATGGAAAAATTACTTCAGCTCACTCGATATTGGTTCAAAAATGTGAAATTTGGTTTCAAATTGTATAGCAAACTGTTCCCTACAATTTAAGACCAGATTGATAATTGTTGAAGCGATATTGACCGAGCTGGAGTGATTCTTTCATCTTGCCAGAATGTCTTCTTTGCTTGGACAGACTATAATACAAAGGGCAATCGTATAAAGTGAGCCAGGCTTATTGTTATTAATAGAGAGCACAAGAGTTACAGCACGCTACAATGCTCGCGCCCTTGTGCCCTCGGGGGGTTTCTTTAGAGGCCCCCTGAAAATAGGTCTACTTCTACCCTCCCCCCCACCGTACCTTTTGAAAGAGCTAGCAACTCCTCGACTCATGCTTGATATCAGTTCGGATTCACATTGTGGGAGCTTGAATAATATTTTTCTTCCTTTTCTGTAAGAGAATTATTCCTAAGTGATGAAATCGATTTTTCGCCATACTGGTATGAAATGAACTGTTTTACATGCATCATACGGAGGCCGAAAATGCTCTTTTGTGGCGAGATCGCCATCAACCCGTCGAAAAGGGCAACTTTCGGCCCTACGGCGGTAAAATAACCTTGAATGTCAGCTGACTGAAGGTCGTTGTCGATGTGAGGGTTAGTCGATCAAAAGGTATAGTGGTGCCGCGAACAGAAGAGCCTTTGGCAACATGGCTGCCATTCACTGCTGCCAGCAGTCCAAATGAAAATTGTTCTACTCTCACCATCTGTCACAATCAAAATATTATTAAATATATCCAATAAAATATATAATATATTTCTATTTGTGGAATCAATATGATTATGATTTCCCTGCAACACAATATTTCATAATATTATTACAGTATGGTACTTCTGTGCGGGGTCTGTGCTCTCTGGTGGTGAAAATTGATACTTCGATTTGTAAACATACATGTTTAGTTTTTGTGGCTAAACACCGCTCATGACCAACAGATTGTTATGAAAACAAACTGACAATGAATTGAAATTAAATAAAAATATAATTACCATTTACAGGAGACCATAATAGGCTAGGTACTGATATTCATCCATTTATTCATATTATGCTTGTTTTAAAACCATTCAAAATTCCAACAAACTGCAAACAACCTACCTATTTGAGGTTACCGTGAAGCTCAGTACATAATTATAAAAAATGTCTCGAGGGAATGTTTTGTAGTCAGCTGATTTATGAGACACGGCCCTGTTCTGTAGATTATGTACGGTAGGTCATGGCGAAGACTACAAAATCATATTGGCAGTTGCAATGTGTGCTTTGTTGATTCAGCCTCTTGGAACTATAATTTAGTGTGAAAGCGTTAGGTTGGCTGAAATGATTTTTCCCTAGAAGTTATAGTTCTGCGCATGCGTAGTTACACTCTCACTTCCCTCTGCCATCTTGCCAAAGGCTCTTCTGTTCGCGGCACCACTATAGCATACTGGTGACATAAGTTGTAATTGCTGAAAAAACAGACTAGATAAATATGATCATGGACATTTCTCTATTATAGAGAAAGCATTCTATACTGTACATTGTAAAGCTGACGTCAAAAAGTTAGGCGCTTCAGTCTGCTCATTGTGCGCTCCAACAGCTGATCTTGTCGATTAGAGTTGTCATTCAGCCAAGCCTAGATGATGTTTTTCAAATCAAAAGAGGCAATAGATGCTTTACATCAGCTGTTTGTAGTAGTTACATCACGTACAAGAGTAAATGGTCTGAGCTGAGCGATGTTTTCCTTCTTGTTGCCAGGTGTAATTTGGAGCTGTGTTGGCAGTTCGGAGTTTTCCTGTTAGATAGCGTTGATGTGTCGAATTTCCACAGCCTCGGTCTGGGATTTTCCTTGTTCGAGGTGCTTGTACATTTTGAACAATTGAAATATCTCAATTTATAAATCTTTAAATCAGTCATAAATTATTGTAATATTAGTAATATGCAGTAAATTGAAAAGTTATCTTCTACGGAAGATATTAATTATAAAACTGTACATCCAAGACCAAGGTCCAATTTCCTTGATGATAAATGTATCAAATGAAAAAATGATGATAGGAGCTTTCAACCAATAATAGTGCATGCTTTAATACTGTTTTGTTGTAAATCTGGATTACGGATTTGTAAACCACTATTAGTTGTAAGTACAGTTCTTAGTATGGTCTTATAAACGTTTTTGTTCTACAAAATATTATTGATTCTGATATTTGGCAATTTATTTTGGAATATCTATTAAAAATGAGGTTATGATATCTATAAATATTGAGTGAAAAATGAGGTTATAATATTGCAAAGTGGAACAACCCTTTGGGTCTCCCCACTGATGAAAGCATAGGCTAAATAAATAATAAATATTAAAATTGGGAAGAAAAAGCGTTTTGAAAACAATGCTTTCACCCTATGAGTTTATTGTTCTTACTAAAATAAATAAATAAATAAACTAATCTAGCAGACTATGGTAAACAAAACACCCTTTTCTAAAACTGATTGTAGGCCTACATGTTACAGTACTAATTGATTAGTATGAAAACGTTAGCTATCATCTTCAAAGTAAAAATTATAATTAGTTGCTGTATAAATTACTATAAATTAGTTGCTGTAAAAATATTCACAAGCATGTATCATCTATCATATGAACATCTATCAAACTATCAAACATCCATTATGTATCATACATGTATGAAATAAAACAATCGAATGAAAAGTTCCCGTTTTATATCTGCAACATATCCAAGGGATTTGCATTAGTAGAAACAATCCTCTCACTAAACCGGAATCCAATTTCGAAATTATTTCACCAAACCTAATTGAAATTATCTACCACTAACAGAAATTAACCACTTTGAGTTTGTTCTCCACTATTGATTGCATTCCCTTTATATCCCTTTGCTATCCATGTATGCTACTATCATCCCTATATCTATGTATCCTATTATTAATTGAACAATATGAAGAGCGCGTTTGGTTTACCTGTATTGTAATTGCGATAATTGTAAGTGCAGTACTGGGAAATGTGTAATGAACACTGGTGTGTAATTAGATGATTCTTTATGAAATAATTAATTCAGTTATACACGGGGAATGTTTCAAAGGACTTGGTAAATTAGATCGTTTGAGGCAGATTCCATGATATGTGTTTGTATTTTCTCTTTGAACAATCTTTCATTTTCTCTTCTCTTCTTCACTCTCTCTCTTTCTCTCTTCAATGTGGTATTTTATAGTTCATACTGGCGGCTTATGAGGTGAAGTGCCCCTATCTTTTACTGTACAACACTTCACCTTTCCCCAAGGCACGAGCCGCCACTGATAGATGCTTGTACTTCAAGAATATAAGGATTTTGAAGTTATTCTTGTATTTGCACTTGCTTAGAAACTTGTTTTTCTTAGCCAATATGGATTCGTAGCTGATATAGGTCTGTGCTCTCCTGAAATTCAACTTATTTGTTCAAAAACTTTTTTAACTTAGTTTTGAAGCGATTCAAGTGATCTTCTGTGAACTGAAATAGACTCAAAACTGAAATAGTTATGAAAATTTATCAAATTCAAAGTTATTTATTTACATTGGAACTTTATGTTTTAGCTGTAATATATAATAAATCCTGTTAAAAACAGAAAGACTCAGTTTGCGCCTTGAGTAGGACTTTACCAAAAGAAATGAGTCTCTTTTAATAACCGACTAGGTATCGCCAACATTCTCTTCAAAGCGGTTTGAGTGAAATATTCTGTGCAACCTGAATTTTCCTTACATAAATATGAGCAGAAATTGAAATATTATTCATATTTACTCAGTTCTAGTTCTCTGGAAAGAAACCAGAGCGCAGCACTAAGATCTGCTCATATAGGGGGAATTGGAGCGAAATTTGAAATAGAAAGTTGACACAGTAGGGTGTGATAAACAGCTCTTAGGATAGAAAAAGAAAAAGAAGAAGAAGAAGAAGAAGAAGAAGAAGATGATGATGATGATGATGATGATGATGAAGAAGACATAAGCAAAAACATTTATTTCTATTTGATATTTCTATCAACTGGTAACTACTACATTCATAAGCCACAAAGTTTTCTTACAATATTATTCCTTTGACATCTTCCTCCCCTTCTTTTTCCTCTTCTTTTCCTTCTTTCTCTTCTCCTTCTTCTTCCTCTCTTTCTCCCTTGATGTGCACTTGTAGTAAAACGTGGCTTAATTAGCAGCAGTCGACTGCCGGCTTTCTCTTTGCTGCTTAAAACTCTTTTTACCTGAAAATGTTTCACGGTTGACATTTATATTGAAATATTCCGTCTTTACTTTCTTACCGTACTAATTCCAGGCACGGTTTAGTCTGTCCAAGCAAAGAAGACATTCTGGCAAGAAGGGAAAATGACTCCAGCTCGGACAATATTGGTTCAAAAATTATGAATTCGGTCTCAAATTGTTGATCAAGATGTTTCCTACAAGTTGAGGCTAAATTTATAATTTTAAGACCGATATTGACCGATCTGGAGTCATTTTCCCATCTTGCCAGAATGTCTTCTTTCCTTGGACAGACTATACAACTTACTGTACAAATTTCAGTCTCGGTACTCGAGGTTTCAGTTCTGCTGTTTGAAGAAGATTGCTTTGTAAATGGGAAGATTATGGAGTGGAATCTTAAGAAAATAAGGGTTAAGGAGTAAAATTAGTAAAAAGAGGAGAAGGATAGAACTTTTTGAGTAGTTGGTAAGGTGATATTGTGGTATTTATCCATATTAAATTAAAAGACAAGACGTTGTCAAGCCACTGATTTAAAAAAAATCGGTATCTCGATTTTTTAATATATCAGTGGTTTGACAACGTCTTGTTTTTTCATTTAATTTAAGAAGGATAGAAGAAGAAAGGGAGGAAAAGAGAAGGAAAAAGTGGGGGATGATGTTGCTGGAGAGAAGAAAGGGTGAAACAAAAATAAGAGTTTAATGTCAATTGTCCTAATTAGATAGAATCTACTACAATTTTTTTACCAAATTATTCAATTTCTTTAAGGAAATGTAACTCGCTCACCAAGTTTTAAAATCATACGATTGAAATCTTTGTCTTACAAATACGACTTCTCCCTTCAAAAGATTCCTACATATTTCAAGTTTCTAAAGATTCCCGCAGTCTGCGATATATAATAAGCTAAGGCAGATTTCAAAACTTCAAAGCACTTTTCATCGACACATACTACCTACATTACGAATTATTCAAATGAGAAAGTGAATATCACGGCATTCTAGATAGCACTGGCGGCTCGTGCTCACGAATTAGGTGAAGTGCTGTACAGTAAAAGATACGAGCTCTTCACCAGTTTCGTGGGCACGAGCCGCCATTGGAGATACATTACTAGGCTGTGATATTCATTCATTAAAGACATAGAGCATATTAGTCTGTGGTATTAACAATTTGTCACCCTTATAAAGCGAGTATTCTGGAATGAATGGAAAGGCTTATTAATTTTGTCTTCAAACCAACTAAAGGTGAATGAAATGTCTCCTTTATTTTGAGTTTCGAGTTGTAGGCTATGATATGGATTTCTTAACTTCCTCTGTGAGGTGAAGCCTTCTATATTAAGTACGTTGTTACCACTGGCGGCTCGTACCCACGAAACAGGTGAAGTGCCTGTATCTTTTACTGTACAGCACTTCAACTGTTTCGTGGGCACGAGCCGCCAGTGGTTGTTACTGGTGCGACTGAAACGTTAATCGTTGGCAGTCGATCACCTGTGGCCAATCACAACTCTTGTTATTTAATATTGTGAGTTGTGACTAGCTGATCGACTTCCAACAATTAAAGTTCCAGTCGCTCCAGTAACAACGTACCTTAAGATGTCAGCAAATTAAATTACCAGTACATCAAATGTTCTCTTTTGAATCTCAACGTTTGAGTTCTACCATTAAATTCTCTTGAATTTGGTTAGCATGAAATAAGTCTATAGCTTTAATGTATATATAGCTGACGCTAAGAAGTTAGGTGATGTCGTTTACTAAGTATCTATTTATTTTTGAAACCATCATCTAGGCCTAGCTGAATGATATTACTCTAATTGACAACATCAGCTGTTTGAACGCACAACGTTCAGAGGCCTAAATTTGGCGTCAGCTATACCTCCGAAATTATTATTAAATGTAATTCATCATAAATTCTACTCATAGTCAGTCCAGGAGCCTAAGAAGAGTGAAAAGACTAAACTTACAGTCCTCATAACAATCTACATACAACAATAATTTTATTATAATACCCTTTTTTAAAAAAAACTTTAGAAGTAGCCTATTATTTTTTACATAGCCCTTAGTTTAAAGTTTAACAATATATTTACCCACAAGACATTTAGTTACCGCAATATTTAGTTAACAGTTAGCCGTCAGTCATCAACTAACAATCTGCATATAATAATCTTACAAGACGTTTCAAGACATCTACTTACCACAATAATTAGTTACAGTAAAACGTGAGTCATTAACTCCAACTATTACCTAAACTCTAGGGTTGTAAAGGGTTTCTTCCTCCGCCCTAAAACAAACATAAACCATCCAGCAAGTCCTAAGTCTAAAGGGTCTTGCAAAGTATAGTCTATACGAAGAAGACATTCTGGCAAGATGGAAAAATGACTCCAGCTCGGTCAATATTCGTTCAGCGTCTATGAATTTAGTCTTAAATTGTAGAAAATATTCTGCTCTACAATTTTAGACTAAATTTATTATTTTTGAGTCAATATTGACTGAGCTGGAGTTATTTTTCCATCTTGCCAGAATGTGTTCTTTGTTCGGACAGACTATACGAACTGTATGCTAAGTAAGGACTTCTTATTAGAACAGGTTGGCCACCTTAACAAACAATAACCGAGAGTTGCAGAGTTGGAATATTATTTGACAGATGTGAGCGTCTTCTGTTCACTGTCGGCTCGTACCCACGAAACGGGTGAAGTGTCCGTATCTTTTACTGTACAGCACTTCACCTGTTTTGTGGGTTCTGTTATTATGTTTGTCTTGCATCATCATCTTGTTATTTCTTGTTGAGTTCGTTTGAAGATTGTTTTTGTTATAGTACATGCTAAACTACAGAAGTAGCAGTTGGCGAATGTCTGGTATTAACGCCCAGCTCTGTCAGATCAGTGGGAGAGCGGTCTGCTAGAGCAAGTCGAATCAAGAGCGTCCTCGGACATATCATTTGTTCTATCAGACCGTTCTCAGAATGTCCGGACAGAGCTGTTCAATGCCAGTTACTCATTCGACAACATCTAACTAGTGATAAGATTGTTATCCTATTGTGATACCTGTAACTTATAGTCTGACCAAGCAAAGAAGACTTTCTCGCAAGATGGGAAAATGACTACAAGCTCGGTCAATTTTGGTTCAAAAGTTATCACTTTGATCTCAAATTGTAGAAAACAATTTGATCTACTATTAAGACCACATTTGTAATTCTTAAACAAATATTGACCAAGCTGGAATCATTTTTCCATCTTGCCAGAGGGTCTTCTTTGCTTGGACAGACTATACTAAGGCGTCTACTATAATTCTTACTTTACTTGTTGAGCAAATGTGAAGGTGATATTTTGGCAGTATTATGTTCAAGCTCTACCTACATTTAGATTTAGATAGAGTGAATCATATTGCAGATCAATTGCCATTAAGATCGTACATCATATTTTGTTTGAATAAAACTTCTACAATGGAATCTTGTCAATCCACCATTTTATAAAAAATTGAGATACCGGTTTCGCTTGCTACCCCATTATTTAGGCTACTCTGGTAAGCTTCAACGTGAAGTAAAAATTAGCTGTGATTATACTAACGTTGTGTCTACGCTATTGGTAGTTGCTTGAGCCAATCACATTGAACGTCTATTATTGGTCTAGTCAAGCTCCTCCCCGATTATCGGTTCATACATGTATCATGGCGGCTTGTGCCCATGAAATAAGTGAAGTGCTGTACAGTAAAAGATACGGGCACTAAAAGATACGTACCTGTTTCGTGGGTACGAGCCGCCTGTGACAAGAAATACTGAATGGTGATTTTAACGAAAAACGTTATAATAAAAAATAAATGAATAGTGACAATATCATGCGAAATAAATATAGAAATATGTTGCAAATGAATGAGAAAACAATGAAATATGAATCGTCATTTTGATCTGTTTGAATCACCGTTTTAACGTTTGTATGAACCGCTAATCGGGGAGGAGCTTGTCTAGGCCAATGGCAGACATTCACTGTGATTGGTTCAAGCAACTACCAATACAACGTTAGTATAAATACTGACTTGCTGCTCTTTTCTTCTGCTCTTATCTACTGCTGCTTTCTCACTCCTGTAGACAGCTTTCAGACTGTTCCGACAGAGCTGAGTATCAAGACTTTAGTAAATAATAGGCTTTGCTACACCATGAAATCCCTTCCTAAAAAATAAGTTTCAGAATAAAGTATTATCATCTACCGCATATACTCTGTCCTAGCAAAGAAGACATTCTGGCAAGATGAGAAAATTAAACCAGCTCGATCAATATTGGTTCAAAAGTATAAATTTGGTCTCAAATTGTAGAGAAATATGTTTTATACAATTTGACACCAAATTTATAATTTTTGAACCAATATTGATCGAGCTAGAGTCATTATCTCATCTTGCCAGAATGTCTTCTTCGCTTGGACAAGCCCTTTACGATAAAATAGAAAACAATACGTTGGAGATGTTTCGTATAAAAATATTCAGTTCACAGCGAGTTAGTTTACGCTTTGGGCCAGTATCAGGTGAGGCGTGAAAGCTGTTTGCGTTGTTTGCGTTAAGCGAAGCGAGCATGCGTGTGATTCAGTCTTTTTGCGTCCCAAATAAAATTCATACACCATATTTTTCTGCTAGAGATTTTCATCAGATTTAAGGGTTTTTGGGGCAGAATTAATAGTGAATAGAGGGATTTTTCAAGAGATTCAGAGAGTGATGGAGGGAGAAGGCGGTAGATATAGTAAGACCGAGAGATAATAGAGATAGATGAAGAGAAAGTACAGAAAAAGAGAGAGTATTAGAATGATGAAGAGAGAATAATAACAAAAAACAGAATCGGGGAATAGAGAGCTGAAAATCGAAAAAGTTTTGGGCATTACGCCTGTTGTACTAATCTTTGTATTTTTTGAATAAATGATAAATGATAAAATGGGTATAGTCTGGTCAAGCAAAGAAGACATTCTAGCAAGATGGTAGAATAACTCCAGCTCGGTCAGTATTCGTTCAAAAATATTAAATTTGTCCTTGAATTGTAGAGAAAAATGTTTTCTAATATCTGAAACAGAATTCATAATTTTTGAACCAATATTGACAGAGCTGGAGTCATTTTTCCATCTTGCCAGAATGTCTTCTTTGCTCGACCAGTCTTATATAATAACAGTTTTCGAGATATCAGTAAAGCAGATTTCAATGGAACTGGCGTATGGGGAATGTCTTCTATCAGTGCTCAGCTCTGTCAGGACAGTCAGTGATCATTCTGCAAGAATTCTAATTCTCACAGTCGTGAGCATATCGAGTCAAGAATGACCTCAGTCAAACCGTTTTGCTCTCTCTAAATCGGTCATAGGACCGTTCACTGACTTTCCTAATAGAGCTAACCACTAATAAAGGTCATACTTTAACCGCCAATGTCGATGGAATCTGCTAGAAAGAGAGAGAGAGAAAAAGAGTGAGTGAGAGAATGAATAACAGAAAACATTTCTGTGAGATAGAATCGAAAAATGAAAAGGTATAAATCGGGAACTGGATAACAGATTGAGATATCAGTAACTGTAGGGGTTTTATGTGATGTTTTTCGATTTTGCCTCTCATTTTTCTTTATTTTCCCCCTATATTCCTCTTTTTCCGGGCTCATTCATGCTTTGTTGCGCCTTCTTTTCTGCACCCCTAGGCGATTAGATAAATATTGTTTGTCCAAGCAATGAAGATATTCTGGCAAGATGAGAAAATGACTCAAGCTCGGTAAATATTGGTTTAAAAATTATAAACGTTATCACAAATTGTAGAGCAGAATGTTTCATACAATTTGAGTCCAAATTTCTAATTTCTGAACCAATATTGACCGAGCTGTATTCATTTTCCCATCTTGCCAGAATGTCTTTTTGCTTGGACAGATTATACACATCGTTGCATTGTGGAAATACTGTTTCTTCCAAATTATTGGAAAAAGTTGTTTCTAACGACAAAAGCACCGAGAGAGTATTGATATTGTGTATGAATTTCTGTATATTATTGAGATGATTTTTGTTTTGTTTGGTGAATGAGCTTTTTTGAGGGTAGTGAGATGTTTATATAAATCTCTTATTTGAATACTCGTGATGTTGAAACACGAAGCATTTTTGTATAGTCTGTCCAAGCAAAGAAGACCTTGTGGTAAGATGAGAAAATGAATCCAGCTCGGTCAATGTTGATTAAAAAATTATCGATTTGGTCTTAATCGTATAGGAAACATTCTGATCTACAATTTGGGACCAAATCAATATTTTTTGAACCAATATTGACCAAGCTGAAGTGATTTCCCCATCTTTCCAGAAAGTCTTCTTTGCTTGGACAGACTATAGTTAGTTCATTTTCTATGGTTAATGAATTAAATTATCAATTGTTTGGAATTATTTATACACTTTTTAATGTTAGAAATGTGTGTTAGGTGTGAGAATCTAACAGCAACTAAGCAATTAACATTGTTTCATGATGATGAATTATCTATATCTATTATAATCATAAATCTACAATAATGAATGCTTCCAATGAAATTTCTTGAATGTATTCTCTCTTGGTACCTACTATTTTATGGTGGCAATTTTGAAGTCTAGTGGGAGTGGACTCCCCTTATTGAAATTGAATTGGATTCATTGTTAGTACAGTTCATCGTTTAGACCTAAGATTTTACTCAAGTGATGAGCTTCATATCATAAATAAAGAGTACAAAAAACATGTGGACGAAAAACAGTACATTCATACATACAGGTTAACATGCTCTAAATACATTCAGTTCACACAGTGCATACTACCTACAGCACTGGCTCGTACCCACGAAACAGGTGAAGTGCTGTACAGTAAAAGATAAGGGCACTTCACCTGTGTTGTGGGCACGAGCCGCCATTGAGTCCTACAGTACATTAAACTTTTACCTGTTCGATGGTCATTTAGTAGACAAATATCTATAAATCTGCACAGATGAGACTTTTTATTCGCTCAAAAGCCAACCATTTATCTAGATAGTCTCTGGTACCCTGGTGCCAGATGCTATAGGTGCCTTAATTCACAAAAATGTAGATTACCATTGAAACCAAACAAATTCACCTCACATTGTTGAAATCTTCCCGGTAATTTTTCAATCTCACACCGACAAATAATCCCCCCCCACCTTCCCTCCTACCATCCCCCCTACCGGTTCCTTCCACCAGGAAAAAGGCGATATTAGGGGATGAAGTGTAGGAATCTTTCTCCCTAAGGAGTCTACCTATAGTCTGGTCCAGCAAAGAAGACATTCTGGCAAGATGGGAAAATGACTCCTACTCGATCAATATGGGTTCAAAAATTATAAATTTGGTTTCAAATTGTAGAAAACATTCTTCCCTACAATTTGAGGCTAAATTTATAATTTTTGACTCAATATTGACTGAGCTGGAGTCATTTTCTCATCTTGCCAGAATGTCTTCTCTGCTCGACCAGACTTCTTTATACACTGCCTTGCAAGGGTCTGCTCCCTCTGATGGCGTCTATTTGAATTGCAAATATTTTCACTTTGGTCTCTCGCTTAAAGCAATCTGTAGTGACCCCTTCACGCAAAGCCTACCTTCCCTCGTTAGGTATCTGACGTTATATTTATATGTACGTAATATATTCATAATTTACTATTATGCACTTTAAATCATTCAACATGATACTGATTCATTTACATTGACATTAAATCGTAGAATAAACTTACTTTCATACTTTCTTACTTAGGGTAAGAACATGTCAAATAAGGTGAGGCTTAAGGTTAGGCTGCGGGTGCTACAAAGTATATACATAGTTCTACATCTATATCATATATCATATCATATAATTGGTAAATCATATAGTAGTAACCTCAAGCCTAAGTCTAATTTTAAGCCTCACCTTTTTGACATATTCTCACCCTTACTCACTTACTCGAACTTGATGCATCTTTAAAAGGCGGCTTTATGATACGCAGTAGTGATACAGAGTCTAGAATTGATACAGTAAGGAAGCTCGTTGATACGAGACATTTACAATGCTCATGAATCGCCGTCATAATGGAAGTAAGCTGATCCTATTTCTCCATGATTAAACATTCTGAAAGCATTCAAACTAAATTCGGGTATTTTTTAAAGTTGGGTTGATAAAAAAAGTACTCAGTTCAATGTTCTGTAGCTCTTTCATTACCTCCCGCTTTCTCAACCACACCCTCCTTTTTATTCTTCTTCCTCCTACTCTTCCTCTTTTCACTCATTTACTCTCTCTCTCTCTTTCTCTCACACCCTCTCTCAATCCTCTCTCTCTCTCTTTCCTCTTCTATTAGCCCTATCCTATTCCTTAGCAAACCAATTTTCCGCCAGAATGAGCAATTACCCAGCAGACAGCATGCATCGTCGGTAATGCCTGTTTAGTAATCTAAACAAATCAACTGCGTCATATCAAGACATTCACACACACCACCAAACCACGGAACAGGTGAAGTGCTGCACAGTAAAAGATACGGGCACTTCACCTGTTTCGTGGGCTTGAGCCGCCAGTGCATCAACCCACTTCAGACAAACAGCTCTCCTTCTCAAATTAATTAATAATATCAGTTACAATTACAACAGGGGATATAATATGTAACGTTACAAAAGGATCCAGACGTTTTCAACGTTGTAGGGAAATGAACTTAATTACACCTTGAGGCCACGGTTGAGAAGTGGGGTTATGATGTTTTTGAAATCAAACCTACTGACATCAGCTGTTAGTAGGTTACATCACGTAATGTGACAGTCGAAACCGCCTAACTTTTTTCCACATATTTCAAAGAGCATAATCCGAGCCACAGATTTAATAAAGTTCATTTAAAATACCATACTTATAAGTTTCAATGCTCTGTGGATCTGACAACCTTTGTTTTCACGTACCTAAATTATGGATAAGTTCCACAACATCTCTGATAAAAGTGTAAATACATAGATACCGGTTTCGGTTAACACACCATTATCAATCTTTGGTAAACTGAAACTTGGGAGTGAAGAGCAGCGGTATTCATACGAACGTCAAGCATCGCCATTGGTAGTTGCTCGAACCAATCACAGTAAACGTCTGCCATTGGCCTAGTCAAGCTCCTCCCCGATTAGCGGCTCAAACAAACGTTACAAAATGGCTATTCAAACAGCAAACACAATAAGGAAATATCAACAGATAGTTACAATAACATACGAAATTGATAAAAAAATGTCATGAAAGAATATAATATGCTGAAATAATGGATCAAGATAATACCGTAACTTTGATAATGATAACAAGATATTCATGCTTTGTATTGCTGAGCATCAACATGCTGATCACGATCACGAACGCTAATCTTTCTTTCTTATGAGGATGAAGCCCACATAAGCTCAAAGGCTTGTACATGTGTAATAATGAGATGGGTGATGATGAACGACGATGACTCAAGCTTCTCCTTGTATAAGATGTGTTGAAATTCAATAATTGAAAACATGACAGCTGACTAGATGAAATTGAAATGCACCATGTAATCTGAGATTTTCTTGTTGCTGAATTTGACATGATGCCGAACTGAGATGATAATAGATATGTCATGTCTGAAAGATCAGTCAGTGAGGTGTCAGTCAATACAAGATCTCAGTAGGCCTAATATTCTAAGACATCAGTTAATTCAAGATGTCAGTAATTTCAAGACATCAGTTAATCCAAGCTTTCAATCATATTCTCCTTGATGCAAATGACATCATATCCATATATTGTTTTATATGTTATGCTAATAAATTATTGTGCTGATTTGTGAAGACATCTCCATATGTTTCATGTCAGTACCATTCACTGGCGGCTCGTGTCCACGAAACAGGTGAAGTGGTGTTCAGTAAAAGATAAGGGCACTTCACCTGTTTCGTGGGCGGCCCGCCAGTGATAATGAGCTACCATCATTAAATTTGTAATTGAAATTTGAGGATTGTTTGATTTTGAGGTTATGCATATGCATACAGGCTTTCTGAAGGCGGAGGTAGTTGATTGGTTCAAAAGGAACTGATGTGATTAGTAATTCTTAGATTAGGTTCTGTGTGTGTTTTATCCATAGGTTATTGTATTTTCCCCAAAAAATGAATGAGAATAAGTAGAACTGGTGCCGAAAATTAAGGCGGTTTCGTCTCTTCCTTGTTTGTTCCAACAGCTGATATTGTATGCATATAGTTTGAGAAAATGTAGCAGACCAGCTGACTAGGGAATGATATAATTATGTCAGCTGGTATGGTTTTTCTGACTATATGCAAACAAAATCAGCTCTTGGAGCGTACAAAAGACAGACGAAACATCCTCAATTCTTGGTAATTCCAGCATTTCTGATGCCTTTCCTAGGTGATATTTTGGTTTTAACTTGTATCTACTTGAGTTGATCGAACTATAATTCTGCCTTTCTCAGCCGATATTTAAATTTTATTCAATTTCCACTTGATTTGATCTTCATACCAGTATATGTTTCGTTCAGAATTGAAAGTCTTCAGACTAGAAATGAAATCTCGATGGTTGGGAATCTCTCTAAATTTTAGATTTATTAGTGCATCACTACACTTCTCAAGATTCATTTATCGCAGTGTCCATTTAGAAAAATCATGTCTTGTCAGAAGAATCAGTTTTACTTTTATACTAAGTAGGGTCTTGTTAGTGATATCTTGACAATTTCCATCGTCTGAGCCTGTAATCCAACATCATTTTAAATTCAGATCATTCTACAAGATAGGCAGTAGCGTGAAATTGACTCTTGTAGGGGGTTAGCAGTATAGGCTATTACTCTATTTTTATATCCAGCACACTATTTGACAAATAATCCGCAAAAACATGTAACAATATTGTGTAGCCTTATCGCTTCTGCATGAGAATTCAGGAAATTCTTGTCCTATATTAAGAATTTAGGATTTTATAGTAAATTGAGATCCTATTTTGTCTCATCGCTTTTTACAAAATTTCCTATCCAGTAGTTCAATATACCCTTACAATGTAAACAAACATATTTTCAATTTTTGTCTAGGGCTACAGCTACAATAATAATTGTATATTGATGAATAAAAATTGAGATCAAGTACTCTTCCAAACAAATAATTGAATATTAAAACTCTGATTTTGAATCCTAGGTTCTAGTTGTCTAAATATAATCGTAGATTAATAGAAACCTGGGATCCTCTTTGATATAACTTTCTTTGAAACCTTTTCTATTTTTTCTTTCTACTCCAAACCCTCACTCTTCTTTATATCTCTATATTTCTCTCTCTTTCGCTACCCTGAACGTAATATTTCTCTCTCACTTGCCCTCTAATCAAGACCACCCTATCTCAATATTGTGACTTTAATGGACTGTTCATAAAATTTGAATAGCAGATGCTGTGCCCATTATTTACTGAAACAGACAGTACCTACACACTACACAGACTGTACACTCGTTACTGGTCTTATCAATGAACAACACTCTCTCACTCTCTCTCTCTCTTTAAATCTCTTCCACTCTCTTCTTCAATCTCTATAATTCTTTCTCTTAAACAATATTTTTTACTTCTTCACTGTCTCAATCACACTCTCTCTGTCTCTCACGTTCTCTTTCAATCACTTTTCTTCCTCCTACAATCACTGTTTCTCACTCTCTTGTTATCAATCTTTCTCTTTCAATTTCTGTCTGTCTCGCTCACTCTCTCTCTCCCTCGGTTTCTTCCAATCATTTTCACACTATCTTTCAGTCTTTATCAAGCTCTCTCTCCATCTCTCCTTTTCACTCTTTCTTTCAATCACTCTCTCAGTCTCACTTTTTCTTTCAATCTCTGATACTATTCCTCTCTTTCAATCACTCTCTCTCTCTTTCTCTCTCTCACTCTCTCTCTATCTCTTTCTCTCTCTCTCTTTCAAACTTCCCTCTTAATTCCCTCACTCTCTTATTCATCACTCTGTCTCTCTATCTTTCTCAGTCAATCTCTCTCTCTCACGCTCTTCCTCTCTTCCACACCATCTATTCTCTTTCTCACTCTTTTCAGAAAATCTCTCTCTCTATCACACACTCCCTCTCTTCCACACCATCTACTCTCTTTCCCACTGTCTGGAAACATTGTCGGCCAATAATGAAGTGTGTTGTCACCTGATTAAAGTGATTAAACTGTTGGACGATTCAATCAGTGCTTAATTTACCCCGTACTGAAAACACCCCCTCCCCTCTCACCACAACAACCTCTGGAAATTTTCACTAAATAGCTACTATGCAGGATGGTATACTGCTGCTGAATTTGATAATTCGGCTTTGTTAAACCATGGTTTGATGATGGATGATTTGCTATGAATGGACACCAAAAGTGAGGCGGTTTCATCTGCTCCTTGTGCACTTCAACAGATGTTGTCAAGTAGAGTTGTGTTTCAGCTATGACTAGATCTAGATGATGTTTTTGAAATCGAAAGAGAAAATAGATGCTTTACATAAGTTGTAACAGCAGATTACATCAAATGCAAGAGAAAGACGAGTCCGCATCTAATCATTGGATTTACATTGGAGTCACAGACAAATCGTACGAGTATGTTGGATAGAAATGATCGATTCTTACAGCCGACGCGAAATAGTATACAGGGTGCTTCAGGAGGAATGTGCAATACTTCTCAGGCTGCTTCCTTACACCTAGTAGACAAAAAAGTTCCATGGGACCAACCCTCAAAAACGCTTTGTTACCGAGATAACAATGGCGGAAAATTGAGATTTTTCAAAAAATATTTATTTTTCTAATTTTTTAGAGGCTTTACTGAGGTTCTAAAATAATCAATTCCTATGTAAAATAGCTGAGGAATTCAATGAAACCAGTTTGAAGTCTGTAACGTCAACGGTTATTGAGATAATTGAAAAAATATGCTTAAAAACGCCATTTTTCAACAATAAGGGTTATAACTGGATAAGGAATCATAAATTTGTATTTTTTATTAATGGAAGTTGAAGAGAGTCGGATTCTAAAGAAAAAGTTAAATGGCAGCGATTGTGTAAATCTTACCCAAATCTCAGAAATCGCAAAATCGGTACTAAATACAAATTTATCACTTGTGCTATGTTTTGTCGAATTTTGCGATTTTTGATCGCTATTTCTGAGATTTGGGTAAGATTTACACAATCGCTGCCATTTAACTTTTTCTTTAGAATCCGACTTGTATTATTATAGCCCGTATTGGAGTATAGCCCTTCTACATTTCAAGCAACCTCAGAAGACACCTCAAAACAATACAAATTACATTCTAACGATGTTTCTTCTCAGAGTACGCGAACATCGCATCAACTGAGACGTAATTTCACATTCTTACACTTTGCTCATCACTCTTTACGCGTTAATTACGAATTCTCTTTGTGCACAGTCCGCATAACGAATGAATGGAGAGGGGGGGGGGGAGAAAACAAGAACAGAAGCTAAGAAGAAGCGTGGAAGGCGTTAAACATTCATAACAAACGAAATAGAGCATACAGACGACGTGTAAAAAGCGTCATGTCAAAATACAATAACAAAGCCTTTTGCTGTGAAAATTATTCGGATGATTCGTGCTGTTTTGCACGGTTGTAGAGGAGAAAAAGAAGTAGAAGAAGAAGAAGAGGAAGAAGAAGAAGGAGGAGGAGAAGAAGAAGAAGAAGAAGAATAAAGAGGATGAGTAGGAGGAGTAGAGGAGAAAGTAGTAGCAATCATAGCTGTTTCTGACACCTTTGAAATTCAACAGAAGTTTGAATTGTGATCAAAGGAAGCAGTAGATAAAGCCTGCAGTGTTTCTAAGTAATCATTGAACAGTAGAAATGGAATTTTCAATGTGATAAAGGTGAAACAATTCTCTTTCAACAACACGAAATGGCCAACTTCAACTAAGAAATCTCAATTTTAGGGAAAGTAAGTTCAATATGATATTATTTCCATCATAATAACAGTAATTTTCGAAACACTGGAAATTAAATGACCACTTTAGCAAGTTATGTGGTCATTGTTAGTATTGTTTATTTGTTTATTATTTGTTGTTACAATTGCGACTTATGTAAAGTATTTTAATCAAAGGTGATAAGTGGATGATGATGTTTAGGCTACATAGTCAATGAATGATGATGGTTGCTGAATGTTTACATTACAATTTTAACTTTGAAAAACACTTTTCACTTTACAAAATCCTGAATTTTGATTGAGAACACTGTCAAAAATGAAGATCTGATCAGAAAAACTAAATAAAAATGTTCAAAAACTTTGAGATTTTTTAATGAATTGGAAAAATTTTAGAGCATAATAAAACCAAACTAACAAGAAGCCATCACAGCTGAAATTATTATATTGAGCTCAATTATAGTATTTATTGAATAGCCTAAATTGTTAATAAAATATGTTACGTTTTTTTTGTGTTTTAAGTTCACTTCATCAATTCTAAGACATTTTTGCGCATGACGTCTGTAGCACTCTAATTTAAAACAAACCATAAATTTTGAACAACTAATCAATTTTAAACAAAGAACTAAGCTTACAAAACCAGTAACAATATATAATTATATTATATCCTTTGCATTCAGTATTGGCTTTGATAGGCTACAGAGGTTTCATTTGATTATAAAACCCATATTTCCTACACTATTGCTTGTTCATATCCTTCTACCTGGAATATAAGTGTTTTTCAAAATTGTTGTATCTTTACACAATCTTTAGTATTGTCCAAGTTTGAGTCTGTCCAAGCAAAGAAGACCCTCTGGCAAGATGGTAAAATGACTCAAGCTCAGTCTATATTGGTTCAAAAGTTATCAATTTGATCTCAAATCGTAGGAAACAATTTTATTTACTATTTAGACAACATTTATAATTTTTGAACAAATGTTGACCAAGCTAGAGTCATTTTCCCATCTTGCCAGAGGGCCTTCTTTGCTTGAACAGACTATATAAATGCATCATATTTGTTTAAAAATACATTCAGATAATCAAATTGAATTTTTTGGGGATAGAAAACCGGTTTTGCCCTTACTATCAATCTCCCGAATCTTGGTAAAAGTACGTACAATAAAAATTAGTATAAAGTAGAGAGAGTCGAGAGAGAGAGAGATAAGATTAGATTAGATTATTCACTTTATTCAAGTAGAGTACAGCATTTATGATCTTAAATCCTAGATTCCGAATATCAAAGAAAAAGTCAATTACATAATTGTTTAAAATAAAAAGGATATATACAAGGATATATAGTAGATTTACTAAATTACAGTTATAGGAATCAATATTCTCACTGTTATAATATAATATGATTGTGATGTATCTACATAGAATGGCGGAGTTTGGACATAGATGTCCATTCTTGGGGAAGGATATGCAAGGATATCCCTCCCATTAACACTCAGCCGTAAACGGTTGAGAGAGAGAGAGAGAGAGAGTCTAAATTTCTATCTAAATGAAAAGGCAAAGCTTGGACATAATAAATATGTCCTTTCATGAGAAAGAATTTCAAGGGTTTTCTTCACATTAACACAATTTGTCTTGAAAAGAGAGAGACAGAGGCTGTGAGAGTGTGAAGATAGAGAAAAGAGAGTCAAAATTGAAAGAGAGAATGAGAGAGTGAGTGGGACAGGAAAAGTTCAGAGTTTGAATCTTTGATATGAAAATGTTCTGGCAATATTCACGACCCTAGCTTGCCTGCACTAAGTGCCATCCAGAGCCAAGTCTCTCATGTTATAGCCTGGAAAATCCAGGCTTTCAGCTTGCAAAAAGAAGGAGTCAGGCTACCAAAGGGAATCCAGGAACATTGACGACGAAATATATGCAAAAGAAACAAGTCACCTCTGCTATAGACGGTCCAAGCAAAGAAGACCCTCAGGCAAGATGGAAGAATGACTGAAGCTCGGTCAATATTGGTTCGAAAACTATCAATTTGTTCTCAATCGAAGGAAACAATCTGATCTACAATTTGAGATCAAACAAATAATTTTTTAATCAATATTGATCGAGCTGGAGTCATTTTCTTATCTTGCCAGAGGGTCTTCTTTGCCTGGACAGACATTACTCCCACCTCTCTCTCTTGACTGATATTCACTTATATTAGGGCCTCTTTACATGGCAGATTTGTGATACACAGTAGTGATACAAAAGTCCAAAGTTGATACGCAATCGTACAGGAAGGAAGCTCATTGATACAAAATATTAGCAACGTAGGATTAGCTCATCACCTTTACTAATTCTACCTCTCTCTTTAGACTAACATAGATAGCCTCTCTACTCACAAGATTTGTGAGTATCTCTTTTATACATACATTTGATGTGATACAAAAGTGCAAAATTGATACGCAATCGTACAGGAAGGAAGCTCATTGACACAAAATATTGATTCATTAATATTTATTCACGAGATTACTATGCAATGAAATTGAACAGAAAGTCAAAACTTTTCTGCTTTCCAAATTTATATTACTTAATGTTGATATTTATAATAGAAATAATGGTTATGTTCTCGCTAAAACTTGAATTATAAACATCAAATTTCGCAAGCAGGTATCCCGTTTCTTGGATAAGTGATATCAGTTATTATAACGTGAGGATAGCTCATTTGACAATGTCAAAAATCGGGGGAAATTTATTCATTTTTTATTCTTTATTCATACATTTATACAACTACTTGAATTGGAAGGAAAAAAGCATAGTCTGTTCTATTCCTCTCCCAAAAATTTTATCATGATGTCAATATACTCCAAAATGAGGTTATGATATAATAGCAGTGAGTAAACACATAATTTACAATCCAGGAATAACACTGAAATTTTGAATTTGAGATGTTGATGGCCGGAACACTACTGTCTCTTTTAATAATATAGTGTTTCGTTAGATTTATTTCTTCTATTGATTCAACAGTCCAGTCAAATTAAGCAAAAAAAGTGAAAGTCGGAGGACCCAGCTGAAAATTTGCAGATATGATCAGAAAAGGGCGCTGAATAACAAACTAAGAGTCCCCAAGGGTCCCCTGTGAGCTTCGGCCGCCATCTTGAAAAAACCGTAAAATCTACCTACTAGGAATTGTTGTTCCGTGAATTGTGGCCGAACCAAGCGTCGGACAAGAAAATTTTATAGGACAAAATTGCCAAATTTTTAAAAAATTGTATCTCAAAAACGGTTGAAGATACAGTTTCGATTGGTCTTATTCTTTTCCAAATTTTATTGTCTACAAAAAAGGTACTATAAAATTTTCTCGTCCGACGCTTGGTTCGGCCACAATTCACGAAGCAACAATTCCTAGTAGGTAGATTTTACGGTTTTTTCAAGTTCACAGGGGACCCTTGGGGACTTTCAGTATGTTATTCAGTGCCCTTTTCTGATCATATCTGCAAATTTTCAGCTGGGTCCTCCGACTTTCACTTTTTTTGCTTAATTTGACTTGACTACAACTTGAAAAATACCTAAATTGATTTAATGAAAATACAAGAAATTGGAAACCACATATTTATTACGAAACGGAATATCTGTTTCAGCTGCTACATTATTATCTTTCTCTGGTAAACTAAAACTTGTGATAAAAAGCAGCGGTATTTATACTAACCGTCAAGCGCTACCATAGGTACAGTGGTTGCTTGGACCAATCTCAGTGAACGGCTGCCATTTTCCCGGAACGCCCCTCCCCGATTTGCTTAGCCAATTGGAGACGATCACTGTGATTGGTTCAAGCGTGCACCAATAGTGATTGTTGACCGCTAGTACGAATTCTGCTGCTTTTTGCTTCAAGTTTCAATATTTTGTCTTTTTGTTTACTTTGGATAACTATCACTATAACATCTTCACAACTACTCAACAAGTATCTGAACTACTGGCGGCTCATGCCCAACGAAATATCATTTTCTTGATGAATTTTCACAGAGGAAAATAAATTCATTTAATAGGTGAAGTGCCCGTATCTTTTACTGTACAGCACTTCACCTATTTCATGGGTACGAGTCGCCAGTGATCTGAACTAAGTTCAATATTGCTCTTACATTAAAATGTTTGATAATTGAGAAATAGAATCAGCTTATCTCCAATATGGCGGCGATCCATGGGCACTGAAAATGTCTTGAATAAACGAACTTCTTTTCTGCATCAATTATTTTCCTGTTGTGTACCTTTTGGTTCCTTTTTAATTAATTTGTCAATAATATTTGGCTGGATCATCTTCAGTGTAAAAAATGAGTCCACCAAGTTCCTCCCTATTATCTGTCATAATTTATTAACTCTGTTTCTTCTTTCTTTTTCAGGTAAGTGCCCGATATCAAAACATACTGTATTTGAAAATTCTCCTCTACAAAGTTACAATTATGTGGTAAGTTACTTCTTACATGTGAAATACTATTACCAAGCGAAGAAGACCCTCTGATAAGATAGGAAAAAGACTCCAGCTTGGTAAATATTTGTTCAAGAATTATAAATGTGGTGTTAATAGTAAATCAAATTGTTTCCTACAATTTGAGATCAAATTGATAATTTTTGAATCAATATTGACCGACCTGGAGTCATTTTCCCATCTTGCCAGAGGGTCTTCTTTCCTTGGACAGAGTATAGGCTTTTGTATTGTATCAATCTCAATGTTATTCAGTTCTTAATTTTATCACAATCATCACTCAAAATCAACCAATTCAAGTTGCATCTGATAGTTGCATTACCCATCAAGTATATTCAATTGTCATATTTTTCAGAGTTCCAATTCAATCTCGAATCTATTCAAAAGCAATTGAATTTTTCATACAGCTACATAAAAAAGTAAGGCGGTATCGTCTATCTCTTGTACGTGGTGTAACCTTAGGTGTAACCTATTAAGAGCCTATTTGACCAATCCTATGTTTTTAGTGCATTTCATTCGAAAAAATGCACTATTGGTCTTGCCCTGACAATCGAAAATTTATGATGTGATACATTTCTTACACGTTTCCGAGCCCCTAGATCACGAATTTGATGACCGTTCAAATTTATATATCTCTATTTATATATTTATGTATATATTTATATATGTACAGATTCTTGTGAACACGATAACTCCCGAAGGGCTTGTCGGAGAGCGACCAAATTTTGCACAAAAATCAATAGTGGTAATATTTTGGTCAAGCTCGTTAACCAGCCATATTGGTTCAAGGGTAGGGGTTGAAATTAGGGGATGAAAGTTTAGAAAAATCACTACAAATCGACCAATAACTTGATCGTTTTGAAAATTGGTGTGTATAATACCCCTATTATGCCCTACAATTTGAGCCATCAACGAAAAAAATCCAATCAAAAATGGCGGAGAAAATGGCGAATAATTTGCCAAAAATGGTGTTTTCATAGGTTCTTTGAAAACGGCACTTTTGAATTATTCATACCCTGAATAGCTCATTATAAGTCATATTATGATTTGAGCTATCATAGAATTGCATTTGAAATGCACTCTTTCCGACCGCCAGCTGCCGGAGCGAATTTTTTATTGTATCTTTTGATATCGAAAACATCATCTAGTTGGCCTTGCTAAATCACAACTGCAATTGACAACATCAGCTGTTGTAGCGCACTAGGAGCTATACGAAGTATAGTCTGCCCAAGCAAAGAAGACATTCTGGCGAGATGGGAAGATGACTCCAGCTCGATCAATTGGTTCAAAAATCATTAATTTAGTCTCAAATTGTAGGAAACATTCTGATCTACAATTTGAGACCCAATACCCCAATTTATAATTTTTTAAACAATATTGATCGAGCTGGAGTAATTTCCCCATCTTGCCAGAATGTCTTCTTTGCTCGAACTCACTATACTCGCGGTATTGTCATGAAAATCCATTTACAGATCACGTTGAATAAATAATTATTTATTATTTTCCAACCCTCAGTATCATTTTTCAATCTAGCATTATTCAAATTCTCATTTGATTAATTATCATGTATTTGAAAGCAGTTCGATAATTCCAATATCCAGTAAAACCTTTCACCGGTGAATAAACAATAATTGTTTGGAATCAATCCCCATTAACAGAATATGGGTTTTATTATTGAAATCCAATATGCTACGTTACTTTATTCAGAAATGATAACAATGAATTCCACGTGTAATAAAACAGAAAAATGAAGAATTTTAATTAAAAAAGAAGTGGAACAGATATGATGAAGGGGAAAGGATTCAGTTTTGAATTCTGATATACAGTAGTCTGGCAAAGCAGAGAAGGCATTCTGGCAAGATGGGGAAATGACTCCAGTTCGGTCAGTTTTGTTTCAAGAATTATCAATTTGATCTCAAATTGTAGTAAACATTCTTATCTACAATTTGAGACCAAATTCATAATTTTTGAACCAATATTGTTCGAGCTGTAGCCATTTTTCCATCTTGCCAGAATGTCTTCTTTGCTTGGACAGACTATACACGGTCGGCAATTAATTAATTTTTTTACTTTAATCGAATACAGCCGGATTTCGATAATATTCATTTGTTCATTCATTCTCTTCATTCTCCAATTCATCAATTTATTCTCTCTCAGTCGATTACTTTTGTTTTCATCATTCTTTCGTCTCTGGTTCGTAATATATCTTTGTGTTCTGGACTTGATTAAAATCGAGTTTTTCATATGCAATGTGTATTATATCTATAACTGGGGGTGTTTGGTTATTGAATGTTCAGTCTTTATATATATGGATTTTGGGGAGTTGGTTGAGATGGAATCAATATATCGGTTTTGGTCCGTCCAAGCAAAGGAGACATTCTGGTCTTTTCAATCAATATATATGAATAACTAACTGGTGGATCGTGCCCACAAAACAGGTGAAGTGGTGTTCAGTAAAAGATACGGGCACTTCACCTGTTTCGTGGGTACGAGCCGCCAGTGGAATAACTACCACATTGGGCCTATCACTTTGAAAACTACTCAATAAGTTATTAGGAAAACTTATTAGAATAAACTATCTTTCAAAGTTCTACTCAAAATCCAATAATGTCGTGTGATCATTCGCACTACAAATATAAAGACCACCATACCAATAACAAAACCCACTCAAATATCTGTCCAAGCAAAGAAGACATTATGGCAAGATGAGAAAATGTCTACAACTCAGTCAATATTGGTTCAAAAATCATTAATTTGGTCTCAAATTGTAGAAAACATTCTGCTCTACAATTTGAGTTAAATTGAGAAAAATTGAACCATTATTGGCTGAGCTGGAGTCATTTTCCCATCTTGCCAGAGTGTCTTCTTTGCTTGGACAAATCTGAGTGGGTTTTGTAATCGGTACGGTGGTCTGTATATCGGTACTTTGCCTTGGGGCATTCTCGGCATATGCCTCGCACTGTCGATACGGGCCTTTAGAGTTGTCATTTAGCTAAGCCTGGATGATTTTTCTGAAATCAAAAGGGACAATAGATGATTACATCAGCTGATAATAGGTTACATCAAGAAACCGTTTAACTTTTGACGGTAGCTTTAACATGTAATCATTATATTTCCTATTTCATCCAGTGAGAATGGAATAGGTTTTATTCTATTCTCTTTGATATTATCTCTTCATATGAGATGATAATAACATATTTTGTATTCTACCCATCTCGAATGTATCCCTGTCATCTATGTAGCTTGTACAGCAAATTTATCTGTCACCACAAATTGCGTCAATTTCGAGAGCTGATAGGGATTAAGAGAGAGTGAGTGAGTAAGTGAGACATAAAGAGGAAGAGATAGAGAGAGATTAGTGAGAGAAAGTGAGTAAGTTACAGAGAGAGAGGAAAAGAGAGATTGAGAGAGAGATAGAGTTTCCGAGAATTCTACAGAGAGATGGTCATATCCGATCAATGTAAGATATATGCTATTGATAAAATACATAGAAATACTTCCCCCATGGATATAATTTACTGATAGAAAGCTATAGATATACTTTCTATTTATTAAACAGATATAGGTATACTTTCCCCAGTGATGTGAGCTATTGATGTATACTATGTCCAAGCAAAGAAGACATTCCGGCAAGATGGGAGAATGTCTCCAGCTCGGTCAATACTGGTTCAAAAATGATATATTTGGTCTCAAATTGTAGGGGATCTTATTTCCCATAATTTAAGACTAAATTCATAATTTTTGAACCAATATTGACCGAGCTGTATTCATTTTCCCATCTTGCCAGAATGTCTCCTTTGCTTGGACGGACTGTACTTTCCCCAGATATATGAGCAAAGGATCGATATCTATAGATATACGATACTTACAAATATAGGCTGCTGATAAAGAGATATGAGCAAACGAACGATAGCTATAGATATACTTTACTTAGAAGTATATGGTGCTGATAACAGATATATAGGTATAGCTAGCAGCGGAAAGGCATCATATCAGTTGAATAAATAATTCAGTAGCCGAGTAATGGAAATTGAAAGCAGCGGAAATGGATAGATGGCTTGACCCCAGCTCCATCTGGTGGCTGTTGGCAAGCATTACATGATCCATTAGAACGGACAATAAGTGGAAAGTTTGTGGAGAGGTTTTTGGGTTGTTTTATTTTTATTCATATCCACTGAACCCGGTTGTATGATGAAGGGTTAAATTGGTTCACGACAAATCGAAATTGTTTATTTATCATGGGCGATCCAGTATAGGAACTGAGAAATTTGTCTGATTAAAGGTTATAACAGTTACTATTGTTTAGTCAACAATATAGTAATACTGTACATGTGCGATATAGTATAGAAAGTGAGTACTCAGTCTGATTAAAGCTTTTAGGTTATACCTATCAATAAATATACAGAACTATTATTATACTTTATAAATATACAGTAACCTTCACTTTAAATATAAATATACACTCTATTACTATAAATATACCGTAACCAGTGACCTACTATTTACAACATAGTAGTGGATTGTTGGCTTTTCCATTTTGGTTTCTACTTGATGGGCAGATTTCAAAAATTTAGTGGGATTCATGATTTGTAATCGTTAATAGAATGATTAGTATTTTATCCATTCAACATATTAAGTAGTTCAATACAACATATTAGTGGATTTTTATGGGTATTTTATTGATTTCTACTTTATTGGTAGATAAAAAATCTAATGAGATGAGACATATGAATGTTATAGTTAGATCAAACCCTTTAAATGCCATGGTTTCAGATTCATTCAACATAGCAGTATGATTTTCTCAGAATAAAATATTATTTATGGATATTGTAATGACCTGTATAACTGATAATACGAGAAATAACCACAGTATTCTAGATTCAATGCGATCTATTATTAATTTCCACCTCTTTCCTTCATCTCCAAGTTTTCCGTTATCCGTTATCGTTATCCGTATCTTATGAGTTTTTCGGTTATCAAAGGTGGTCCCGGTCCCGTTTAGCACGTATAATCGGACTTCAAATTCAAATTTCAAACCTATTCATGCCTTGTACAATATTATAAAAAAATAATCAAATTCACGATATTCAATGTAAAACAAAAAATTAATGTACATGAGAATGTACATGACTTTAAGTCCGTTCGTGAGCTTAATAAAGAAATAGATGTACTTGAATAACTAGAAAATATAATTATTAAGACAAGATTGGAAATTTTCTACTGTACTTATTTTCTATGCCTCCAGCTCTAGGAATTTCAAATGTCTCTAATTATATTGGTAGGTTTTTTATTAGTTTTTAGTTCGAGTAAATGATATAATTTTAGGCATATATTCACTGTATTTGGTATATTTCTGTATCTCGCAATAATGTTTAAATAAAGAAGGCTCATCTGAAATGGAGATAGAAATCAAAGCACCCTTCAAGTATTTTTAAAGTAGCCTTCACTTCTTCTATATTTTCTCCCTATCATTTCTATACTTCCTTTTCATCTCATCTCCCACCCTTCTACCCAGTTCTTGGAAGCGATTATGCAGATGTCAGCATTCTGCCGGTCGGCTGGCTTTATGCATACTAGATCACCAACAGAATCAGTTGCACCAACCTCACGGTCACTGCAGCTAGCACTGATCCCCCATACAGAATTCATGATTTTGATGATGATGATAACGGTGATTACTGATGCTCTATGACACTGTGACGTCATTGATTCTATGATGATGATGATGATGATGATGATGTCAGTGATGATGATAATTATTACTGATTCTCTGTGTTGATGTCACGGGTTTGATAAGTTGATGACGGTAGTATGATCTTTGACCTTCTGAATAGTATTGACTGTAGAAATTATAGTTTATCAAAGCAAAGAAGACATTCTGGCAAAATGAGGTAATGTTTCCATATTAGTCAATATTCGTTCAAAAGTTATGAATTTGGTCTCAAATTGTAGATCATAATGTTTCCTGAAATTTCAGATTAAATTTATAGTTTTTAAACCAATATTGACCGAGCTTGAGTCATTTTCCCATCTTGCCAGAGTGTCGTCTTTGCTTGAACAGACTAAAGGTGTTTCAGAATGGATTTTCCAGTTTATTAATTTTATTTCTTCAGGAGTTGATCACACAGCAGTTTTTTTAGATTTTGAGTATAGATTGTTCTAACAAGTTTCCCCATTAACCTGTTGAGTAGTTTTGGAGATGATGTCTATCATTTAGTTATCTATAGATTATACTCTGATAGCACAAACAGCTGGGGTCCAGCTGGTTTCCAACTTGAATGTTCCATTCAACAAGCTGGATTCAAGCTTGGAACTAACAGTCAACAGCTGTAATACAGCTTGATTCGAGTTAAGAAGTTACCACGTTTCAAGCTGTTTACATAGCTTGAAAGTTCAAGCTGGAATCAAGTTTATTCATCCAAGCTCAAAAGTTCAAGCTGGAATCAAGGTTGATTCAAGCTTGAAACAAGCTGGACTGTAGCTGAATCATTCAAGGTTGATTTCAAGAAAGAAAATTCCAGCTTGTTACAAGTTAAAAACTTCCAGCTTGATTGCTTACAGCCTGTTACAAGTTTGAAATAGGCTGGTTTGATCAAACTGGAACTTCCAATTCAGAATCCACTTAATTTACAGCTTGAAATAAGCTTACGTGCTATCTGGGTAGTTATCTATATTAGGTATTTATCTATATTATTAGGTATAATCAATCAATCAATTATTATCTATTCGAAAATAAATTTTGGTGAGTGCATCAGGCTCATGCCCTGAAATGCCCATCTACCAATGTATACTACACTATCCAAAACAAGGATATCATAAAGCTAATACTGTATTACAAATTTCCACTTGAAAAAATTCCTTCAGAGTTCTGATACAACTCAAAAGTTTCAATATTCCACCAAATAAACAATTCAAAAGAATTGAACAAACAGACAAGATATTGTCAAAACACAGATTTATTAGAAATCGAGATATCGGTTTCGGTTGCTACACAAATATCAATCTCTAGTAAGCTGAAACTTTATGTGAAGAGCAGAAGTATTTATACTAGTAGTCAAACACAGCAGTTTGTAGTTGCTTGAACCAATCACAGTGAACGTCTACCATTGGCCTAGACAAGCTCCACCCCGATTATATGGACTGCAAATCTGGGAGGAGCTTGTCTAGGCCATTAGAAAACGTTCACTGTGATTGGTTCAAGCACCAATAGCTGTGCTTGACCGTTAGTATAAATTCTGTTGCTTTTTTAATAAGTTTAAGTTCACCAGAGATTGATAATGGAGCAACCGCAACCAGTATCTCGATTTTTTAATAAATCTGTATTTTGATGAAAACTTGTCTTTTCAGAAAAAATAGAATTTTGGTTCGAATTTTACGGACATTAAACCTTGTTCATTAATTTGCTTCATAAACACGATTTCCTAGTATTAATTAATCCATACCTTGATCAATGGGTAGGTTGGGAATTTGTTTGATAAATAATAATACGTGTTTGATAACACATACAAACTCTCCCATTGAAATCACCGTTTACATCCAAACATTTTTGTCGATTTTGTTGAAGCCTACCCTACCACTGGCGGCTCGTACCCACGAAATAGGTGAAGTGTCCGTATCTTTTACTGTACAGCACTTCACCTGTTACGTAGACACAAGCCGCCAGTGCACCCTACTTGAATCTGCGGAATAGCAGTTTGATTTTACTCAACTGTCAATCAAGTTGATTGCAGAGTGATCTCTTATCCTAGTTTAACATCAAAAGCATTCGCGCTTTTCAAATATAGTCTGTTCGAGCAAAGAAGACATTCTGGGAAGATGGGAAAATAACTCTAGCTCGTTCAATATTGGTTGAAGAATGATTAATTTGATCTCAAATTGTAGATAATAATTTTTTCTACAATTTAAGATCAAATTTGAAACTTTTGAACCAATATTGACTGAGCTGGAGTCATTTTCCCATCTTGTCAGAATGTCTTCTTTGCTTGGACAGACTATACTTTTATTTTGTTTTTACTCTTCTTATTTTGTTTGATAGGATGGAGCGGATGGAGCGGTATGGTTTCGATTTTGTAGGTGAAAACGTTTAGAATCTCTATTTTGTTGGAAATTTCGAATTTTTTTGGTGAATTTTGTTGACTGAAATACTGGGAAACGAAAACTGTTTTGAATTTTGTTGAAGGTCGTCTATCAGATTGTCAGTTTCAAAGTGATTTCCAACGTAATGTTTCTGGGTGAGTTTTCGGAAATGTGAATAGATCGTGAAATTTTGTATTGGTAGGTGTTGGAAAGGGTTTGAATACCTATGTATCAGATTGAGGTTTTCTGAAAACATAGTTGTGTTTAGTGTGTTATTCGTTATGAAGATCATTATTTCATATTTAATGGGTGGATGAATAGTTTGAAAACGGTGTAATATCTCTTAAACAAATGCTGTAATTTGACAGTTGGTGACACATTGGATCATGATAAAATTGGAAGGTCCACTTTGAGACTAAAAATTCGTTCCGCCATCTTGGATCCACCATATTGAATCGAAGTTTTTTTTCTAATCAGGAGGTGGCTATGTTATACTGTACATGATCTAGACACTGGCGGCTCGTGCCCATGATTCTGGTGAAGTGCTTTACAGTAAAAGATACGGGCACTTCACCTGTTTCGTGGGCACGAGCCGCCAGTGGATCTAGATTCAGAATTTCAAGAAAAAATGAATGACGAAAATCGCTTATTGATTTGTTGAGCCGTTTTGGAACTATTAATTGATTTGTAGTGAATATCACTAATTGAAAATTTTCAAAATTGAAAATTGATCACTGTATTGCGGAATAAATTTGCAAGCTACAGCTAACACTGAGGCCCTACAGCTCAATAATTCGACCATTATCGTTAACTGCAAAATTCAAAAGAAAAGACGATATTGGTGTTATAGCTACTTGTTGAACGATGTCTTCTGTACTCTTTCTTGATCTATTTCTCTTTTCCACTCACTCTCTGACTGTTCCTCTCACTTCCTCTCTCTCTGGTACACACTCTCTTCATTACTCCTCTCTCTTCTTCCCCCCATTCGTGCATCCCTCCAGAATTGTTCTTCGATGATTTATCTGTTTCATCTTCTTAAAAGCACCTCTACCCAAGTCAACCAGCTTTTCATTATTTTCCACTTGACTTCTGTGTCCCCTCTCTTTCTACTCTTCCTCCTCCTCCTCCTCCTCCTCCAGCTCCTTCATCTTTCTCTTGTTCTTCTGCTTCTTCTTCTCCTTCTGATCCCTTTTATAATTTTCACTCTCCTTCTCTTACCTTCCCACTCCATTTTGTGGTTATTCCATCCAGTTACTTGCGGTTGATTTGATTCTGAATTCCCCCAAGGGTAATATTTCTAATTATTGTCATTTGTTCCTTTTTTCAATTTTTCAATTGTAATTTCTGTGACAAATTTCTTGACTTTTCTCTGTTGTCCTTTTACTTTTTTGTTTCTCCCTATCCATTATTTTACCGTAATTGGTTGACTTTGGATTGTTAAAGTGACATCTTTTTCAAGTAATAAATTCAGTTTTTTTCATTTTCTGCATCACAACAAGTAACCAATTACTTTCAAGTCCTCTTTCTAGAAATTCATCCTTTTTTCATCCATTACTTCACGATAATTGATTGACTTTTTAATTTAGGGGAATATTTTTCTGCATTACAACGCAGTCAAATACTTTTTGTGAAGTTCTAGTGAATTATTTTGACATTTCGAAATATTTTGACATTTTAATCTATCTAAACGGGTTTTTCTTTGATTCTCAAGCTATGGAAGTCTGCTTCCATGGTTCCACGGCTTGAGTTTTGAGCTAATTTCCATGGAGATCATCCAAACATAGATAGGATATGGTTTAGGAAGTTTTTTTTTGTAAGAATAATTGAAACGGTATATTCTTGTTGAGTAGTTGTGAACGTGATACTGTGATTGTGATTCTAAACTAAAACTATAAGTAAGAAGCAACAATATTCATACTAACGGTCAAGCACCGCTATTGGTGGTTGCTTAAATTATGGTTTTAAAATCAAAAGATACAATAGATACTTTACATCAACTGTAGGTTTCAGAAGACAATTGTCTCGCCAATTGGCATCATATAAACCTGGCATTGCTCTTTCTCTTTCTCCCATGTTGTGGCTTTCTACTTCATCTTTTCCTGTTCCCCTCTTACCTAAGTCCACACACCACCCTTAACAGAAAATTCAAAACATCCCCCAATAATGCTCATCATAATTTCACCACAGTTTGATTATTAAAACGGAGGAAGCATTGTTTAACTAACGCACTGCCAACCTAACAACACGCAATCATTAATAAATGTTTGCTGCCGGTCGGTTGGCCAGCCTGTGTTTCCATTGCAGTGCACTCTAGCGGTGGTCAAACTAATTAGGAAATGAGTGGACAGTTGGGAGAAGACCCGCCGTTACAATACAGTTAACGTTGTAATGGAATGTCTTCTCAGATTGTGCAAACCAATGTTAATAAATGAGTAAATGTGTGTATACAGTCATGATGAGGTCAGTTTGTATTAAATATTTGTAGCAATCATGTTAGGTTGGGTTATGAGGTGATGTGATAATTAAGTTGACAAAATCTGAGTTTAAAATTGGTGGTAGAGGTGGGTTAAATTAATAAATTGTGATTATAGTAGGGTAAGAGGTTGATTTTGGAGGTTTGATAATTGGTTTGTTAATTATTCAAATGTGGACTATGTTATAAAGTTAAGGTTAATATAGAATATTAAAGATTGACATATGACGTTGTTGTATGACCAACAGTAAGAATAATTTGATAAATAAATATTTGAAGGTAGTTTATCATTAGGACTGTTGTAATAGTTCCATTAATTATTTATCCATTTGATTACAAATACATAGATTGTACTAAATAGAAAACAAAAAAGGCGTTTCCTCAAGATGTTCCAAGTCAGGTTATCTCCTGTATTAAATTCCCCTCACCCAATTTTCACTCTAAAAAACTAGTCAATAATATGTTGCCACCAGACAAAACCCTACTAAATTATGCTATTAATATGAACTACACTGAATTCTGGAAATACTTGAGGTATTTTCTGATGTATTCTCAATTACTTGGAACTTGAATGAGTTAATTATCATAAAACTATAGTCTGTCCAAGCAAAGAAACCCCTCTAGCAAGATGGGAAAATGATACCAGATTGGGCAATATTTGTTAAAAAATTATAAATGTGGTCTCAATAGTAGATCAAATTGTTTCCTACCATTTGAGATCGAATTCATAATTTTTGAAACAAAATTGGCAGAGCTTGAGTGATTTTCCCATCTTGCCAGACCAGAGGGTCTTCTTTGCTTGTACAGACTATATCACCATACGCTCCTATAAAATCAGAAAGTCTTGACTTTTACTAGGGCTCCACAGTCCTATTTGGACATAGGCCTGGAGTCTTGAAGTCTAGAACAAATAATGAAGCATATTCCAACTTTTGTAATGTAAATTGTACTGTTTGTATTGCATACAAGTGGATTCACTTGTTAAATTGGCGGATCTTGGCTTTCCCATTGATTAAACAACTCAAATACAGTCTAAAGTTAGCATCTTTGAAACGTATCATATGCTAAATTTATCTTTGAATGAGATAGTGATCAGCTAGGCACTGAAAGTCAAATTCAAATTGTTAGCTCAATGCTTCTATTCTAACGTGTCTTCTATTTATCTTCTACCACGTCCTTCTTCTTCTTCTTCTTCTTCTTCTTCTTCATCTTCCTCTTCTTATTCTCTTACTTCCCTCCTTCTACATTATCTACCAATCTTCTCAGTACTGTTCTTAGCGTAGCCTAACACTGACTTTAACAGTTTGTTCCTCCCTCAAAGATATTGTTTTAACAGTGTGTGGCTGGTTTCAAACTTTGCCCGTTTTCAAATTTCGCGCCTCTCAGCTTCCGTTTCGGTCCGTGAACTTTGATATGTCCGCAGTATTGGATAGGGGAAGGTTCTAGTCCAAGTTTCAGCCTGGCAATTTGACGAAATGTTTATCTACTACGATCTCTCTGTTTGCTTTCCGCTGTCACAGTTGAGTTCGGTCTCGGTTCCCTTGTGGTTCTGTTTTCATCCTTCTTCTTTTTCTGCTTCTTATTATTATGTATTTCTTGGATTTCATCTTTTTGTCATATAAATTTGCTGTTCATTTTTTTTTTGATAGTAGAGGTGATATTGACGTAGTTTTCCATATTAAATGAAAGTATGAGAATATTGCAATCTCTCAAGTTACACTGGCGACTCGTAGCCACGAAACAGGCGAAGTGCCCGTATATTTTACTGTTTCGTGGGCACGATATTATTATATCCAGAGTTTTGTTATTCTATTTTTTTCAAGAATCATAATCAGAAAGTAGAGAAAAGGAAATCGAGAAAGTCAGAAAAAGGAAAATAAGGAGGAGAGAGAGAGCGAAGAGCTAGAGTCTTTCCAAGCAAAGAAGACCCTCTGGCAAGATGAGAAAATGACTCCAGCTTTGTCAATATTTGTTCAAGAATTATAAATGTGGTCTCAATAGTAGATCAAATTGTTTCCTACAATTTGAGATCAAATTGTTAATTTTTGAACCAATATTGACCGAGCTGTAGTCATTTTCCTATCTTGCCAGAGGGTTTTCTTTGCTTGGACAGACTATAGATAGGTAGCAATGGGATAGGAGGATAAAGCCCAGAGTGGCATATTAATAAGAGTGCAGAAGTGCACTCTGAATTATTTATCGATTAAGCCCCTCTCACACACGCGCGCACACACACACACACACACGCATGGGACGTGTAATCCCTTCCGTCCTCCTATGATGATTATTGTGATGACTACGATGATGATGTTGGTGATGTGATGGCGGTCATGATGATGATGATAGTTGGGGGTTGATATCGTCCTTCCGCTTCGACTTTACCTACCCTCAACCTGCCAAACTTTTAACAGCATCAGCACAATTTGTTGACAATTTGTTGACCCTCGTTTAATATCGAACATTAAACTCGTCACTTTCAGTATTTATAGTCTCTGTACTCCCATCTCAAGCATGAACTATTATTATTTTATTATTTATTTATTATCAAGTTACAACATATAATACTTAATGGAAGGTTCAACAGGATTACTCCCAAAACTGTCCCTTTATCAAATTTTAATAATGTGTCTAAATATTTAGGTTATGGCACTTCAGTTCAATTCATTCGACTTCCACAAATTTCCACTCACAAGGAAAAACGAATGAAATTTTGAATTTTATAAAGGATTATGATAATTTCGAAACAAGAATAATCGATAATTTAAATATCTTGAACATTTTGAAATTTGAAAATTTGGAAACTGGAAATTCTTGCAACTTCACTAGAAGCTACTACAGCTGTGATAACAATCAACGTATTACAGGGTTTACCATCTTTTTCAACCCTGAACAATGAGATATCATAAACCAACCAAAATCATAACCGTCGTTGAGATAGATTTTTGCTTCAAGTTGTTATAAATACATGACTGTCCGTCCCTTTAGTGACCCTTTATAAAGGGTCTCCAAGGCCCTTGAGGGACCCTTTCAAGGGAGCTTCGCGAAAATTCTAGGATGGGAAGAGAACAAGTCAAGTTTTCGACAAACATTCACTACTGAAATGGTACCTTCAGCCCCCTCTCCAATTCCACTCACTCTTTCTCTCTCTTACTCTAGTTCTCTCTCTCCCATTCCCTCTCTCTCTCTTTCTCTTCCTCTAGTTCTCAATCTCTCTCTTTCTCTCAATCTGTCTACATACATTTTTCTTACTCTCTCTTGCATCCTCTGGTCACAAAAGAGTATTTCAATAAATCATATTTCCTCCTATGTAGTCTGTTCGAGCATAGAATACATTCTGGCGAAATGGGAAAATGACTCCAACTTGATCAATATTGGTTCAAAAATTATAAATTTGGTCTCAAATTGTAGAACGGAATGTTTTCTACAATTTGATCACAAATTTATAATTTTTTGAACCAATATTGATCGAGATGGAGTCATTTTCTCATCTTGCCAGAATGTCTTCTAAACAACTAGACCTTGCAATTCCCCATATTTACCTTCACAATCGTGTATATTGTCGTAAACCAAACATGACCTCTGTGCAAAAAATGCGCCATTTTCCAAAATGCAGGACAAGATAGAGCAAACATACTTGACTAGAAAAGTCTATCTTGCTGCACGAGGAAAATAATGCTGAGATGAGAGTAAGTTGTTGAGGGATGATTTTCGTGATTCATTTTTTGGTAGATGATTCCTTTTTTCAAGTATTTTTTATTTTTTTTCAAGTATTTTCAAGTATTTTTTAGGAATTATTCAAGTTTTTTTCAAGAATATGAGTGCAATTTTCGTTTGACTCCAGTATAAGAGTTAGTATAGCTGAGTTGGTAAGTTGAGCGGGCGGTTTTGTCTGTTCATTGTGCGCTCCAACAGCTGATATTGTCAATAAGAGTTGTAGCTGAGCTATTCCTAGATTATGTTTTTGAAATCAAAAGACGCAATACCAGCTGTTAGTAGGTTACGTCATGGTTCTATATTTAAAGAAGCTAACAGATAATTAAACCACAGTATCCATGTGTGAGTATAGAAATTGTTAATTGTGAATTGATATTATAGAAATCATAATCTACAATAATTATCAAGAACCATGCCAGAATTTTTTAAAACTACTATTATTCCAAAAAACATTCCAAAACAAATTACTCCAGCTTGGTCAATACTAGTTCAAAAATTATAAATTCAATCTCACATTGTAGGAAATATTTGGATCTGAAATTTATAATTTTTGAACCAATATTCACCGAGCTGGAGTCTTTTTCCATCTTGACTGAAGAATGTCTTCTTTGCTTGAACAGACTACTAGACTGCCATTATTGGAGCTTGCTGAATTCAACGCCATCTAGCGCAAAAAGCAGAAACTACGTCAATGACTATAATAGCATGAATCCGTTCCTCCCCCTTGAAGGCGTGTTCAAGCTTTGACCAATAGCAGGGCTCTGACGCATAACCAGCTCGGCCAATCAGAACGTTTCTCCCACTCTGTGTCCTCCTACTAGCATGGAGTTCAGCTGTTTCAGTTCAGATTTTGAAGCAGCCGCCATCTTAGAATCTTTCTCTCTCTTACTCTCTTTAAATCTCCCATTTCTTCTCTCTCACTCTCTTTTAAAATCCTATCTCTCCTCTCTTACTCTCTTTTAACCTCCTATTTCATTTCTCTTTTCTCTGTCATTGTAGAATATGAAGGTCTATTCTGCGAGGACGCTTAAACAGAAAAAATGTCATTAATACTTATTATTGCTCTAAAAATTATCCAAAGTTTTTAAAACTCAGTATAATTGCTGCATCATAAAGATTAGCATTGTCAGGTTTTGGAACATTGGAACATTATCGAATTGTAAACCTAATATTGAGCTTCGTTTCTATCAATACGAAACTCACAAGGGCACATTATAATAGCTAAATCATAATCACTATCATAATAATCAGCAAAATGTACCGCAATGCAGGTTGTAATTATACATCGGTAATTGAGTAATTATTAATTCAAGACTAACTAGGCTTCACTCCACATTAAGCCTAGATGAAATGCATGAACTATTGTATCATTCATATCATAGTGGAGGATTAACTGTAAGAGGGTTTAGGCAGGCACTGGCGGCTAGTGCCCACGGAACAGGTGAAGTGCCCGTATCTTTTACTGTACAGCAGTTCACCTGTTTCGTGGGCACGAGTCGCCAGTGGATTTTAGTGAGATAGAGTTAATTATCCAATCTAAATAGTCCACTCCAATTACATATAGTAATGCTTGATAATTGATCATTAATATCATTTATGATCCTTTGGTCCTAAGGTCCTATGAGGGTTGAGTGTGAGAGAGGGCCGACTGCGCCTCAACTTCGCACTGTGAGAAAAAATAAGGCTACATTCCACGAAAACTAATTTCATATCATTTATTCAATGATACAATCACATAATCAAATAAAAATAGATTAGAATAATTTGGAATACGATAAACAGGCCTTACTATTAGACCTTATACTATTCATCTTCCGAATTTTGATAGTAATTTATGTTATCTTCATAATATCAGTGAATGAATCATAAATGCTTTAGTTACTTCAACACAACATTTCTGAAATATTTAGTGATAGTGAACCAATTTTATCTTCATCTCTCCAACTTATTCTATTAATTCATAAGTAATAAGTTCAAACTTGAACTAAAAAGTCTACTAACAGATAATCCCTTCTATTCACTGTCTGAATTTCTCAGGAACGATTCAAAGTTATTTCTAAAGTGTGTGTACTGGCGATTTGTAATGAATGTCTGAATGTTTGATAATATTCTTATGTCATTTTGTTAATATGTTTTTCATACAATCATACGTATAATTATGTTTTATCTATTACCGTATTGTTGTACTGTTTATTGACGTTTCCAATTGTACATTGTTATGTATTTAAAGGAAAACATATTTTATTCTATTCTAATAAGCCGACGTCCAGGTGCTTATTCAGAATCAATCCATTTAAGTTATTGATTTTAGTTGAAAAAAGTGGGTTTTGATTGTTTACGTAAGATTTCGTATTGATATTCAAGTTTTTATCCGAGAAATTTGGGCTCAAGTATAAGTTACTCTTTTTAGGGTGATCACGCAGAGTTAAATCCAGAAAAGGATTAAGAACAGAATATTTAGCAAGTTTGTCCGTGGTATGAGAATGACAACGAGAATGACAACAAAAACATAATTTTCTCAAATTTGATTATTGAGAAACATTTTTCGATAGATGTAGATGTCCACATGATCTCTTTCCTCTTATGCTTTTGCGTGGGTAATGAGAGGGGTGATGATGAGATATGACAACTACTTTTTAGCCCACCGGCTTTTCATCTATAGGACATAACTGTCATCTACAGATATTCTCTACGGCAAAAAACGATCATTAGTGAGGGATTTTATGATTTTTATTATCCTGCAGCTTATGATTTCAACAGGTTGTAAATGATAGGCTTCTGGATTTGAGGCTCTTAATAGCCTAGGACTCTTCTTTCGATTTTTTTATAAGAAAATCTTCGACTTGAAGAGTGAATCGTGTTTATGAAATTTAGTTGAAGTCTGTAGTTGACTTGGAGTATAGTCTGTCCAAGCAAAGAAGACCCTCTGGCAAGATGGGAAAATGACTCAAGCTCGGTCAATTTTGGTTGAAAAATCATCAATTTGATCTCAAATTGAAGGAAACAATTTGATCTACAATTTGAGACCAAAGTTATAATTCTTGAACAAATATTGACGAAGCTGTAGACATTTTCCCATCTTGCCAGAGGGTCTTCTTTGCTTGGACATACTGTAGTTGGGGCTGATTTTCCAATAATAATTGGGATAAGCTTTTGGTTTCTAGGTGAAATTTAAGAGGTAATGGGAGGTTGAGAGGGTCTTCTACTTAGTGACTGAGGGTATAGCCAGTGAATATAATTATATAGAATATTATATCTCTCCTATTTTCTGGTGATGCTGGCGCCAAAGAGTAGGACGGTCTCGTCTGCTCCTTGTGCGCTCTAACAGCTGATGTTGTCGATTGGAGTTGTCTTAAGCTACGATAAGATGAAGTATTTGAAATGAAAAGAGACAATAGCTGCTTCACATCAGCTGTTAGTAGGTTACATCACGTACAAGAGACAGACGAAACCGGCTTAATTTTTAGCGTCAGCTATAGTCTGCCCAAGCAGAGAAGACCTTCTGGCAAGATGAGAAAATGACTCCGGCTCGGTCAATATTTGCTCAGAAAATATTGATTTGGTCTCAAATTGTAGATCAGAATGTTTCCTACGATTGAGACAAAAACAATAATTTTAGAACCAATATTGTCCGAGCTGGAGTCATTTTCTCATCTTGCCAGAGGGTCTTCTTCGCTTTGACAGACTATATTAGCTATACAGCCTACATAAGTCAATCTCCACCCCTTCCCATGAATGCTCAAAATTTACAAGCATCAGGTGGTTTTTGGATAACCAATTTCTGGGGGGCTGGATTTAGGGGTAGCACCCCCTCCCCAATAACCAATTGGTTAGGAAAGATGAGTTTGATAGGTACCTTCTCATCCCCCCCCCCTCAACCCCATACATCTGTTGCAATCCGTTTTAGGGTTGTTTCAGGGGGGAGGATGGGTTAATAGTCCCCCTGGCATATAAATACAGGGTACGTCACGGGGGGAAGGCTCCCTTTAATGGGTGTAGGGGGCAACCAATTCTGGGTCCCTCTGATGGTGGGGGGGGGGGAGAGGCAAAGCAATTCATGGGCCTGCACTCAGGATGGGTGTGATTCATATCTGTGCCTAAATTGCTCAACTGCCTGCCTGTGAGTTTGTTCCGGTAAATAACATACAGTATTGGCTCATATCTATCATACAATTGAGTGGGTTCACCAATACTACAGTAAGCAAAGAAGACATTCTTTCAAAATGAGAAAATGACTGCAGCTCGATCAATATTGGTTCAAAAATTATTAATTTGGTCTCAAATTGTAAAAAACATTCTCATCTTCAATTTGAGAAGAAATTTATCATTTTTTAATCAATATCAATGGAGCTAGAGTCATTTTCCCATCTTGCCAGAATGTCTTCTTTGCTTGGACAGACTATGCATTATGAATGGTTCATATTATTGTCTCTTATAATTGAAGCGTTTGTAGAGTTTCGACAAAAAAATTAAAAATAAACTCATCAGTCAATCGGCTGAACAGACCTTTGATATTAGGCTATGAACCTTAAAAATGGCAACTATGTAGAATCACTGGCGGCTCGTGCCCACGAAACTGGTGAAGTGCCCGTATCTTTTACTGTATAGCACTTCACCTGTACTTGGGCACTTCAAAGATACGGGCACTCCATCTGTTTCGAGGACACGACCCGCCAGTGATGTAGATTAGGAAAATCGGTCCATTTAATAGCATAGCAATCAATTTTAAATATAATTTTTCAGCGTATGTGTTACTTGTGGGCGTTCTCATATTCGACTTACTACAAATCTTGGCAACCTTCAGATATATTTGTCTATTTTCCAATATTTTTCGCTGCCAATTTCAATCACAATCCAGTACAGAGAGAACAAGAAGAATGGTCTCAAAATTTAGAGCAGAATGTTTCCACAATTTGAGATAAAATTTTAAAATCAAAATTGACCGTGTTTGAGTCATTTCCCCATCTTGCAAGAATGTCTTCTTTACTTGAACAGACTATAGCTATAAGCTCAGAAGCTATGGACTATATAAGAGTTGTCATTTAGCTATGCCTAGATAATTTATTTGAAATAAAAAGAGACAATAGGTGCTTCACATCAGCTGTTAGTAGGTTACATCACTTACTTACGAAGCCGCCTTAATTTTTGTTGCGATCTCGACCATTCAGATTTTTCCCGTTCTTGAAGGGCTTACAGCTCGGGGTACAACTACTGGCGGCTCGTGCCCACGAACCAGGTGAAGTTCTGTCCAGTAAAATATACAGGCACTTCACCTGTTTCGTGGACACTAGCCGCCAGTGGGTAAAACACCAACTATTCAGGAGCAAATGGGTCGAGTTGAGTTTGGGAGAAAGAGCAAACATTTTCGTTGCATTGAAGGTGGCCTAAAACAAACATGGCCGAACGAGTGTTGTTACAGGGTGCACGGATCCCACCGCTTCTGTGTGGCCTGGCTCACCTGCCGCCGTTGTAATTAATAGCTCGTTTGTGAGTGAGCCGCCTGTAGGATAGCCTGTGTTATTTTACTACCCGGTGACGAGGTCACATACATCAAAAACCATTGTAGCCTATTTCCTATTATTCATAGTATTTCATGCATATTTTATTAGTTTGCTTAGAATTGACCGGTTATAGTCTGTCCAAGCAAAGGAGCTCAGTCAGTATTGCTCCAAAAATTATTAGTTTGGTATGAAATTGTAAAATCATAAATTCGGTATTAAGTTATAGGAAATTTTCTGATCTAAAATTTGAGACCAAATTGATAATTTTTGAACCAATATTGACCGAGCTGGAGTCATTTTCCCATCTTGCCAGATGGTCTTCTTTGCTTGCATAGAATATACCTTATTAATTCTTGGTATTTATCCATTCGTGTATTTTAACAATACGTGAATGGATACGTAAATACATTAAAATTCGCTTAACAAATTCAACAGATAACAGTTGGTATTATTTTCCATCAGTAAAATTTTATAACTATAAATGATGATTTTACAAAAATAATGATTATAATACAATTATAATGTAATTCATCACACCTAAATAATACCTATTATAACATTTTTCAATGTTATAGACTGTTTAATCAACTTATAGAGTTTTTGACAATGCTTCAAAGTCTAAGGATTCAACTCTTTTGCGGCAGCCATTTCAAAAATTTTCCAAGTTTTATAAAATTTGAACAACTTTGAGGTCAATAATTAGTTGTAAAGAAAGTTGAATGATTATTATTCCAGCTTCAAGCACCTTGGTAAAATATACCGTTATGTATACTAGAATGACTGAACAGTGATAAGATTTCGGCTAGAAATAAAGAGATTAGGAGAGTAAATTGATCCTAAAATGGCGGTTGCTTCAAAAACTAAAATTAAACATCTGAACTCCATGCTAGTATAGGACGCCAAGTGGGAGGAGCGTTCTGATTGGCCAAGCTGGTTCTGCGTCAAATACCTCCCATTGGTCGAAGCTAAGACACGCCTTCAAGTGGGAGGAACAGACGATAGTCGTTATTGTACATTGACATAGTTTCTGCTTTTGGCGCTAGATAGCGTTGAATGCAACCAGCTCTAATAATGAAACTCTTGTATTTGGTTGGTGTTTTTCGAACAGTGAGTGAAACATGAGAAAGATAGGTGATATAGTCTGTCCAAGCAAAGAAGACCCTCTGGCAAGATGGATAAATGACTCCAGCTTGGACAATATTAGTTTAAGAATTATAAGTGTGGTCTTAATAGTAGATCAAATTGATAATTTTTGAACCAAAATTGTCCGTGCTTGAGTCATTTCCCCATCTTGCCCGAGGGTCTTCTTTGCTTGGACAGACTATAACAGATGATTGTATGATACTGTTTATATTATTCATTTATCTATTGATTCAGAGAATTAACAAAAGTTTGGAACTTCTATAAAGCTTGTATGGTAACTTTTAAAGAGTGCTAGAATTGGTTTTGTATGATTTCAGAAATTCACCGTGTAAAGTGGGCTCTATAGCTTGATTCAAGTGAAGTCTTATCGTTCAATTGTTTATGACTGTAGTAATGACACACTTTATTATCTTTGACACAATATGTTAATATGGCATGTATGACAAGCACAGCTAGGCATCATCTAGGCATAGCTAAATGACAACTCTAATAATTGACAACATCAGCTGTTGGAGCGCAAAAGGAGCAGTCGAAATAGCCTAACATATTGGCGTCCGTTGTACTGTGGAGTTGTCACATTTACTTATATGCTAACTACATCTAAATATCCAAAACCACATCAGCGCATATGCCTAGCAATTTTCCCAAAGCATCGCAATATTCAAGTCCCTCTAATACTTCCTACAACTGATGATGATACGTTCAAAGTACGACTTTGCGAAGTATCACTTTGTTAAGTACGTCTTTGGGAAGCCGTTCAAGTCCCATATTAAGCCAAGAAATGGTTCAATGCAGTTATTCCAAACTCTGTCAAGGGTTTTAGCTGACTGACATCTTCAACAAAGTCGACTTTGAGTGAATCGATTAATCGAATTAAACTATCGAGATATGGTTGCTGAGGTTGTGAATCGGTCAAATAGAATTTTAACTACAGCATTTGTTTGATGACGTGGGTTTGTAAAGAATGGATTAATCCAATTGAACTATCAATAGTAGTATAGGCCTACTGATGATGTATGCAAAGTTAGTCGAGTATGTGAGAATCTATAATCTATTATTGAATACTATCGTAGTTATGTTGAAGTTGCATGAAGACCAAGTCGGCTGTTTTGAAATAAATAATAATAGGGGGTGGCGTAGCTGAGTGGCTGCTGTCTTGGTACAGTATCTTTTACTGTACAGAACTTCACCTTACCTGTTTCGTGGGTACGAGCCGCCAGTGGCTGGTATTAGATTTTCAGCGATTTATTTAGCGAAAATCTTGCAAAGCTTTTGATTATGTACTACTATGTCAAAAATACCATTGATGTATCGACAAGTTGTATGTTCTATGTATATAGGTATAGCCTATTGCATACCTGGGTCACATAGAAGCAAAGCTAGCAATAGAGAGGAGGCATTAGTCACATCCCAGCATTTGGACTCTCCATCGATGCCACTAATCGAAGATCAAAGCAGTCCAGACAGCATTGAGCTCTCTATTTCTATCTACCTGCTCTATGCTAATGTAGCTTCTATGCTTTAGTGACGAATAACTTCTCATCAGCAACCCTCGGCTTGGATTTAGGACAGGGTTGAGTTAAGGTCTGGGATAGGGTCATGTGGTTTGGGGTTGATTTTAGGATTCGGTAAGATTGGGTTTGGGAAAGGTCCAGGGTCATCTGAGTAATCTGGAATTTCTCTAAATTCCTCAAGTCTCTATTCAAATGTGCTGAATGTGGAGCTACTGTATACAGGTTGTTTCAGGAGGAATGTGCAATACTTCTCAGGCTGATTCCTTACACCAAGTGGGGAAAAAAGTTCCTAAGTACAACCCCCTGAAATGCTTTGTTACCGAGTCGAGATGTCAATGGCAGAAAATAGTTACCTATTTAAAAGTGAATCAATGAATTTGTAATGTTTTGGAGGCTTAATGCGGGGGAAAAATAATCATTTTCTGTAAAAAATTAGCTGATTAATAAAATAAAACCAGCTAGAGATTTCAACTTAGTTATTGATATAATGAAGAAAATCTGTTGTAAATCATCATTTTATGACAACTTTTTCTTCTTTTTCTTCGTATTTCTTTCAAGCGTTAGGCATTTGCCTGTTCCGACTCATTACTCAACAATACCATTGATATTTCATTTTCAACAAACTTGTATTATTTAATAAAAGTTGTTGAGGAACGATTTCTGAATATTCAAAACAATTAATGAACGTGATTATGTAGAAATTGCCCACTTCTCTAAATTGAGATCAAAAATCTCAAAACACTAATTAAAACTAAACAAATTTAATAAAAACACACTCGACACACAAAAAATTAACACTAAAGACTGATTTTTTACTTTTACGATGGTTGTTCTATTTTGTCTCTTCGTCATAATAATCATAATCATCTTCAACCATACTTCTAATTCTCTTTCTTCTTCTCTTATTCTCACTTCCCAATCTTCCTTCTCCTCATCCTTCTCCAACTCTTCCTCCTTCTCTTCCTCCTCCTCCTCCTCCTCCTCCTCCTCCTTCCACTCCTCCATTCATCCAACCAACCATCAACATCATCATCATTGAATCAGTAGAGAGTAGCGTACCCTATATTGCCAAGTAAGATGTAAATGAACCATTGGGAATTGGGGGTATCAATGCTCTCGCTGCCAAATGGACCGAATTTGGTCACCCATACAAAGGCAGGAAGGTCGACCATTAGCCAGCCAGCTTTGAATGGGGTTTGGTGGTTTGGCATGCCATCACATGTCACATTGAAAGACTACTCACACTGATTGAAGCTGCATGCTTTACTATAGTCTGTCCAAGCAAAGGAGACATTCTGGCAAGATGGGAAGATGATTCCTGCTCGGTCAATATTTGTTCAAAAATAGAAAATTTGGTCTCAAATTATAGATTAGATTGTTTCCTAAAATTGTAGACAAGATTAATCATTCTTGAACAAATATTGACCGAGCTGTAGTCATTCTCCCATCTTGCCAGAATGTCTTCTCTGCTTGGACTGATTTTACTAATCAGTGTGCTAGGATTTTGGTTTCAAATGTCGAAATGGTGAAAGGTATAAATAAATGATTGGAAAATAGATGATAGATCTCTAAAGGTCTCTTTACACGTTGGATTAATGATACGTAGTAGTGATACAGAGTCCAAAATTGATACAGGAAGGAAGCGCGTTGACACAAAATAAACTGGCGGCTCGTACCCACGAAACAAGAGAAGTGCTCGTATCTTTTACTGTACAGCACGTCACCTGTTTTGTGGACACGAGCCGCCAGTGACAAAACATTTGCAAAGTAAGGTTAACTCATTCGACAATTAGGAAAATCGGGGGAAAATTTTTACAGTATCAGTCAAAATAAAGAGTACTGAAACTGTTTATGTACTATTGTACTATATGTACCATTTCAGTACTGTTCGGCTGATACTGAAATTCTAAGTTTGAGTATCCAACCGATCAAACAGTCTTTGATAACTGTTTATTACTGGCGGCTCGTGCCCACGAAACAGGTGAAGTGCCCGTACCTTTTACTGGACAGCACTTCACCTAACTCGTGGGCACGAGCCGCCAGTAGTGTTTAAAGAACAGAAGCATGAATATTACACTGGCGGCTCGTGTCTATGAAACAGGTGAAGAAGTGCTGTATAGTAAAAGATACGGGCACTTCACCTGTTTCGTGGGTACGAGCCGCCAGTGGAATATTATCTCCTATACTCCGATATCAAGCGTCATTTGTTTGTAAACATTTTCAAACAATGGATTTATGGAGCATTTTTTGTTAGAAAAAACCATTGGATTAGCCAGCTTTCAAGGTATTGAAGCTTTTACGTTATGAATAAGGAAGTGTGTTTAAAAGCAAGATTGTACGATGTAAGATGAGAAGCAACAAACTTAAGCTTAAGAGCAGTTTGGAAAAAGAGGAGGAGGAAAAGAGACAGAATCAGAGAGAGAAAGAGAGAGATAAGAAGAAAAAAGAGGGAGAAAAACTCTGTGGTAGAGTGTGTCCAAGCAAAGAAGACATTCTAGTAAGATGGGGAAATGACTCCAGCTCGCCCAATATTAATACAAAAATTGGAAAATTTTGTCTCAAATTGTAGATCAGAATGTTTCCTACAATTTGAGACCAAATTAATTATTTTTGAATCAATTTTGTCTGAGCTGGAGTAATTTTTCCATCTTGCAAGAGTGTCTTCTTTGCTTGGACAGACCATACTTGGTAATGGTGGAAGGATTTTTGGAAACTCATGATATAATACATCAGCTGAGTAATACTTTGTAGATCGGCAAGTAGGAGATGACGGAAGGAATATAATCCTAATGGAGTAACCGCGGAACGAGCGCTGAGAAGAGGTAAAAGAAGAAGGATGCGGAGAAGAAGAAGAAGAAGAAGAAGAAGAAGAAGAAGAAGAAGAAGAAGAAAAGAAAAATGAGGGGAAGTAGAGAGGAGAATGTTGAATGATGATGATTTTCTTCTTTTACATTTTCAACTGTCTTCTTCCTAAAGTTGACAAAATTTCGAAAAAGGAAAAATAAAAACGAATGAAGAATGGAGGAATATGATAAGAGCAGCCTATTATACCTTACGCCAAAAAAGTTAGGCGGTTTCGCCTGTCTCTTTTACGTGATGTAACCTACTAACAGCTGATGTAAAGCATCTATTGTCTGTCTCGTTTTCAAAAACTTAAACTAGACCTGGCTAAATGACAACTCCAATTCATCAATATCAGCTGTTGATGCACACAAGGAGCAGACGAAAGTGCCTAAATTATTGGCGTCAGCTATCACAAACAATAGGTAGAGAATATAACAATAAATCAAATTCAATTTAAAAAAAACTCGAACAAGCTCTCTCAAACTCCTAACAAATACAAAGTAATTCCACAGAACCGCTATCACATCATATCCATCAATATAATACCTGGGGCTCAACAATATTCCCATTGTCTTCGACATGTGACAGAGGCTTATTTTTCGATGACAATAGATTATTATTCATTGTACATATATTAGGATACTGTATGGCATGTTTTGCAAAATTATTCAGAACTGAATACTGTATTATAACTATATACAGCTGTCAATTATTATTGCTGGATACTTCATTATTACTATATACAGCTGTCAAGTATTATTGCTGGATGCTGTATTATTACTATATTATACAATTGAATACTGTATTATCACTATATACAGCTGTCAATTATTATTGCTGGATGCTTCATTATTACTATATACAGCTGTCAATTATAAAAGCAGAATACTTTATTATCACTATATATAACTATGATTCCATATCCTTAGGGCATTATTAGTGTCAAGTGTTGAATATAATGATTGATAAATAATTGGAAGAGGGATTTCCCATGTAATAATTAGAATGTTGTCAATGGATTCAAACTGTAATTCGATATTTTTCAGGTTGGTTTTCATTGTCCTATGTGAATTATTGTAGGGTTTCCTTTGAATAAGATTTGATTGTCAATGAAATTATGGAGCTTGTATAGGAATGGTATTAAAGCACGTTTGTGATTTGATTTGATAGTTTTCATTTGAGTTTCAATGTCCTATGTGGAATTTGTACGGGGTTTCATCCTCATTCCATTTAGATATATGATTAGATGAGCATTGTTAATGTTATGAATAAGTGTATATTGTACAGTATTTCATTTGTGATGATTTCCATTTAGTTTTCAACGTCCTAAGTCACTTATGTATATATTTGTAAGGTCTTATCCCATTGAGATATGATTAGGTTAGTGATGACAATGATTTAAAACGTTTCATAGGTATTACCAGTGAATATAAAGTACATATACTTTCTTTCATCTTTTTATGTTCTTTCTTTCATATTCTTTCATGTACATCTACATATTCTTTGGTATTACTCATGCAGGTTATCCGTGCTTTGCACCGGAGAAAATATGGTACGGTTTGCTGAAGGCAATCCCCTTTTAAATATGTGGCGACACAGATATTAGTCTTCATATTTATGAGTGCCATAACAACGAACTTATGGAATTTGTCTATGTTTGTCGGAATTTATCTTAATGAATTAGAATTAATTTCTAAACAAAAGTAAGTCAAAAACAATGTCTTGTATGATCGAAATATGTGTGAAAACTTCAAGTTTGTACGTCTATTGTCTGTCCAAGCAAAGAAGAGCCTCTGGCAAGATGAGAAAATGACTCCAGCTCGGTCAATATTGGTTCGAAAATTATTGATCCGATTTCAATTGTAGAAAACATTCTGATCTTCAATTTGAGACCAAAACAATCATTTTTCAATCAATATTGACCGAGCTGGAGCCATTCTCTCATCTTACCAGAGGCTCTTCTTTGCTTGGACAGACTATAATATCTAGTAATTATCTGGAAGTTGAGTTGTACGCGCACATACTCAAAATCGAGCTCGTATTTTATCAGCAGTAGGATATATTGTGTATATTCCTTTGTTATTGTACTGTTAATAACTCCATATGGATGAGCAAATAGCATTCTATCAGAAAAACTTTGTAGGCTACAGTCCTTCATAATCTGTTAATCTTATATGAATAAGCAATCTATTATTCTCAAACCACAGATTTCTTAAAAATCGAGATAAAGGATTTCACCACTGATTGAAAATGATGTATTACTGCAGTGAATTGAATGGAAAAGAGCCAGCAGCAGGTAATAATCTGATTAGTTTCAATATAAGGCATCAAGGATTAGTTGATAGGCTGTCTAATGGAAAGAAAAACCCTGAAGAGAAAACTGAAGAAGAATAATGAAAAGAAATGGAGGAAGGAACATCCTAATCCTTCCATTGTGAGCTATTACATTATAACTGATGTAATGGAAAGAACATTCATTTTATTTAATCAGATAATGGGTTACAGAAGTCAATGAATACAGTTTGCTGGGGGAAAAAGAGTTCAATTTCCAATAAGCAGCTGAATAAAGATGTTGGAAAAAAGAATGAGAGAAAAAATAAGTAAAATTTCTGTAATGAAGAGCGGAAAGATTACCTGAGATCAATTTGAGAAGAGGATGTGGAAGAAGAATTGGATAAACGGGAAGGAAGATGGACAAAGAGGGAAACGAGTGAATAGAAGTAGGATGAGGTGGAGGAGGAAAAAAAGAGGTAGAAGGAGTGAGGGAAACCGAGGAGAAGAAATAGGAGAAGAGGATGAAGTAGAAGTAGGATGAGGTGGAGGAGAAAAGAAGATGAAGAAGGAGAGTGAGAAAACGAGGAAGAGAAATAGAAGAAGAGGATGACAATGAGTAGGAGAAGAAGAACGGGATGGAAGATGGAAGAGAAAAAAGAGAGGAGAAAAAGAGAAGCAAAGGGTAGGAGTAGGAGAGCGGAGAGAGAGAATGATGAGGTAGAGGAAGAGGGGGAGGATAAAGTGGAGGAATGAAAAGAGGAATATAGAAGAAGAAGAAGAAGAAGAAGAAGAAGAAGAAGAAGAAGAGGAAGAGGAAGAAGAAGAAGAAGAAGAAGAAGAAGAAAAAGAACAGAAGAAGAAATTAGTAGATAGAATAATGGTAAAGAGAAGGAAGAGGGTTAGGAGGCATGGATTTGTAAGGATTAAAGAGTGAAGACGAAGGAGAAGAAGAATAAGAAGGTAGAATAAGAATAAGAAGATAGAGGAGGATTAAGAATAGAAGAAGAATAAGAAGATAGAAGAGGAATAAGAAAATGGAAGAAGAATAAGAAGATGGATTAGGATGAATTGTAAGGATTAAAGAGAGAAGACGAAGGAGGAGAAGATAGGCATACGAAAAACAAGAAGATAGAAGAAGAATAAGAAGATAGAGAGGAGATAGAAGAATAGAGAAAAGATTGAAGAAAATAGAAGAAATTGGAGGAGGAGGAGGAGGAGGAAGAGGAGGAGGAGGAGGAGGAGAAGGAGGAGGAGGAAGAAGAGGAGAAGGTGTAGGAGGACGAGAAGAAGAAGAAGAAGAAGAAGAAGAAGAAGAAGAAGAATGATTGGAGAAAGGATTAGCAGAAAGGAGGAAGCCTTAAGAAAACTTAATAAGGATAATCAAAGAAGGTTGAAGATCAGTAGACTTTGCCAATATAATGAAGCTGTATAGAAAACACCCTTAAAACTGGCGGTTGGTAAATGACTGTTATTGATGTTTAGCTCTGTCAGGACACTTTGAAACTGTCTGCAAAAGAGCGAAACTGTTTAGCTAAGGTCCCTCTCGACGTGTGTGCTCTCGAAGACCGCTCGCCGACTGTCCCGACAGATCTGAGCTTTAATAACGTACATTTTTCATTCGCCAGTTTCGTTGGCGCGTGTTATTCAAGTAAAGTTCAAAGGGTGGTCGTTTATTATAGAGAAATAATCATTGGTTGAAAAAAATTAGGAAAAAAATAATCTTATTGGACTCAATGCTAGGTATAGTGTGTCCAAGCAAAGAAGACATTCTGGCAAGATGGGAAAAAGACTTCACCTCTGTCAATATTGGTTCAAGAATCATTAGCTTGGTTTCAAACTGTAGGAAAGATTCTGATCTACAATTTGAGGCCAAATTTATGATCTTTGAACCAATATTGATCGAGCTGGAGTCATTTTCCCATCTTGCCAGAATGTCTTCTTTGCTTGAACAGACTAAAGGTAGTAATGGACTTGCTATAGGGTTTAACAGAGCTTAGAATGATTATCAACGAGCTTGAAAAGACGGGGTTTCGATCTTACTGCTAGAGAAAAAAGAAGAAGAAGAAGAAGAAGAAGAAGAAGAGGAAGAAGAAGAGGAAGAAGATGAAGAAGAAGAAGAAGAAGAAGGAAGAAGAAGAAGAAGAAGAAGAAGAAGAAGAAGAAGAAGAAGAAGAAGAAGAAGAAAAGTATGAAAAGTTGTGGTAAGAAATGTCATTACTTACTGATCTTTGAAGGGGAAGTCGAAGCAGAGTTTTTTTCAGAAATAGGAATATTATGACCGAAAGGGAGAAGGAACTGATCACCGCTAACTTTGTCAGGTCATGATGGGATTAGTTGTCCAATAAACGAAGAAGGTGGGAGGGAGAGGGAAAGACGAAGTTGAAAGATAAAGACGAATGAAAAGATAGAGTTTATAGATGAAGTATTGGAGATTGATTGGATAAAAGCAAAATTGAACCTAATACAGATTTCAGAAGAATGTATTAGAATGTTTTTAGATGCTTTGTAGTGCTCTTTCATGATTAACACTGGCCAAAGTAGCAGTATTATGAATAATATTATTGATTCAACCATTAATTCATTCATTATCAAGCTACAAAATATACTAAATGAAAGGTCTTAAAGTGTCACAAGCGAAACAGTCCCTCTACCAACTTTTCAGAATTAGTCCGAATGTAGGTTTCGCATAATTATCCAAATTCATTATAAAGGTATCCTTATGTAATGTAACGCAAATCTGACTTGATAGTATGTTATTATTTAATAAGATGACAAAATGAGCGTTGCAATTCCACTAGTTACCAATTATTGTTTTTACCAATTAATTCAATTATTGTTTACCAATATTACTATAGTTTTGTAAAACTTTATAAACTTAAAACTTTAGTTTATAGTTTTATAGAATTTTATCAGATGAGGTTGGGAGAAGTATTCAACCGGAATGTTTGGCTTAGAAATTTAAAATGTTATTTGATATTATAAAATAGTTATATATTTTTTTGGCGTTATTCTGACTTTTAAATCATCCTACAAAACTCTAAATTATATTTTTTAATTTCTGATCATTGAAATTTGTGAATTGTGATAGTGTTCGATGATCTTGTAAACATAACCTCTTTTTATAACTATGCATAGAAATTTGGGAACAGACGTTTTGGACTTTGTTGTCTGTGTTTAAACCCTTTATTGTAATTCATCGACAGAATAAATGAAATGAAAAAAGGCATCCTATTGAAACTTTAAGCTGATATACAATTAATAAGATAAAAGAGATGGAGAAGGATATTAGAAGTGGAAGTGGGAAAAGGAAATCACTCTCTCTCTCTCTCTCTCTCTCTCTCTCTTACTCTCTTCAAGCTCTTGTTTAATGTAAGATATTCTGTTGAACATGATTTAGAAGGTAATACTCAACTTCACTTAATGCCGGGGTAGACTCTCTTCGCTAATGATTTATGAACTCATAAAATCCACGTATGCCTTCACTTCTTGCCACCATTATAATGGTAATCATACGAGGCAGTATAAGTATGAGGTAGTTACAACATGCACGCTTTATTGTCAGCTATTAGGTTGGTACAGCTGACGCTGGAAAGTTGGGCGGTTTCGTCTGTCCCTTGTACGTGATGTAACCTACGAACAGCTGATGTGAAGCGTGTTTGGTTTTTTGAACCACCGTCTAGGCATAGCCAAATGACGACTCTAATCCACTGGCGGCTCGTACCCACGAAACAGGTGGAGTGCCCATATCTTCTACTATACAGCACTTCACCTGTTTCGTGGGCACGAGCCGCGAGTGCTCTATTCAAGAACATCAGCTGTTGGAGCGTACGAAGTGAGCAGACGAAAATGCCTAACTTTTTGGAGCCAACTAAACAAACTCACATGCTTCATATATAACTATTCATAATCAAAAAAAAAATTATTTATCATGATAATCAGCTTTGAACGCTTAAGAAATTCAATTTGGACTGAATAGTATGTGTTTCCATCCAATAAGTAAGTGGTCTGATAAATTTAATACTAAAATAGTGAACTGTATATCGTGAATAAATTGAAATTAAAAATACTGCAAATATGGGAACTCTATTTTTTCAATAATGATAGACACATGCTAAGAATTGAAAAACTACTCACCATATCTCTTGATTCTGAATATATACAAGTACCTAAAGCAGGGTGGGTATAGGGTTGAAAAGTGTGAAGTAGAATAGGACCCCCAAGGATTGGATTTGCCAAGTACCTCTACCTCTCGAGATTTCCAGTATTTTTTTCAAATTAGCTTTGGGGTTTGAGTCACTGATATTTGTAGTATTCTACGAAGTTTTAAATCAATACTGGATTCAATAATAATACTGTATGTTCCTTTCATACATTGATACTAAATAATTTTGACACCGACAAACTTCCAAAATAATAATAGTGCAATAAGACAAATTTAAATAGACGTCGACGAACATGTCCATAAATCTCTCTTAATGTTATTGAAGCCTGCAAAAACGACAACAAACACGTTTTGCTCTGTCTTGCTAGGCTTAAACTCAACGAACAATTCGACAAGCCGGTTCTATGACTAGCGCCATCAGACGTTGAGATATCGAACTACAAAGAGCGATAACAATTTTTTAAAAATGGAAAAATTACACAGCTAAGAGCGGCAGCATCAAACTGAGGGGCTCATCCAGTAAGTATATTGTATTCTCGCAAATAAAATCTATGACTAGAAAAGTAAATAACTTTTATGTTGATGAAGGGAAATTCATTTATTAATTATATTCATAAAAGCACTTTTTATTTATTTATTTATTCATTTTACAGACAATAATAAATATTGGTTAAAAACACAGACTTATGTCCAAAACGTCTTAGAGGAGAACGAGGAAGATAAGGAAGCAAAACACTCTTCTGAGGATAAGAAGAACTTAAATTCAATTTCTTGAAGAAAAAGATAGAGAAGAAGAAGAAAGAAGAAGGGAAAAGGAAAAGTGAAGAGAGAAAACTGTATATGCTAATGTGTTGGTAGACTAAAAGCGTGGAGCATGGGAAGTGATGGATTGATTGATGTATTGTATATTGTTGTTGGGGGTTGGGAGATGTGTTTTGTTCCACCGGTAAAAGCAGAACAGCCACCGCCAAGACAATATAATCACAATAATAGCGGTAGTAGCATCACCTCGCTTCACTTATTACCAACCTACCTACCTTCGCTGTAGCCACAGAACTGAAACTTGAAAGCAATATCTGGTAATGTAAGAGTTTATCATTTTCGTTACTTCTCACTTGCCTCAAAAACTTGGTTAATTTTTCCCTGAGAGTGATGCCCACATGAGCTCTCAGACTTGTGCGTGGGTAATGAGAGGATGATGATGATGAGAGATGACGACTATTTTTAGGCAGTCGGGACCGACGGCTTATCGTCTGCTATGAGTGATTGTGAGTGATGTGGTTTAAGAATTAAGTCATAGTTATGAATCGAATCCAGGTGCTGTTAGTTATGAGACCGGCACTTACTCTAGTGATCCACCCAACGTGATCAACCATGATCAATACAGTACATGATAATGTTTAGTACATGATCATAATCAATACGTGATCATATGATCATGCTCACGCACTAATAATTCATCGCACTAAGCATTCATCTTCCTCATTTTTATATGCCTTTTCTTTCAAATTACTCTTTCTTCTTCCTCCTCCTCCCCTTCTTCTTCTTCTTCTTCTACTTCATCATCATCTTGTTGTTAACTCTCTTATTTCTACGTTCCCTCTTTGTCATTCTCTGCTCCTTTAACAACCATATTTTCTATCATTCTTCTTTTCAACTATATTCTTTCAGGTGTATTCTTCCCCAAACGTATAGAAGACGTCAACAAGTTGGGCAAAATCATCTGTCTCTTGTACGTGATGTAACCTACTAACAGCTGATGTAAAGCATCTTTTGTCTCCTTTGATTTCAAATACATCATCATAGGCATAGCTCAATCACAACTCCAATTGACATCATCAGCTGTTGGAGCGCACAAGGAGTAGACGAAAACACCTTACTTTTTCCCGTTAACAATATGTAAGCCCAAATCATTGAGCATATTCTACGTATATTCAGGACAGTCTGAAAGCATGTCGGTTTGAGAGCGGTCTCTGCTACACCGTTTCGCTCTTGCAGACCGCTTGAAGACTGTGATGACAGAGCTGAGCATTAATGACAGTCATTCGCCAACAGCCAATGAATCGGAAGAAAGTACAAACCAAGCGAAGTGATAGAATTCGATCGACCAATTGGAGATATAGTTAGAGGCGGGGCTTAGTGACGTAGAAGCCCTCCGATTGGCTGTACGTTGTTACTGAGCACGCCTCTTCAAAATGGTGGAAGAACTTCGAAACAAAATGTCTGTCACTATCCGTAAAGTACGCTTACTCTGTGAATACCTCCACTGGCGGCTCGTGCTCACAAAACAGGTGAAGTGCAAGATACGTGGTCCACTGGTATTCAGTTCAATTCCCTTCCAAGAAGATAGAGTCCTTCTCACTGAAAATAATGAAGCTTTATTTGGTTATGATATAGCCTAGGTTTATTTGATTAGCTTCGCAATGGTTTCATGAGATTATTATCATAATTCATTCATTTATCGAGGCAAATGTTGATAACTCATTCATGATAATCTTATGAAGTGGAATAAAAAATGGATTTGTGAAAATAAATAAAACATGGATTTTGTGAATCATGTTGACATATGATGGTATGTTTATTGTTTCGAGTTATCTTTCTGTGTAAGACCGGTATTACACTGTAATATTTCTATTATCATATAAGATTATATGAATAAAGATGAAAATATGATCCCGTATTTGTACCTATTTTCATAATGATAATATAAAGATTACTCTGTAATACCGGCATGAGTATGAAAATTGATCACTCAAACATCACTTTTATTTATCCAATAATCAAACTAAAAGCGCTTTTTGGAATCACATTATTAAAATAATTTACGGAATACTTCCCGGACTCTGAAATAATTTCATTGGGAAAGCGGGAAAACTGAAGGTTCATAACTGAAATACGAATAATTACTGTTTCCAATTTAAGTTCACCAGGAAAATCACGAGAATAATGGAACCTGAAGTTCCATACCTGGAATCCTGATAATTCCCAATTCAATTTCATTAGGAAAATGTCGAGGAAAACTTATTGGCAACAAATTACAAGGAATTCAATAATATTACTATAGATTGAATTTTTGTTCCGTTGATTTGATAATATTGGTTTTATTAACTTATTAAATTGAATCAAAATGAAACAGGATGAAATTACTGAAGATCTGAGTAATTCTTTCAAAGATAATTAATTTATTCCCAAACTCTGCGTAATTTGATACAGGTTTCATGTTTAATTGAAGAATTCCTTCAAAATGTTATCAAATACAATTGACGCCAAAAACGGTGCTTCGTCTGCTCCTTGTGCGCTCCAACAGCTGATGTTGTCAAATAGAGTTGTCATAGAGCCAAGCCTAGATGATGTTTTTGAAATCAAAAGAGACAATAGATGCTTGACATCAGCTGTTAGTAGGTTACATCACGTACAAGAGACAGACGAAACCGCCTAACGTTTTGGCGTCAGCTTTATCATATTAGCAATGGAAATATCGGAGAATATTGGTTATGCTCATACATGGAGTACCCCGTATTACATTTCTTGGATACCAATAATAATTAATCCATTGGGTTATTAGCTTTGTTTGATTCATAACCGAGAAATTCTCATCCCTCTGATTTTGTAATGAAATTGATATCATGAAGTCAATCTGTATCGAATACCACGTGTATGTACTTCAATAATTATTACAGTCTGTCCAAGCAAAGAAGACATTCTTGCAAGATGGGAAAATGAGTCCAGCTCAGTCAATATTGGTTCAAAAATTATGAATTTGGTATCAAATTGAAGATCAGAATGTTTCCTACAATTTGGGAACAAATTTATAATTGTTGAACCAATTTTGACCGAGCTGGAGTCATTTTCCCATCTTGTCAGAATGTCTTCTTTGCTTGGACAAACTATATTTCAATTATCTGAAATTAGTATTTCAGTTATTTGATTGTTGTGTCTCGGTCTGTTATTATTGGTTGATAATTTGATTCGATTTGTGATCTCAGATGATATACACATTGGGTATGGGAATGTATGTTAGCATAGGATTTTATACATCTCATGGGCTAACATGAGTGTATAACCTAAAGCTATGGTATATACTTGACCACTTGAAGTGAAGCTGATAATTAATAAAATATTGATTTCTTTAAGATTTCGATCTGTTGTAATAAATGAACAGATTCCTTGCTGATTCGTATTTGTTACTCGGGGATTAATTTGTTTTATTTCAATAAAGAAATTAATAATTTTTTTTCTCTCTGGGTCGATGGTGATAGGTGATAATTTGTAGTTGCTCAGCATCTCTTGATCCTGTTTCCTACTTGTTTCCTTTAACCATGTTTCCTACTAAACAAGGTTATGTCGGCGAGGTGGAACACCTTTGGGTCTCTCCACCAAATAAAGCCATAAGCTAATAATAATCTCTTGATCTAGGTTATGTTTTAAGGAGGATTTTTGATACGCAGTGATGATACGAAAGTCCACAATTGATACACAATCATACAGGAAGGAAGCTCCTTGATACAGAATATTTGCAACGTGAGGTTGCAAGTTAGCTTACTTGATAAAGCCAAAAATCTGGGGAGGATAACTATTGGCTCTTATCTCTGGAACTTAGGGTTTTATTGTTATTTTCATTAGATTCAACTCCAGATATACCCAAACTAAGTTTAAATTATTTCTAAATGTTCAATAATTGTGGAATAGAATCAGTTTATTACCAATACGGTAGCGATCCATGAGCATTGCAAAAGTCTCGTATCAACGAGCTTCCTTCTTGTATCAGGCAATTCGAAGAGGGCTCAATCAAATTTTAAATAGGTTGGTTTGGAACTCACCTAAAACTGTAGGTTTTCAATGTTAATTCTCTTTCATAGTATAACAAACCATATAGTACCTTACCAATCTCTTGATAGTTAATGAGTGTCTATTAGAAGTGAAGTATTTTAGACGATATCTCGCAACTTTCGGACTATCAGTGACATTTTCTATTAATAAGTAAGCAACTCTAAGCTGACGCCAAAAAGTTAGGCGGTTTTGTCTGTCTCTGTTACATACACTGGCGGCTCGTGCTCACGAAACAGGCGAAGTGCTGTATAGTAAATAGATATGGGCATTTCACCTGTTTCGTGTGTACGAGCCGCCAGTGGTTACACAATGTATAGCATCTACTGTCTCTTCTTATTTCAAAAACATCATGTATATACTTCATCCATAATAACTTCCACAATCTTTTGGGTCACAGTGTCCTTTAAAAGATAAAAACCGCAATCCTAGAAGGGTACAAAAAAATCCAATTTAAAGATTGAATTTCCTTCAAACACTGGGTGAATAGTGTAAATTGAAGGGGAGGGGGTTCAAGTGACCGGATAACCAATGAGGGATGTTCCGGGATGGAAATGTGACCTCTAAACCACGTTGATCCGTGTCAACCAACAGGCTGCATTAAACATATGACTCGGACTTTGGCTAAGTGCCTGATGTATTATTATGATGACATGGCTAAGCACAGAGGGACTTGGCGTACTTAGCGCTCGCGCGTACTTACTAAAGCATGCCGCCACCGGAAGTACTTAGAGTGCTTGGTGACCTATGTAAGTTGTGGAAGGGGGGGAGGGGGGTCAAAGTACAGTCGGTGACCACAATGGACCTCAGTGAGTACGCCCTGTCCAAGCAGAGAAGACAGTCTGGCAAGATGGGGAAATTAATCCAGCTCGGTCAATATTGGTTCAAAAATTATAAATTTGGTCTCTAATTGTAGAAAATATTTTTATCTACAAATTGAAACCAAATTTGTAATTTTTGAACCGATATTGATCGAGCTAGAGTCATTTCCCCAACTTGCCAGAATGTCTTCTTCGCTTGGACATACTATACATTATAAAGTCCGGTGGACACATATAACAGGTCATTGGTGGTAAAGAGCTGTATGATGGTATTATGTACCCTTTGGTACCACCCAGTAATTAGTACTATGTTGGGTATTGGTGGTTTTGTATTGTTTGTTGTAGTTTGTACTGATGGTTTAGAGTTTTGTGGTTTTCATTCTCTTTATCATAGTCTCCCTCTTCTACGCACATGAACTCACTCTTAATCTATCTCTCTTTTGTCTCTTTTTCTCTCAGATAATCTCATATTTCTCTCTATAGAGTATACTACAGTGGTTCAAATTTATCACTATGTTATGATTTGTGTATGCTAAGTCGTTTACAGGTTATGGTTTATCGTGTTTGAGGCTAACACTCCATACTTACCACTGGCGGCTCGTATCCACGAAACAGGTGAAGTGCTATACAGTAAAAGATACGAGCACTTCACCTGTTTCGTGGGCACGAGCCGCCAGTGCTACTTACACGATCACTTATGCGAAGATTGTGTTTATTTTGTCTCAAGAAGGAACAATATGAGGTAAGGAAAAGATTTCCAGAAATAAAAGAGAAATCATTTGGAACGTAGGGAGGAGGAAGAGGATAGAAAAAAGGAAACGTGAGTGAAGGAAAGAAGAATAAGAATATCAATATGAAAGTCACAAGTGCTGGATAGAAAGTGTTTCAAAACATAAACACAATGAGACAAATAAAGCTTGACATGCACTCTTCAACCAAAATGGACCTGGAAAGAAGAAGAGAAGAGCTTTGAAAATGAAGAGCAGGAGGAGGAGGAGGAGCAGGAGGAGGAGGATGGGGAGGAGCAGGATGAGGAGGAGTAAGAGGAGGGAGGAGGAGGAGATGGTGGGGAAGAAGAAGGGAAGAAGATAGTGGAAGGTGTATATTGAAATGAAAAACAAAAACACACTTCAGTAGAGTCTAAAAAGAATAGAAGATAAGGAGAAGGAAGAGGGTGAGGAGTAGGATAGTAGTAGGATTGAAAGGTGAAGAGTGAGGTGCAAGAGAAGAAGAAGAAGAATAAGAAGAAGAATAAGAAGAGGCCGATGAAGGGAGGGAGAAAGATTTTGACGATTAGACGGTTTGACTTTCCTTTGAAACGAAGCATACTACTTTTCTCATCTGAGTTTGTTCAGTAGTCACAAGTGACAAGAGAGTTGCTTTTTTTAAAGTATTCTTTGAACGTATTATATGCCTCACAAGTTGCAATAAACAAAAACACATCTTGTGACAAATCTCAGGACAAAAATCTGGTTGAAATTAATCTCTATGCCAAGAGAAATATCATTCTTCCAAAATTAAAACCTGAAACTTACAAAGATATTATGTGGATATGTCTCTTATCATCAAGAGGATCCGAAACTTACAATAATATTTCGTGTATATATGTCTCTTATCATCAAGAGAAAGATTATTTAGTTCTCTGAAGAATGTTTTCGATATAGACTAAGAATCTATGGAAATAGACTTGAAATTCTCAAAATCTCGTGTGAAATTCACTTTTTATCGAGAAAAAAACATTCTTTTCACGATTTTTTTCTCTAAAAAAGTGAAGTTCAAAAGATATCCTACTAAATCATCATGAAAGATAACTATAATATGTTAAAATAATAAGTCAAATAAAACGATAAGTTGAAAATTTGTTACAAAGTGGTCTTTGGAGCAAACATAGTTACAAAAATTATGGTTTCAAGTAATTGAATTGGACAAAGTAATACTGGGCAAACTTCCATGCTAATAAACAAACCTGTTTGATAATATTCCAAGTTTAGTTGAAAAATGGGAATATTTCTTCTTCTAGGCCACCCATGAATAAGACAGTAAAATCCAATCATATGCAACAAAGTTCTTCTGGATAATTATTGTGACTTAGGCCATATATAAATAATATAATATACAGGGTGTTTTAGGAGGAATGTAAATATACATTCTATTTATACAGAGTGTTTCAGGAAAAATGTGCAAAACTTCTCAGGCTGATAAGTTGGTATAGCAAGACTGGTAGTTGGCGGATAAGTGTTATTGTTGATGAGTTCTGTCAGGGCAGTCTGGAAGTGGTCTGTGAGAACGAGATGGTTAAGCTAAGCTCGATTAAAAGGCGAAAAACCATTGCAGACTGCTCGCCGACTGACCTGACAGAGCCGAGAATTCATAAAAGTCATTCGTCAACCGTCAGTTTAGTTAGCTAAGATACTTTATAAGATAGTTTGTGAGATATTCTTGTTCTTGTTGTTGTTGTTGTTGTTGTTCTTCTTCTTCTTCTTCTTCTTCTTCTTCTTCTTCTTCTTCTTCTTCTTCTTGTTGTTGTTGTTCTTCTTCTTCTTCTTCTTCTTCTTCTTCTTCTTCTTCTTTTTCTCTTTCTCCTCCTCCTTCATTTTCTTCCATAGTGAAGGTGACAGGGATGATATTTCCTCCTCTCACACCCCTTTCCACCCCTAAAAATGAAAGTAAAAGGGTGAGATCATTACCTCCAACCCCCTCCTCAAACTTCTCTAACGATCGATTCAAATTAATTAATTTGCAAGTCTCTTAATAAATTGAGAACAGTCTCCTGAGCCTAAAGGCTTCAAGCCTATCGAAAATGTTTCAGACTCCTCGTTCACCCTGCTAAGTTAGGCCTAACTGAGGCCTGTTATACATAAAACCAACAAGTTGCAACACACCTAAAAAACGTTACAAGTCGTTAGGTCATAACATAACCTTCTATCATTCTAGAAATGATAGATGGTTATGGTCGTAATATTCTTCCAATTTTTTAGTAAGTAATGGGTTAAAGACGGAAAGGCTAATCTCACACGAAAATCGAATGTTTAGCTATGTTCAAAGCATAACAGAATATTAGAAAACAATTCGAAAGTTTTCTGACAGTATAGCTGACGCCAGAAAGTTAGGTGATTCCGTCTATCTCTTGCAAATGATGTAAGCGACTAACAGCTGATGTGAAGCATCTATTGACTCTTTGAATTTCAAAAAGATCACCTAGGCATATCTAAATGACAACTATAATTTACAACATCAGCTGTTGTAGCGCACAGCAAGCAGGCGAAATCGCCTACTAACTTTTTGGCATCAACAAAATACATTTTACAACTATTGAAGTGTACGAGCTACAAGATTATCATAAGGATCCATCTATTTACTATTTCATTATCCATCTATCCATCTATTTTTATGAGGATAAAATTCAGCTATAGTCTGTCCAAGCAAAGAAGAACCTCTGGCAAGACGAGAAAATGACTCCATCTTGGTCAATATAGTTTAAAAATGATAAATTTGGTCTCAAATTGTAGATCAGAGTGCTTCCTACAGTTTGAGACAAAACTTATAATTTTTGAACCAATATTGCACGAACTTGTGTCATTCTCCCATCTTGCTAGAGGGTCTTCTTTGCTTGGACAGACTATAATTATGCTGTTTTTACTGAACTTTCACTATGATACAGAACAATACATTCAAGTTTACGGAATCAGTCAACAATTAGAAATACACTATAATAAAGCTGGTCATTATTTTATTGAACAAATATATTAACAAAACACCAGTAAGTAACTGAGTCTCCTGTTTCTTCCCAACGCTGACTAAGTTCCAGGAAATACTTCATGAACTGATCAGAATTGAAATGTTGGTGGTGGGGGAAATCCTATGTCACATGATCGTTTGTTGTTGTTGTACGACTGAGGAAAATTCGAGGAAACCTAAATCGAATACGTAGCTTTTCACGCAGAGTATAGATTTCCCGAGACAATTAGTGCTGCAGGAAAATTTTAATGACGAACGTTAGTTGAGCTGTTGATGAGTGTAAGTTGAGATTTCGAGTATGAAATTGATACTTCGAGGTGGGAAAAAAGTGTCTGTTAATGGAGAAACAATATTGTTGAGATGGGGGAAAAAGCGTTGATTTGTTTGCCGAAAAATTAATGATGGAATCGAATAATTGGAATGAAAAAGCTCTGATTCTTTTGAGGAAATTTAGGAATGTGGTGTTTACCGCCGATTCAACGGAGAAGAAGGAGAAGAAGAAGAAGAAGAAGAAGAAGAAGAAGAAGAAGAAGAAGAAGAAGAAGAAGAAGAAGAAGAAGAAGAAGAAGAAGAAGAAGAAGAAGATGTGTCTTCGAAGATATATGTGTAAAAATTAAGGAGCAAGGAGTGGAGAATAAAATATAAGGCAGAAAGAAGTACAGGATAGGAGAAACTCGAAGATCCTGAAGAAGGATCCTGCTTCAAAGTTTTATTAGAGTTGTTATTTAGCTATGCCTAGATAATGTTTTTGTAATCAAGAGCTATAATAGTCTGTCGAAATAAAGAAGACCCTCTGGCAAGATGGGTAAATGACTTCAGCTTGGTTAATATTTGTTCAAAAATTATAAATGTGGTCTTGAAAAGATCAAATTGTTTACTACAATTTGATATCAAATCAAGATTTTTCAATATTGACCGAGCTTGAATCATTTTCCCATCTTGCCAGAGGGTTTTATTTACTTGAACAGACTATATTAGTAGGTTATATCATTGAAATTTGATATACTTGAATAGATATTACACTTGAAAATGGCAAATTCGTCGAAACATGATGTGTGAAACAAAAATATTTTTTAAAAGGGTACTCTGACTGTAATTATTCTAAGTTTCAAAAAATACAGTAGCCCTAAAAGAAAATAAGTATTAGGTTATATCACGTACAAGAGACAGACGAAACCGCCCGACTTTTTGGCGTCATCTATATTAATAATGCAGTAAGTTTCTACAAATGAGAACAAGAAAGCATGATTGGTATTTCTGAAGCTATTTATTTAGTTGCAAGTGAGCTCTGACTGAATTGTATTAATCGCTTGCTCTTAAATCATTGCCGTTCTCAAATTAAACATAGGATTAGCGATTAGTAAATGTCACTTGAAATCGGTTCTATTAACACTTTCTCAAGTTAGCTTATCTTATTTCGCATTCTCCTCATTTTAGTTTTTCATCCGGTATGTATAGATGACGTCAAGAAGTTGGACGGTTTCCTCCCAGAGTTCATATATATGGTAACATACTCTAGTTAGGATTGTAATTAGTGAATTTAGTAGTCTATAGTATAGTCTATCCAAGCGGAGAAGACCCTCTGGCAAGATGGGGAAATGACTCAAGCTCGGTCAATATTGGTTCAAAAAATATTGATTTGATCTCAAATTGTAGGAAAAATTTGATCTAACATTTATAATTCTTGAACAAATATTGACCAAGCTGGAGTCATTTTCCCATCTTGCCAGAGGGTCTTCTTTGCTTGGACAGACTATAGCTATACTAGCCTTGGTTTCGTCTATCTCTTGCTCGTGATGTAACCTACTAACAGCTGATTTAAAACATCTATTGTCTCTCTTAAAATCATCGAAATTATTATTTTATAAACCTTATTCTTTATCTAAGAATTTCTGAATGACAACATCAGCTGTTGAAGCACACAAGGAGCGTACGAAGCAGTCTAAATTTTTGACGTCAACTATGATAGTAACTCAATGTTCTCGATATTTTAATTAATATAAATAATTTGACATTTTTTCGAGTCCTTCTGCATTTTGAACATAAACAGAATCTGAAAAACCTCGAAAAATTCCGTTACTCAACCTCAATGTTCTGCTGTTAACACCACTAGAGTGAATTCAGGAAAACTAACATAATATATGGGATATTTAACTATGTATAATCTATAAAACTACTCTGATACTGTAGAACGATCAGTATGGCGGATTTTTAATTTGCTGAACTTTATACTTACTGAAAATATTTAAATGAAAATATTCAAAAAGTAATACATTTATCCCACTTGGGATATAACGTGACCTGACTGAGTTCAACATATTCATGTCCATATTCTAGTCTAGAACTTTATGAAACTAGCAATTGAGTGTCACGTGTGACGACCAATCAGCGCTCACGTTCTCCATCCATCATTAGCCAATCAGAATGCTTCATTAGAGCTCATCCAACTCTGTATAATGGAGGACATCTAATGGCGTTCAATTCTTCACTGCTTCTGTAGAATTCAAGAGGCTGTGATTGCATGCATTGAAGGTGGGCTGATTACTCCAGGTATAGTCCAAGCAAAGAAGACATTCTGGTCAGATGGGTAAATGACTTCAGCTCAGTCAATATTGGTTCAAAAGTTATAAGTTTGGTCTCAAATTGTAGAGAACATTCAGCTCTACAATTTTAAATTAAATTTATAATTATTGAACCAATATTAACCGAGCTGAAGTCATTTTCCCATCTTGCCAGAATGTCTTCGTTGCTTCGCTTACATCAGTCAGCTCATAAGGTCGAGCTCAACTTTAGTCATTGGATGGCATATCAATTATTTGGAGACCTGTCCTGACTCTTTGGTTATATTCAGGGTTATATTACGAAATACATAACGAAAAGCTTTAAAACGAGTTTTGAGGAGTTAAAATTAGCTACATTATTCTACAAATCAAGCACTGGTTAATATTTGATCACTTTTAAGAACCTGGACATCTTTTCAGGATGATTTACAATCCTCCAAAATTTGGTAGTTACAAATGGCAGAACAGCCAGAATATCCAGTGTTAGATTATGTTGAAATCATACAAAATAAATATGTGAAAATGGCGTTAACAAGTATATTTTTGGTTTCATAAATATTAGAAAGTTGATAGACCACTTAATTGACAATTAAGTAATTTCCCACTATTAATAGGGCTATTCACTAGTATTCAGTTCACTATTGAAATCGTTGTATCCCGTTATTTTCAAGAAAATTCTAGGAAAAAATTACCAGCTGATTCAAATTAACAAATACTACGACTATAGCCTCCTGTAATATAGGAAGCTATGCTAGGACTCAACTGGTTAGGTGAATGAATGAACCCTTATCATTTGTGAGAAATTTTAATTGTTTATTTCCAATCCAGTTGTCAATCAACTATTTAAAATCAATAATATACGTATGATTATCATTGTCGAGTGTTTATTTGTATATTTATTATAATTCAGGAAATATTTATCCCATGAAAAGATATAGAAATGACAATAATAGGGAAAAAAGATGGAGGGGCCAAGAAGAAAAATCTCAGGAAAAATGTATCTTTTCCAATTCTCCTTCTTTCTCCAACTTTTCTCATCCCTCCTACCCTCTCCTCATCTTTCTTTTTCACCCCATCTTCTTCCTCCTTTCTCTTCTCCTACCCTTCTAAGAACCTCCCCGCATACCTGAAACTTGTAAGACGCCCTCTGCTATCATTTAATTAACACTCTTTTCTCCCCGGCACAGCCTTAATTAAACTTCAATTCTCCTGTGAAATAATAATTATGATTTTAATTATTATCATCGCAGTAGTAGTTGGGGCTGTATGACGGCGTTATCTTATTAACAAGGCTTTTCTTATAGCAACGCAGATTATATTGTTGCCACCCTGTAATAGAAGATTATGATTAGAGGGAAGCTTTACTTGGTGTTGGAGTGAGAGAGGTGATCAGCTGACGCCAAAAAGTTGGGCGGTTTCGTCTGTCTCTTGCACGTGATGTAACCTACTAACAGCTGATGTAAAGCATCCATTGTGTCTTCTGCATTCAAAAACATCATCTAGGCTTAGCTCAATAACAGCTTGACAACTTCAGCTGTTGGAGCGCACACCAAGCAGACGAAATCGCCTAACCAGGAATCACACTATTATCAATCTCCAGTAAACTAAAACTAGAAGAGAGTATGTATACTGAAGGTCAAACAGCGCCATTCGTAGTTGCTTGAGCCAATCACAGTGAACGTCTGCCATTGGCCTAGACAAGCTCCTCCCCGATCAGAGGTTTACAAGAACGTTACAAAAGGCGATTCAAACATCAAACACAGAACTGAAAGATTATAATTATAAATAGTTACAATAACATAAAAAATTGATATTGTATTGAAGCATTATTGTAATATATTTTATGTTCATGTATGAAAACCTGATCGAACTGTCATTAAACCATTGCCCAATCCAGGATTGTAATATTTGGTTTAAAATTGATGTGTTCATTGAATCACTGGCGGCTCGTGTTCTCGAAAAAGGTGAAGTGCTGTACAGCAAAAGATACGGGCACTTCACCTGTTTCGTGAGTACGAGCCGCCAGTGATGTTCAATACAGAGTGAAATTCATTTCCCTGAGATTAAAACTTGTATTCGTTTCAATCAAATTCAACCACTGTATAGTTCCACTCAGAGGGAATAGGACTAAATGATTCTATACTCTCCACTCCCCCTTAACTAACCAGCTTTGTCAACAAAAAATGTTCGTTTTTTGTGAGAAATAAAAGGATTGGATTATTTCATCAAGAGGATTCGGTCTCATATAGTCTGTCCAAACAAAGAAGACATTCTGGCAAGATGGGGGAATGACTCCAGCTTGATCAATGTTGGTTCAAAAATTGTTAAACTTGTTTCAAATTGTAGGAAACATTCTGATCTACAATTTGAGACTGAATTCATAATTTTTGAACGAGTATTGCACGAGCTAGAACCATTTCCCAATCTTGCCAGAATGTCTTCTTTGTTTGGCAGACTATACCCGCTAAGCTTTTAATTCGTTTTTCATTTGTCCGATTCGGTCAAAGAATTGTCAAAAGTAATTAATCCGAATGAACAAATGTGATCAAAGTATTCAGTTTTAAGGCTTTTTATTGGATGAAGTACTTCATTTTCCTAACATGACTTTTCCATCAGTTGTACTGAATATGAATGTGAATCTGACGAACTTGGATTGTATTACAGAGACTGTTATAGTATGTCCAAACAGAGAAGACATTCTGGTAAGATAGGAAATTGCCTCCAGCTCAGTCAATATGAGTTCAAAAATTGTGAATTCGGTCTTAAATTGTAGATCAGAATGTTTTCTACAATTTTTGGACAAATATAGGCCGAGCTGAAGTCATTTACCCATCTTGTCAGAATGACTTCTTCGCTTAGACAGACTATAACTATCTATGTAGATTGTATCATTGATATAGCTGGCGCCAAAAATTAAGACGTTCGATAAATGATTATTATTATTGTTCAGCTCAGTCAGGACAGTCTGAATCTGTCCACGTGATCAAATTAGTAAAGCTGGGGTCGTTCTTGATTCGATGTACTCTCGCAGACAGCTCGCCGACTGTCCTTACAGAGCTGATAATCAATCACAGTCGTTCGCCAATCGCCACAATTTGTACCCTCAGCTATACCATCGAATATAAAGAGTGATCTCTCTATATTCACTGGCTATCAATGGCGGCCCTCGTAACAGGTGAAGTGCTGTATAGTAAAAGATACGGGCACTTCACCTGTTTCGTGGGTACGAGCCGTCAGTGCTGGCTATACTTGTTCCTTCGTTGGATGTTTACATGGGTTAGCCTCTATTATATTGTAACATGCCGCTTGAAAGCTTAATAGTGTTCTTATTGTTTAATAAATTACTGAATTTTTCAGGTATTGTCACGTGATTTCTACTCTCGTATTTCTTCTCAAACATGTTTGTGAGTATTGCAGTTTACACTTGAAGTAGTTTTTTCTCTTCATATTGTTTGGAACTTCCTAATTTAAATCAAGTAATGTTGCACATAAATGGTTATTTAGACTTATGGACCATGAAATTTCTTCTTTTGTTGGTCTTCAACTTACAATAAAATAAATCAATATAATTAAAATCCAAGAAATCTACATCATAATAGAAAATAAGAATAGCACTAGCAGGGATTCAATGATGATCCTTCGAAATCGAAGGTAAACGCTATTTACTATTCTGTAAAATCAACCTTGGTATAGCTGACGACAAAAACTTAGACGGTTTCGTCTGTTTCTTGTAAAAGATGTAACCTACTAACAACTCAAATTGACAACATACGCTGTTGTAGCGTACAAGGAACAGACGAAACCGCCTAACATTTTGCGTCAGCTGTACATGAGATTCATGAGATGAGCTTCTGATAATCGCTTATTTTATATCACATCACGTATTTCTATGCCAGATGGTAATTGAATATGGATGAACTGAGAGAAAACCTTTATAAAAAAAGGTGAGAGTCTAGACTCTAGAGAATTTGGAGCTTGAGGATTTTTCAACAATCACGGTCAGTTACACGAGAATTGAATGGAGTTTAGCTTGATTTTAATGTAAGGTTTTAATCAAATCTAATGGAACCAATGCGACAAAAATCAATGAATGAATGAGACACTAACAAAATGATTCCATTCTAAGATTCAAATGTTAATATCATTCTCAATGTTAATTTCTTGAAATCTGTGGTTTGACAATATATTGTCTTTCCATTAAAAATGGATATCTACCACAATATCACCTTCATAAGTACTCAACAAGTTAGTTTTGTAACTTATCTGACAATTACTTGTTTGATTTTTAAATCTATTTATTTATATAATTAGAACTGAATAATAGCTTGAAAAAGATTCTGGAATGTTCTTGAAAACCTTCAAGCATTGTCCAAGTTGTAACAACCCCTTCTCACCTCTAATGCATTCAGTATTTATATCCACACCTGTGAAAACCATCTTCTAGCCTAGTAGATCTCCATATTTTTCCAAAACACTGAATATTTGATAACCCCCACCCTAACACACAGGACTAAGCGGTTTCCGAACCGCCAGTGTAAATCACTCCATAAACGACCATGCAAAACATACTGGCCGCTGAGGGAAAATGTGTATGCTAATCTTAAACGGAAGGTAGCACACGGACCTGATCGTTTTATGGGGTTTTATTGATATTCTCCTGACAAAACATGTTTATTTCATAACCTCTTTTGCCTCTTTTCTTTCGAATTCTTTGTTCCTCCATCCAACATTTCCTATCTATGTCTGCCTTATAATTATGTTTTCTTATATCTGACTAAAAAGAGTTAGGCGGTTTTGTCTGTTATTTGTGCGCTCCAACAGCTGATGTCATCAATTCGAGTTTTGATAGCTATTCTATGCTTTTAAATTCAATTTTTAAAGAGTTTTTTTGTGGTTTTCTTCGTTTTTTAAACTTAACTGCATGCTTGTGCTACGGGTAGTTAATTAATAAAAAACTCAAGAAAACTCGTACAGAGAATTTATCGTATTTATCACATTTTTATAATTCAACCCTCTATCCCTAACTTCCATTCCAAAATAATCATCATTTTCAATAATCAATCATGCTTTCGAATCGGGATTTCTATGAAAATCCAATTTCTCTAACAGTTTCTCTTATTATTCCTTCTTCTATTTCTCTCTCTCACTCTCTCTCTCTCTTTCTCTCTCTCTCTCTCTCTCTCTCTCTCTCTCTCTCTCTCTCTCTCTCTCTCATACTCATTTTGCATGACGGTCGACTGATTAATGCAGTAAGTAACTACTGTATGAGTTAGCATAATGAGAAATTTCGGGGTTGTTTTTGGAGGGGTGTGGGTTAGGGGTAAACCAATCAGCGACCCCTGGCGTAATGAGAGCGAACTAAAAATGTAAATAAGCATTCAATAAACATAACTTGTACGTGTTGTCAGATTGGGCAGGTCCATTGTTTATAGAGTAATGTTTGTTGGTTGGGTTGTCATTTTTGTTTCGATATTCTCTTCTTTACATGTCTGATTCTCTTCTCTCTTCTCTCTTCCTCTCCTTTCCTTTTTCCATTTTTCTTCTTTAGCTGGTGAGAAAGGTTAGGCGGTCTCGTAAGTCTCTTCTACGCTCCAACAGCTGATGTTGTCGATTGGATTTGTCATTTGCCTATAGATGATGTTTTTGAAATCATAAGAGACAGTTAATGCTTCACATCAGCTGTTAGTAGGTTAAATCACGTAGCCCACAAGAGACAGGCAAAACGCCTAACGTTTTGGCGTCAGCTATAATATTTCTTCTACCCTAAGCTTCAATCTTCCATACACTTTTTTCTGATTGAACCCCACATGAGCTCTCAGGCTTGTGCGTGAGTAATGAGAGGGATGATGATGAGAGATGACTACTAAACTTTCGCTAATTTTCCATTTCTCGCGGTTATTCTCTCTCTCACACACTCTCTCTTCATCATTCTATCAATCTACCTACAGTCTATCCAAGCAAAGAAGACCCTCTGGCTGGCATGATGAGAAAATGACTCCAGCTCGATCAATATTGGTTCAAAAATTATCAATTTGGTCTCAAATTGTAAGAAACAATTTAAGATCAAATTGATAATTTTTTGTCTGAGCTGAAGTCATTTTCTCATCTTGCCAGAGGGTCTTCTTTGCTTGGACAGACTATATCTATCCCTATTTCCCTCTTAAACAGCTGTTTTGTTTGCAATCAGCTGGTAACCGGTGTTTGTATTTGGCGCGCGGCGCGATTTAATTAAACGGTAAACACGAATTTAAATTGCTGGCTAGTGCCGCTAGGGGGAGACGCCAGACAGCATGGATGGGTGGGGGGATTAGGGAGGGGATGGAGACCTATTATTGCCCTAATGAACGACGGATAAATTAAAACGTGGGTTTGGGGTAGGCTTTGCTCATTTAATTGAAAACAATTTACTAGCGCCTATTGGAAGGAAACACTATTAGAGGTAGTGATAATGGTTTCATTGAATAGAACTGTGAGGGTTACTAGAGTGTTCTGAGTGGTTCGTATTAATCGATAACAGTGTTACAATAGAATGAGTTATAGTGTCATAAGAGTAATATCCTTATAGTATTTGGATGAATATCTATTGATAGGTACAAGACTCATGATGATTTAAATTGCTCTAAGACTGGCTTGGACAGAGCTTATCTTAATCCTAACTAGAGCACTGGCGGCTCGTGCCCACGAAACAGGTGAAGTGTACACAAAAGATACTAACACGTCACCTGTCTTGGCACGAGCCGCCAGTCTTTACATGAAGGATTGAAACTCAATAGTGATACAGACTAAATAATCTAATGCAACGAAATATTCGTTTAGGTATTGCACAATACTTATTAATGGAATTGGTGCTGGAAATTGATGATATAGTGAACATTTATACTAGAAAAAAACCTTTCCAAGGTTATTCCACTTTATTTTTTATGAAAAATATTCTAATTACAATACCTATCATGCAGATCTACAACGAGAAGATAAGTCGGATCACAAATAATCACAAGACAATTGCTTGAAACAATTCTTGAATAGAATAATAACCTAGTAGTTATTTAGATAAAATTGAAATACCTCCATTCTATATTTGAAAACCATAAATCGATATTTCTTCCAAAAATAATGAAACAAGCAGTCTGACGAGAGTGGGAACGCCCCTCTGTCATGCTATTGGTGGATAGGAGTTGATGCAGTGTCGACCAATCCGGTGCCAGTACTAGGCCACGCCTCCATCGCTCTCTAGTTGGCTAATCGTTACGTCATCAGTGAAGACTCCATCTTGTTGAGAAATAGAACTTTTTTCAATCCGATGACATTTTGGTTGTCTTCATATTTCAAGGGGCATTATTGTTTGGAGCTAAAATCTTAAGGACATAAATAGGGTAGTGATCAGTGGTCTATAAAAAACATAATTTTTATTTTCAAATGTTCAAAATTGGAAATAAATGTATTGAATCACTAAATCATTATAAATCACGTCAAATGATGTGTTATTCATTTTTATATTTTCGTTGTGTCTTCAAATACAGAATCAGCAGTTCAGTAGCCAATAACTGCGTAATGTAACTCGAACTGGGTATGGAGTTTATAATTAGATTTGTGAATCATCTAATAAATCAATGTGAAGTACATATCTACGTCATAACGTGAAGAAATAATAAGAACCATCTTAATCTTGAGTATTACATCTTGGAAAAGGGTAATCCCTCTTTAGAAAAACCTCCGTACCATGTTTCCCTTCTCATCAACTTCTTCTTATTTCCCTCACAATCTTTTTCTCCTTATTCTTCTCTCTCTTCTACTTTTACTCCTCTGTCACCTTTCCCCTTTCCGCTCTCTCCATATCATTATCAATGAAACGACACGGTCTATCAAAGATCAGAGATAATCTGATATTGGTTTCAGCTACCGCACAGCATTTTGATATCATTGAATAGAAATCGGGATGAAAGGAAAAGATAGAGCAAGAGAGTGTGAATGAGATGGAAGGGCTGAGAGAGAGAGAGAGCGAGTGAGAGAGAGAAATAGAGAAACAGTGAGATTGAGATATGAGGGTTGTAGAGTAGAATAAGGAAAAAGTGATGGATAAATGAGTAAAGAAAAGAATGATGAGAAACGGTTGAGGAGGGAAGATAAGTGAAAAAATAGATAAAAGAGAAATGAGAAATATAAATATGAATGATTGATGGTTAAAGGAGAAAGCGATAAGAGAGAGAAAGCAACGTAATAATTCAGAAGGAACCATTTAAGCTCTCTTTGCATTGGTAATATCATACATGTTATGATATCAGGTTTAATGATCATGTATGATAAGAGGTGCGATGTACATTTGTATATAGCATGTGAATAAATAGGTATATTGCATGTTATGGTCTGGTAATATAGGTGGAGAAGATTTGAACTGCCAAATATTTTACTGTATACGGGAAACCTACAATGAATATAGCCTACTACGAAGATTGAAACGTATATACTATTTTGCTCAAAAATGCAAAGAATAATACCGCACCAAATCGTTTTCAAACTTAATAATTCAAGTAATTTAATCGGATAACAAATCGGCTTAAACCTAACACATAGTAGCGGGTTCAAATCCTGTAGGAATTGGACATTTATAATAGATCATTACTCAAGAGTAGAGAGGTTACGCGTGTTATGTCAATACCCGTGTTTGGGAGGACATCACTGGCGGCTCGTTCCCACGAAACAGGTGAAGTGCCCATATATTTTACTGTACAGCACTTCACCTGTTCTTTTAGAAGATAAATGAAGTTGATATGGAATAGCCAAATGGCACTAATCGAATTCAAAGCTCTTAGATCATTGCAAAGTCCTGTAATACATGTCATGTACAACGTTATAAGTCGTATTAATCCATTGTACAGTATGATGTTATCAGATTATATGAATTCATTTATTTTCTACAATGAATCTTAGTAACTTATTTATGTTAGAGAAAGTTTTCTCTAGGTTTAGATGGAACAATGATCTATATTTAGAACCAATTGAAACAGGGTAAAACAATAATCTATATTTAGAAGTTCTACAGGTGAAGTGCTGTGCAGTAAAAGATACGGACACTTCATCTGTTTCGTGGGTACGAACCGCCAGTGTTATACTGTGTATCTATAGTAGCAAATAGATTGTTGCACTTCATGTTACATTAAAATTTACTAGGCTTTTCTTTTAAATTTAATAGCCTAGATACATACTATACTGAGTGGACTTCATAAAACCAACATACCTAACATGCTCCATACCTTTATTATAATATTCTACCTCCTGTATATCCAAACACTGTGCGATCAAACCCCTTCCTACGTCACTATTCTACAAAGTGACAACCTCAAAATTGACCACAGTTAAATCTGTCCACCTTGCAGTTGACACTTTCATTAAACCTTAACCATAGTCAAAGATGTGTGATAGCCAATCGCCGCTCTGTATTCGACTGGCCAATCACAAGCCTTGGTTTCAATGTGGTGGTTTATCTTTTGACCATGTCACTTTACTAGCCAATAGCAGGTCAGTTTACTTTGTATCTATTGTGAATGTCAACCGACAATGGAAAGATCAGTTAATATAGTCTTAGCTGTCCAAGCAAAGAAGACATTCTGGCAAGATGGGAAAATGACTCCAGCTCGATCAATATTGGTTCAAAAATGATAAATTTGATCTCAAATTGTAGGAAACATTCTGATCTACAATTTGAGATCAAATTCAGTATTTTTGAACCAATGTTGACAGAGCTGGAGTGATTTTCCCATCTTGCCAGAATGTCTTCTTTGCTTGGACAGACTATAAAATTGTACCTTGTGAAAATGTCACTGTTTCTGAAGATGTGTGTAAAGGATGTCACGTAAATAATTATTTTGGAACTGACCGCTCTTGTGATCACTATTTGTTTGAAGATGAATGTAAAGGGTGTCACGAAAATAATTATTGTGCCACCGATAGCTTTTGTGTTTTACCACCCTTTATATTTCATCGAAATTGACAACCTGACAAAACCACAAAGACTAGGTTTTCGACTGGGTGGTTTGAAAATGATATATTTGACGTTTACAATGTGTTAGATGTTTTGAAAGGGTGTTTGGTTTGGATTTTGGTTTTCTATCGTTTTATGATGCATAATATTATGAAGCTTATCGTGAAAAGAATGTTTTTGCGTCATCAAGAATGGTTGTTCGGGCAGCTAAAATTGCAATAAAGATGAAAGATAATGAAACTGGAACAATAAAATATCTGAATCATGATTAAAATAAGACTAGGTTACAGACGATGTAGCAGCTAAAATGAATCCATAGTTTAACAATATCTTGTCTTTTAATTTAAAATCAATCTCCACACATCAAATACTTATAAATAGAATCACCAGTAAACAATTTCAATGCTCAACATTTGCAAATAATCTTGTCTACAGAAACTTTATTTCAGAGTTTTGTCGGAAACTACGAATTTTAATTTTTCAAGAATGATACAATCATTATTCTGAGCGTAACGCGAAATGGAACATTCCTTTTTTCGAAAAATATGACTGACAGCAGTTCATTTGTGACCAAGATCTCTTTTTCTCTCTCTCTCTCTCTCTCTCTCTCTCTCTCTCTCTCTCTCTCTATTCATCTATCTCTCTCTTTCTTTCTCTCTTTCTCTCCCTCTCTACCACCCAAAGCGCTCCACTTTTCGAAAATAAATAGAGTAACATTCAAAATAGAGTGGAGGCTGTTGAATTTCACATGAAATATCTTGTCCTAACATTATTATTCGACGCGTACCATTAATTGTTTCCAAAGCTTGTTATGCAGAAAAAATGCGAAAACATGAAAATAAATATAGTGTATATGACGGACAGTCACTCTGAACTCATTCTTTCATATTTTGCTGGTGATAAATACATTTTACAACAGATTAATGTTTGTTTCTCAGCAAATTTGTAGTTCCAATCTGTATCAGACTCTATTTTTAATACTGCATGAAGGACTGAACATATTTACTGCTTTTTTACTGAAAGTTTTAGTGATAACTGACTGTTATTTTTGCATTTGTACATCATAGTCTGTCCAAGCAAAGAAGACATTCCGGCAAGATGGGAAATGACTCCAGCTCGTTCAATATTGATTCGAGAAACATAAATTTAGTTTCAAATTTTAGATCAGAATGTTTCCCACAATTTGTGACTAAATATATGAGTTTTTAACCAATATTGACCGAGTTGGAGCTATTTTCTCATCTTGCCGGAATGTCTTCTTTGCTTGGACAGACTGCACTAATTTCATTTGAGATTTCCAAATAGAATAGAATAGAAATTTACTTATTGACGTTTTTTGGATAGGTATTCAGAAATATTTTTTTAGAAGTAAATTATTAGAAAAATGTGATACTACATACTAGGAGGAATAAAACTATTCTTAATCTATTAATACCGTACTGAAGATAGTCAAATAAGAATTTCCGATAGAATTTACGAAATGGCAGTAACTCTAATTCAATCTCGCGTATTATATCACCATTCAATAACTATACAGGCGGACCAAATTTCTAGTGTCTAAATTCAGTAGAACGTTCAATTTTAGTACAATCTCCTATGTCACCGACTGTCAAATTATACAAGTATACAAGAAATATTAAACCGTTTCCAAACTATTCATCCACTTTGTATAGCCTACATTCATTTTAAAATAATAGCAAAAATTGCTTTAGCAAATAATTGAACCAGATTCTAATTTTTTTAAAGTAACTCATTTAATTCATTCATTCATTCTTATGCCGTATTCGGTGGGGAGTTCCAGAAGGAAGTTCCACCGGCACCATAACCTTGATTCCCGTCAATGGGAAATTATGGTATTTCTTGATATGTTACACTGAGATTTGAATTTTCAAAAGTTCTTCCAAATCAAGAGAGTCCAAAACACGAGGAATATCACTAAAATCACCATTCACTACCAAAAAATATTAAATTTCATATAATTGAATGTTATAGAACAAAACGATGGATTCAAGGTCACATCTAACTTGAGAATTAGATAATAATTATTATTACGAATCTTCCCCCTTAAATTTCTTTCTCCGAGCCGAACTTCATAATTCAAAGATCCACAATTCGGTTTAAAACTTTGTAACAAGTTTCAATTTACCAACTCAGCCTAATTGAATTAAGAAACCTCAGCTCTTGTCCTGAGGCAGTTATCTCTTGCAGTTTTGTTGACAATATAATAAACTGGACTTTTCAAACTGGAAAACAAACTTGAATTTTCAAGCTGAATCTTTTTCATTGGAAAAAGACGGCCGCTAAGTAATTAGACAACTTGGTTGCTTGACTTTTGAAATAAATATTTGAGATGTTTTTGTTCAAACTTTATTTCAAACTAGAAATGATCTAATCAAGGAGGGAAAGATTCGTAACTTTCCAAGCTACACGAGTAAAAGAACGCGGCAATTAAATGTTTGCTATGATAGGTTATGGGATTTTAAATAGTAAGCCAACATAATACCTTCATTTCATCCCATTTATGTATAGATACGGATACATAATCAAATTGTAATTATTTGGTGGTGAATAAATATGATTTTTCCTTATCTTCCGAATTGTGATAAAAAATTTTGTGGACCGAATGAGGCTATGATATTGAGCAAGGTGACAAATTTAATGTCCAATAAAAACTGTTCATAACTTCGTAACTTTCTAAAATTTACAAAAATATGAGAAAATACTGGATTGGAACAATGGTAATACAAACTGTTAATACATTGATTGAATTTAAAATTACTTTTAACCTTTGATTTGACATTATGAAAAATTATTTCAATGTGTTGAATTTTCGTGCTCTAAATCTAATATTTTCGGCCATGCTGTAGTGATTTTGTGGAGGTTTTTGGTTCTAGTAACGAATAATGTTTTGAAATAAGAAATTCTGTTTTAAAAGAACTATAACCCATATGGATTTCCATGCTCCCATTTGTGAGAAATTATGTTATATGGCGAAGTGGAACCACTTGGGTCTCCCCTCTATTAAAAGCAATATGCTAAATAAATAAATGATGTATGAAAAATTGAAAGCTTGGCAAACCCTGAATCGATCCAAGTATTGACAAAGATAATGTTTGACACAGCTCGAAATTTAGCATATACTTTAGAATATTCAGAAAAGGTCCAGAATAGGTCATAATAGGTCCGATGATCCTGTATATCGAAAGAAATGAGAAGTAGGAGTTGAAAAATGGAAGAGGAAAACGGCACAAAGTGAGTATGATAACGAAAAATAAAGAAAGAGGAATCGAGAAGAAGATGATAAAGATAGAGAAATTGAAAAGGTATCAGAGAATCGAGATCCTAAGCCGATCACCTATGGGAAGCTCACGAGCTCTCAGCGCTGCCGCGTTTTCCAATTGATTCATAAAAAATTCTATCAATATAAGGCTGAATTTACCCTTTTCTCCACCCTTTCCCCCACTCCTCCCATGTAACATCACTTTTCACACATCATAGATGCAATTCCCTACCTCTACCTCTTACCAATGTAAACCTTGAAAACTTACATAACTAAGACTGTTGATTGCAGTATATTTCACAGAATAATGTATATAATACAGTACTTTTGAACTGTACAGTTTGTGCTATAGTTTTGGTATTTTTGTATGTAATCTTTCAGAGGAAAATTGAATTAGGGTAAGCCTGACAGTACCCCTTCGGTCTGGACAAGACTCACAAAAAGAAAGTAATTTATAAGTTTTATCCTTAGTTTTTTTCTGCTAGAATTGTCAAGATTGCAAAAACTGAAACTGGAAATTGAATAACTCATACAAAAAAGAAACCATCCATTTCTGAAATTGTTAATATTATTATAAAGGTTTGTTAATATTAAAGTATAATAATAATATATTAATTAATATTCAGTATTTATTCACTAGTATAATATATTTATCTAGGTATCATAGAAACCTATATTTTAGGTACGATTTTAAGTTCAAATTTGACTTAATTGTTTCTACAAATACATATAAATATTTAGTTTAAGACTCGCTTTTCCCAATACGGCTTAAGCAAAACTAATCAAACACATTCAACTTTTATTTAAGCCGCTACGGGCTACAAAGCTTCTAACTTTGCTTGAGCCACATTGTGGAAGCCGGGCCTCAGAGTAGATTGTCTCTGGTTCACTGGCGGCTCGTGCCCATGAAACTGGTGAAGTACTGTACAGTAAAAGGTACGGGCACTCCACCTGTTTCGTGGGTACGAGTTGCCAGTGCTCTGGTTTCTAATTTGACTATTTTAGCAACCAAGTTTATCAAGTCAACTTGACTGCAAATATGAATGGAATATATGTATCATCTCGTATTATTTTCGAATACTTCCGTATCCTCCATTGAACCAATCACAGCCACTAATTTGTTATCAAACACAAAACAACTTAGGCCTATACTATATTAATCTTATCATCATTAATCAAAATCTTCACCTTCTGATACAAATTATATCACCCGTATCTTCAAAGCCCCCCTTCCAATACGTTTCCTTCTGATACAGAACGTATCATATCTAAATCCCCCGTATCTTCCAAAGCCCCCTTCAAATCCTGAGCCTCCTCTCCGCAGTCGCCCGCAGACCTTAAATAATAATATTTCAAAATAACCTTGATGTGCGTGGGGAAATTTGGTGCTAACCGCGAGTTGGGTTGGCAACACTTGGAGCACATGCCGGTAGTTTTAGGCGGTCTGGGCGCGACTCTAGTAGTTTTTGTCTTGTGTTGGTAAGACGACGACGAATTTTATCGAAAATTTGGCCAGAATTTTGCGAATTTCGAGTGTGAAAACTTCTATTTTCAGTTGGATTCTGTTGTGAAAATTGATAGATTTAATTTTGAATTCGGTTTCGTTTGAGTTCAAGTGTTTTGTGTTTTTTTGGTTGGTTGTTCTGTTTCCGTTTCGGCGTTTTTTATCACGTGAGTTTTCAGTTAATTTTGTTATCATTTTGTGGTTTATTTCATTTGCTCTATTTTTTACAAATGTTACGTTTGAGATTGCGTGTAGCCTACTTCAATAGTTGAGGTTTTTTGATACTATGTTTCTAATCTTTTTCATTATTTCCAATTTTTCAGTTAAACTGGTATTATTTTGTTTTTATTATATATTTATTCTTATGATGTACTATTTTTCATTACAACATAAAATGTAAGCTTCGCATCAGATTTGTAATATTCAATTTAATTCCAAAGAAATCATGAAATGACTGAGGCCGGTATTACACGATAATAGTTCTATTACCATAGTTGATCATATATGAAAAGAAATAAAAATACGATTTCGCAGTTCGTATGTTGTATCATGTAATACCCGCCTTACAAATGGTCTATATGGAACTCGCTCCTCAATATGAGGATTGAGGAGCTTTCATCTAATTGCATTTTGTATTTTTGTATTCTGTAATCATCAAGAAGAAAATAAATCAATTTCAATTTCAATTATGTCAGTATTTCATACAGACACGTGAATTTTAGATACATATAAATTTAATTTAATACAAAATGGTTATTTATAAGCAATAGCTGATATCTGCGGATTGATGAAAGAACCTCCTCATTAAAAAACGTGTAAAAAGCTATGTGTTTTTTTAAGTTTCTAATTTTATGTTATCACTTCGTCTCCTATTGAAATCTTTACTCTCCAAACTTACAAAACTGAAAAATCATCATTGAACATTAAGCCGGAATAAACTTGCAATAATCTACTATTGAATTTATATTTTGGTCTATATCTAGATTTTAGAATCCAGTAACCGTAGATTAGCACTTCATTAGAACGTTGATTATATGAACTAATTGGGACCGGGATCAATTATTCAGATATGCAAATATTCGGATAATATTTGAAGTGCTGCAAAAGAATATAACCTAGTTTCGAACTTATTAATCAAAATTTGGTATAAAGACGTTTTGGACAATAGTCTGTGTTTTTAACCAATAAGTTTAATTGTTTCATTAAAATAAATAAATAATTGGAAATGGAATTGTATTATAGAAAAACAATGTGTTTTTGGAATAAACTTGGAATAAACTGTATGACATTTGAAAAGTACAGTGAAGTGATGTTAAATTAATATGGAAAGCAAAACAAATACCGTTTTAAACTACAGTACAGTAAGTACAAATCAATAAGTACAACCATTGAGTATTGATATAAGTACATATATGCATACTCAATGGTACAACGCTACGATCACGTCGAAAACGCTGGTTTTCAATCTATAACACGCTTAAGACCAATTCGGATAATCGGCAATTCGGTTAATCGGCGTTCTACTGTATATTAAAATATGTTGTGACTAATGTGTTTGACAACGTTCAATCTTCAGAGAAGACACCAAATGAGGGAAATATAAATTTAAGAAGGAAAATTTAAAATATATTTTTTTTCTCATTTCTTCCAGTAATAGAGCTAGATTGTGAATTGCAATTCTATTACTAGACATTGTACATCTTTTTTACACTGATAAATTCATGGATAAAACTAGGAAAATCATATTTCCATTTCTAGCCAGCATAATATACAGTAGATGTTGAATTGCGCAGTTCACTAGAATGTAGAATAGACCAATAACCTTTTGCCTATTCTCCATTGTAACTAATTGCTAGATATGGATGGCTCATGTTCTATAATATTATGTCCAGTCATCATTGATTGTTGGAAACTAGACAATAAAATATGAAATCGATTGTATCAAAATAAAATATGAGATTGTTTAGATTGCACGTGGTCATATGGATTGGTGAATAGAATAGAATTTTATGGTCATGCTAGAATTTCATGGTCAGCTAGAATTTCCGGACCTATTTTATTCCAGTGTATGATTCACTGGAAGATAATAATATACTACGAATGTCAACGTATCAATTATACAATAGGAACTCAACTATACGGTAATATATAGAGATAGCTTACGGCAAAAATCTAGGCGGTTTCGTCTGCTCCTTGTGCGCTCCAACAGCTGACGTTGCCAAATAGAGTTATCATTTACCTATGCCTAGATAATGTTTTTGAAATCAAAAGAGACAACAGGTGCTTTACTGGCGGCTCGTACAAACGAAACAAATGAAGTGCACGTATCTTTTACTGTACAGCACATCACCTGTTTCGTGGGCACGAGCCGCCAGTTGCTGTTAGTAGCTTACATCACGTACAAGAGACAGACGAAACCGCCCAATTTCTTGGTGTCAGCTATACACGGCATTATGGGCAATCATATTCACACTTTTCGATTATTATTGAACGCATTCAATAATGAATAAAAACCGTTAACTAATAAATTTAGTACTAGATCACTATAATATACGCAAGTCTTGATACAATATCATCCACTTTTCAATAATTAAATTCGAAAAACATAAGTTAACAGTAAATTTGTATTCCAGCTGCGTGGGTAGCCTGTGACTAAGCATAAATAACATTAATTTCTGATATCACTCAGTGAGCAGAGTATGACTATGAATTTATTATTGAAGTTGGCAGGTGCTTCTCTACAGGTAACTGCCTCGTAAACCAGCTCTAGCTGTAAGCTTGCAAATGTTACAACTTAGAGTTTCAACTTATTGTGACAATGATGAAGGCTTTTTCATGAAACAATTCGAATGGGGTGATTCGAAGACAATTGATTTTCAGACTTTCCTAAACATACTTCAATAGATTATATTCAATTCTACAAGGAAAACAAATTTTCATGAAATAAATTCAATACTGTATGCATTATTGTTAATTCAGTGATAATGGCTTAAGATCATATGAATCATACTTCAAATATCATGTATGAATTTGACAAGGTGCCGTTATAAACACATATTGTGAAAAGTCTGAATTCGCAATTTTTCGCCAAAATTGAAGTACAATGCTCATTGTTGGCGCAAAAAGTCTTATTTACGCAATACTGGAAGGAATAGTTATTTGGTCGATTTGAGAAATTGCGTTAAAATTTTCACAGCCCTAATTTCAAGAGAGCGACTTTGAGAGGCATATTGAAGTGAACCGCAAACGAACGACACTGGGTAATGCGGTTCTGATTTGACCGAGAAATTGAACAGTGAATGATTTAGGATTTTCTCATTTTTCTATTATTTCAAAAGTATGGAGATCATGGATACATTTTGAATGGTTAACAAGAATCTAAATATATATATATATATATAGAGATATATGAATTTGAACAGACGTCAGATTCGTGTTCTGGGGCTCGGAAACGTGTAAAAAATATATCGCATCATATATTTGCGATTATCCGGTCAAGACCAATAGTGCATTTTTTTCAAATGAAATGCACTAAAACAAACTTTTTCATGAAATAAATTCAATACTGTATTGGAAAATATTGTTAATACAGTGATAATAGTTATTAAGATTTTAGGAATCATACTTCAAATATCATGTTGAATTTGACAAGGAGAATGACAAGTAATTATAATAGTAATCACATATTGTGGTAAGTCTGAATGTCGACAAGATTTCGTCGAACAAAAATTGAAGTACAATGCTCATTGTTGGCGCAAAAAAGTCTTATTTACGCAATACTGGAAGCAGAATATTGGTTTTTGGTTTTGGGCGATTGCGTTGAAAAGTAGCTCACAGCAGCCTATACAATAATATCAAGAGAGCGAACGGAACATTTTGGAGAGAGGCAATATATGAATAAGTGAAACCGCAAACGAACGACACTGGGGTAATGCGGTTCTGATTTGATTGCAAAATTGAAAGAGAAAGAGAGAGAGTAAAATGAGAGGAAGAAAGCGAGAGAGAGTGAGAGAAGAAGAGTGAGGGTGTGAGGAAGAAGGAATCGCAGAGTGAATTTTAGTTTGGGATTTTCTCATTCATTCTACTATTTCAAAAGTATGGAGATACATGGATACACATTTTGAATGGTGAGAAAAATAGAGATCAGATTAGATTAGATTATTCACTTCATTCAGGTAGAGTACAGCATTTACGATCTTAAATCCTAGATTCTAAAAATTGAACATAAATCTAATTACACGATTGGTTGAAATAAGAAATACATATAGAAGGAACTTACTAAATTACAGATATATAGGATTCAATATTCTTACTGTTATAATATGATTGTGATGTATCTACATGAAATGGCGGAGTTTGGACAAAAATGTCCATTCTTGGAGAAGGATATGCAAGGATTTCCCTCCCATTAACACTCAACCGTAAGAGAGAAAGAGAGAGCGAGTGAGAGATAGAGTGTGTGTGTGGTTGTGAGAGAGAGTAAGAGGAAGAAGCAATCGAAGAGTGAGTGATACATTTTAGTTTGGAAGATTCAAGATTTGTTTAGGAGTTACTCATTCATTTATACTAGTACTGTATGACAATATAATATGACAATATAGAAATAGCTGGATTCAAATATTAAATGAAGAGCGAGAGAGAGAGAGAGAGAGCGAGTGAGAAGGTTATTTATTTATTGACTTTTACAAAGGCGAAGTTGGAACTCAACGGTCCTCTCTTACACTGAGATCAGAGATGAGTGACAGGTGAGAGGGTGAGTAAGAGAGATGAAGATGAAGAGAGAGAAAAAATCGAGAGAGAAAAGAGAGTGAGAGAGAGAACGATTGAGAGGCTAGAGAGAAAGAGAGTAAACTTGAAGTACTCTCACAACATGTAAACTCTTCGATTTGATTGAATTCCAATCCTAGCTATGAACACAGATTTGTCTCTGTGGTCTTGTGGGATATGGTATAGTCTGTCCAAGCAAAGAAGACATTCTGGCAAAATAGGAAAATGGCTTTAGCTCGATCAATATGGGTTCAAAAATAACAAATTCGGTCTCATACTGTAGGAAACATTTCGATCTACAATTTGTAAACAAATAAAAAAATTTTGAACCAATATCGACCGAGCTGAAGTCAGTTTCCCATCTTGCCAGAATGTCTTCTTTGCTCGGACAGACTATAGGCATACAATGTAAATAAACTGATGCCGATTTTAGAAAGGAAGCAGTGATGTAAACCGACAAATCCAATGAAGTTTCCTTGCTATTTTCAATAATGTGGGGTCTGCTCCGAATATTGCTGCATAGTTTGTGAGTGTCGTCATGATTTTGAGTACTAAATATTGCGTATTAGTACTTGTTGTGACATTGGAACTGGGAAATGAATCATTATCTCAGCTTTAAACAATTTTTAAAATTTACTTATAATAAAATATTATTGTAGTAATTATTATCTATTGTCAATTGAATGTTGGATTGGTCTTTCAATTAGAGTTTTCATTTAGCTGTGCCTAGTAGATGTTTTTGACAGTATGTGCGTTACTGATGTCAGCTTTCATACTATATAAGCGTTACTGGTGCGTCAGCTTTATACTATACTGTATAGCAGAATAGCTTGTCAACAGAAAAATCAACCAACCAAAAGTAGGTGTTGGTATTTTCGTAATTTTCAGGACAATTTCTCAGTCAGGACAGTCGGTGAGTTGTCTGCGAGAGTACATCTAAACAAGAGCGACCCTAGTTATGGTAATTCGCTCTCGAAGACAGCTTCAGACTGTCCTGACAGAGCTGAGCATTAATAACATTTATTTTCCTACCGCCTTTATTATTGGTGTCATCTGTACAAAAGTTAGCTTACTTTTTCTTAATTAGCATATTAATTCTTAATTCTTATGTTTTCAAAATTTAATTATGATATTTCACATTGGAAACTATTCTCGTTCCTGATCTAACGAATCCAAGTCCAGTCAGATGCATCATTAACTAGCGTCAACTTTAACCATCGTCAACTCAAACAACAATCGTCAACCAACCGCATAAATCATCTTAACAGCCATCAAACTATCCGACTAACGGCCGCCAATTGAAACTAATAAATAGCGTCACTTATTGGCTATTGCCCATCATAGCAACTTGGGCCTATCATAATTTAGGGGGGGGGGGGGTGTCAGGGGTTACAAAAACACCCCCCAAGTTGTAAACCAAGTTAAGCGTGTACTGCCCTAGGACATGTAAAGTTCGCCCCCCCCCCAAATAGGGACTTCACATGACTTGGCAAACTTAGCAACTTTGAACTTGGAGGGAAGTTAGATCTTTGTAGAATATATGTATAACTTAATAGATAGATTCTAAGGATAAACTTGGATATCTTGTACAAGCTTAAAATATAGCTATAGTGTAACTCGTGGACTGTAGTGTCTAGTAACTGTAATATCTATAGTGTTAAGTGATCTAGTGAACTGTGTATATGGCTTCTAATAAATATATATAGTTGTAGATTATAGAACATGGGCCTGCCCTTCTTATACAGTTTAGGAAGTACCTTTGATAGGGTAATTTTGGAGGAAGGGTTCATTCACATGTAATCAACCTATTATCGTAATTATTATTATCGTATGATTACTTAATTATGATAATTTATACTGTTTTCCCATCTTAAGTAGCTATTTAATCATTATATTGCTCCAAATACGTTTCATGTAACAATGAATAGCCTACAGTGTATTTAATCTATTTAAAATATTTTGCTACTCATAACTTGTTGGACATCATCTAAAATCGAAAATTCTATATCGAGTAGATTCTAAAATCGAGTAGAAAATATTAAACACAATCGTGTAAAGAAAACATTCAAATGATAAATTTTATACAGTATAAGAAGAAGACATGACATTCTTGAAGATGTCAGAGATATTAAGAGATGTTAAGAGATCAAAAAACAATATCTATTTGAATGAACTAACTTTCTAATACGTATGCTTGAAGCTCCTCCCATTTTGTAGGCATGTCTTATTCTGAATGAACTGTCTAGCCAATACGATTCCTTCAAGCTCCTCCCATTTTGTAGGCGTGTCTTATATTGAATGAACTGTCTAGCCAATAAATATTGGTTTAAGCTCCTCCCATTTTCTAGGCGTGTCTTATTCTCAATGACCTAGCTAGCCAATAGTATTGCTTCAAGCTCCTCCCATTTTGTTGCCGTGTATAATTTCTGACCAATGGCAGGCCTCTGACGTAGAATAAGCTTCAGCAAGTAAGAGTGAGCAATTAGAGAGTCCCTACCATTCTGTTTTGCCAGTAAAGTTCAGGAAATATGAGACATGTTATTTCGGAATATTCTGATTCTTCTAACTACACAGCTAAATCTCAATTTTCTTAAATATTCTCTTATTTTGAACTGACCAATATTTGAATTAAAATTTGTTTAGAGAATTAGAATTCAATCATTTGTTTTTACAAATATGGAGGAACGATGGGTGTTATTCAAACTTTTTGTAATTAATCTGATGAATTATCTTGTTCAGTAGAATAAAATATCCTTACTGGTTTTATGGCTATACCATCCCTAAGGCTGAGGCTGCACTGCCGGTGGGTAGAGCCTGGAGGGTGGAGGGTAGTTGGTAAATCTATAGAACATACACATTATCAACAGTAATACATCGTATGAATGGTATGTGTTCAGCCGCCATCTTGAAATTCTTAAATGGACAACATAACCTCAAAAACAGAATGACGTCATACCATTCATACGATGTATTTCTGTGGATGGTGTGTATGTTCTTTAGATTTACCAACTACCCTCCACCCTCCAGGCTCTACCCACCGGTAGTGCGGCCTCAGCCTAAGTGCTGTACAGTAAAAGATACAGTCACTTCACCTGTTTTGTGGACACGAGCCACCAGTGATGGTTAAACGATCACCTCCAAAACCTAGCTAAATTTGATCTACATCAGTCATTATGAAATAATAAAGTTTAGAAGTTTCAGTCCAAAAACAAATACGAAACTCTTTATTATATGCGTCAGTCACAGTGTACCAGTTACTTTTTAAAGCTGTCTATCAAACTCTTTTCTAAATCTATTTGATGCCTACAAAGTGAGCTAACACATAAGAAGTGACTTGACATGCATTTCATTACACAAAAATGTCGTTCAATTTTCACTCTATGGTGTCACACTAAAATGACATCACAGAGTCAAAAGTCAGTGTCACGTATTTATGTCGGGCAAGTTGATGTTGATTGATCAAAGAGTGTCAACAACAGTATCAAATTTTCATGAAATTTAACGAAAACTGCCATAAAATGCTTTAGTTTTGCCCGTAAAAATTCATTTTTTACAGAGTTTTATTGAGAATCTCCTATGTTTTTGGTTTCACTCGGCTGACATCTTCTGGGCTTGAAAAATGTTGAGGAAATATCATTGTTCAAAATTGTTCATATTGTTCATAAGTTGTGATATGAAATATCATATCACAAGAGAGGTTTTTTGAATGAATCAATGAACTTCCAAGTTTCCGAGAATATTGTTGTTATTCTCTATTGAAAACTATTTTCGCCGTTGAAAGCCGTTTACAAAATGATGATCAAGTAGAGTTGACGCCAGGAAATTGGGCGGTTTCGTCTGCTCCTTGGGCGCTCCAACAGCTAATGTTCCATTTAGCTTCTCCATCTTTCGGAAGAGATGATAAGGTGTCGGTCCCGACTGCCTGAAAAATAGTCGTCATCTCTAATTACACAAGTACAGGCCTAGGAGACTGTGTGGGTATCACCCTCAGAACAAAAAATAAAAAACAATGTTGTCAATTAGAGTTGTAATTTAGCTGTATTCTTAGATGACAATTGAAAAAGACAATAGATGCTTTACATCAGCTGTTAGTAGGTTACATCACGTACAAGACTCAGATAAAACCGACAATTTTTTTGACGTGAGCTATACGTCATGTTATAGTTACTTTTTAATTCCTTTCTCCATATATCTCTCTTTTTCTTCGTGTTTTCCTTCTCCATCTTTTTTCTATTGTTTTTTGTTCCTGTTCGTTCCTTGTTCGTTCGTTCCAAGATTCATTTTGATACATCTTTCTCTCTCTACATCTTCCCTATAATATTCATCTTCCTATTTCTTTCTTCTTCCATTTCTTTGAACTCCGCACATTTTTCTCCACTTTAATCACAGTATGTTATCAGCTGGTTAATCAGTTGGATGCCATCCTCAAACAACTTTTGAAAACTAAAAAAAGCAGCAAATTATAATTGGGCGACATTTGGCTAGTCTACAATAGCCGACGCCAAAACGTTAGTCGGTTCGTCTGTCTCTTGTACGTAATGTAACCTACTAACAGCTGATGTTAATCATCTATTGTCTCTTGCAATTTCAAAAACATTGTCTAAACGTAGCTGAATGACAACTGTAATTGACAACATCAGCTGCTGGAGCGCACAAGAAGCAGATGAAAGCGTCTAACACTTTGGCGTCAGCTACCAACAGACAGTCTGTTGACAATAGTCACTAATAATCTTCAAACAGAACTAAAATAGATGAGGGACAACGGATAAGAAAGAGAAGAGGGCAAGAAGTAGTAGAAGTAGAAGAAGAAGGGAAAGAGAGTGAAGAAGTACAAGAGGTGAAAGAACTAGGAAAAGAATAAGAAAAAGAAGGAGAAGGAGGAGAAGAAGGAGATGAAAAAGTTGTTGAAAATAATTTTTAGTAGGGGAAGAAGTTCAAAAAAGATTTAGAAGATGTCTAGTGAGGAGAATAGGAAAAAGAAGAAGAAGAAGTCGAAGGAAGAAAAAATTAGAAAGCATACAAAGTAGGAGAGAGAGGTGAAAAAGAAGGGAGAAGAGACGAAAAAGTTAGAACAGTTGATTGTTAGTAGGAGAAAAAGTTAAGAAAGATTGAGAGGGAAGAGAATTGGTGAGAAGAAGAAGAAGAAGAAGAAGAAGAAGAAGAAGAAGAAACAGTGTGTCTGTCTGGCAAGAGTGCGTGTGGCCAATTGGCCGTATAACATAAAGTTGGCACCTAGCGCCGTAAAAGAAGAAAAAATAGTGAATAGGTTAGTATTGAAGTTTGAAGAAAGAGAAATGAGGAATGGGAGGAATGGAGAGAAGAATGAGGGACAGAGATACAACTAAATGATATGTATAGGAGTGACTGCATATCACTGGTGGTTCGTGCCCACGAAATACGTGAAGTGCTGTACAGTAAAAGATACGGAAACTTCACCTGTTTCGTGGGTACTAGCCGCCAGTGATATGCATATTGAATTAAGAATTATTGTTTGAAAGGATTTCATTGACAATTTCCATTATTTTGGCCTCTTTACACTTAATGGCGGTTTTGTGATACTAAGTAGTTATGTCGGATTCAAAAAATTGATACGAAGTCTTATAGGAAGGAATGTAATTTACTTTCCATATACAGAAAATATTGAAGGTGGGGTTGCAAAGTAAGGTTAGCTTATTAGAATTTCCCAAAATTTGCTCTCTGAAACTTAGTGTTTCATTATTACTTTTTATCAAATTTACACAAAAATACCTAAACCAAGTTCAAATTCTCTCAAAAAATGTTTAATGATTGACAGATAGAATCAGCTTATTTCCAAAATGGTGGTTACCATAGGTGACCTATGAGCTCAAGTAACATGGAAGAGTTCATGCGCATGACAAACGTCTCGTATCAATGTGCCCGTATCTTTTACTGTACAGCACCTGTTTCACCTGTTTCGTGGGCACCAGCCGCCAGTGCCTTTCCGAGTCAATTTTGACTTTTGTATCATTACTGCGTATCATAAAGTAGCGGTAAAGATTCGTTTATATACCTTGGCATCCAACTTGTATCAATTAATTATGACAGAGAATGATACAAAATTATAACACAAAACAAGTGCTACTCCTTTATTCCTTGTCGTGAATATTGCATCCTTACATTACCTTACAAAGATTGGCAACACTGTCTTTGTTGTGGTCTGACACCAAACTCAAAACTGTTTTCAAAGGTTTGCACCCCTGTGTTTATTGCCCTGTAATAATTAAAGTTTTGTCTATGAAGCACACAGGCGGCTCGTACCCACGAAATAGGTGAAGTGCACGTATCTTTTACTGTACAGCACTTCACCTGTTTCGTCGCCACGAGCCGCCAGTGATAAAGCAACCATACTCTGCACTAACGTAATGTGCAATCTTAATAGTGAAGGAAGATGGTGTTATAGTCTGTCCTAGCAAGAAGACCCTCTGGCAAGATGGGAAAATGACTCAAGCTTGGTCAATATTTGTTCATAAATTATAAGTTTAATCTCAAATTGTAGATCACAATGATTTCTACAATTTGAGATTGAATTGATAATTTTTGAACCAATTTTGACCGAGATGGAGTAATTTTCCCATCTTGCCAGAGGGTCTTCTTTGCTTGGACAGACTGTACCAAAGACTATCTACTCTTATACATTGTACACATTATCTTTGTTATTACTCAGGTATGGTTTAGGGTAGGTTGTAATCATAATTTACCTACTCTTTGAAGTTGGATTATTTCAGTATACTTGGATGAAATATATGTATAATAAATGGTACTTGAAGCATTGCATGGTTCTTTGGAACATCATATACATGTTTCCACTGATACTAAAATACATGTGCTCTAGTAGCCTTGCACGTTTCTATCTAACGATAAAGAGAATAGTCGAATCTATCTTTTGTAACAGAATATTATAGGATATACTCCTATAACAAGTCTCTAACTAGAGGAAATAGTGGATGAAGTCTTAGTTACAGTTTGAAGGTAGATTTTTTCACTTTACTTCCATGTAAACTCTACTAAGTTCATACAAAAATAATAAATTTGGTCTCAAATTGTAGGGAAAATTTTGCTCTACAATTTTAGACTAAAGTTTTAATTGTTGAACCAATATTGACCGAGCTGGATTCATTTTCCCATCTTGCCAGAATTTCTTCTTTGCTCGATTAGACTATACTTGCTTCTGGTTGGAGATAATAATATAGAACACTTTCTACATCAGCATATACCTATAGATATCAGCATATCATAGTAGAATAACTTGTTTCGAACACCTTAAAGGATAGGATATATTGTTTCCTCAATCTCAGGGCTACTTTTATCACTTTTTTTTTTAGTTTAAATAATTATTAAAGTACCCTTTTTGAATTATTTTTTCAATGCATTACATGTTTCAACTAATTATAGTCATTTTCAAATGCAAATGTTCATTTTCATTGAAAAAATAACTCAAAAAGGTCACTTTGATAATTATTTAAAATAAAAAACGGTAGCATATATGTATAGATATCACAGTAGAATAAGATACAGTACATGGAACATCTTATAGGGTAGCATATACCTATAGATATTACATAAGAATAACACGTATCGATAGCATATAGAAACTATAATATTAAGCTATACCTATATATTTCACAGCAGAATAACACCTATCGAACACCTTATAGAGTAGCATATACCTATAGATATAATCGTGGACTAGATGTATGAGCCCTGTCATAGCATGTTCACGTATTCACACAGGGAATATACATGCTTGTACATGTGCATGCTCTGTCATAGGTGATCTCTTTATGAATATCTGAACAGTTCGGCACTCCTCTAGGATATAGAGTGACTCCTAACAGAATATCATCTCTTGATATCAGATCACTCTCTCTCTAACTAGATCTTCTCTCTCTCTCTTTCTCTCTCGTGCTTCCTGATTTCGTTGCTCTATTACTCTAAAGGCTAGAAGTCATCTTCTCTCTCTTCCAATTTCTCTCTCTCAGTCTCTCTTACTTTCCATCTTACCATTTCTCACTATCTCTCTCACTCTTTCTCACTCTCTCTCTGTCTCTCTCTCTAAGGGTTGTGTGGTAGAGAGGACCTAGAGTCCTAACTCCGCCCTAATAAAGGCAATTATTCAATTATTCTCTCTCTATCTCTCTATCTCTCTTCTCTCTCAAACTCTCTCTATGTTTCACCTATCTCTCACCCCTCTTCGAACATCCCTCTCCAAGAATGGACATTTATATGTCTAAACTCCGCCATTTTATGTAGATACAGCACAAATTTATTTTACCGTTAGCTTATTGAATCCTACATCTGTCTCATTGTGCAAGTTTTCATAGTTTATAATTAGTCAACTTATGCGAATCATAATGTAATTAGTGTAATTTTCATTTATTTTTATTCTTATAGCATAGGATTCGAATTATTGTATTATGTAATCTACATGAATAAAGTGATTGAATCTGAATCTGAGTCAGAAACCCACTCTCTCTCGCAACAAATTGAATAAAATCAAATCAAATTTTACATAACATTTGCAAAAATATAATATAATTGAATATTATAATACATAAATATTATGCAAATAGCATGATACAAAATAATTAACTAAAATACTGAGTCGTCCTGACTTCGTATACTTGTAGCTTGAGCAGTCATCTTGTCACTGGCGGCTCGTGCCCACGAAACAGATGAAGTGCTATACAGTAAAAGATACTGGCACTTCACCTGTTTTGTGGGCATGAGCCGCCAGTCCATCTTGTTTCTCCAATTCAATACATCACAATTGATAATAAAATATCGTTAATAAAATATTGTTAATTAAATATCGATATTGATTTAAATTATCGATTTACCCAAGTATCGAGTCATCGATACAACACACATCATCCTCTTTCAATAGAAGGGGGCCTCAATTTTGATCTCTTACTTACTTCTCACTTACTCCAAACTATCCTGCCATCTATCCATCTCTACCTATCTATCCATCATACTATCTCTGTCCTGGGAATGCAGATATCCTATCACTTTCTCACTCACTCTCATGCAGGAGGTTTAGTCTTCGTTTAGTAAGGTGTGAGGCAGTCTTCAAAGGCAGGCAGAAGCTAGAAGTCCCCTTTAAGCTCCCCTGGACAGGTTGAGCTTGCCTGGCTCTACCTATATCCTATAGTCTGTCCAAGCAAAGAAGACATTCTGGCGAGATGGGGAAATGACTCCAGCTCGGTCGATATTGATTGAAAAGTCATAAATTTGTTCTCAAATTGTAGGAAACATTCTGATCTACAATTTGAGACTAAATTTCAAATTTTTGAACAAGTATTGACCGTACTGGAGACATTTTCCCATCTTGCCAGAATGTCTTCTTTGTTTGGACAGACTATAGCCAACCTACCTTTGTGACTTGGCAATTCGCAGAAACCCTTTGTTGGGGGTTTTAGGGGTTCAGTAGTGGGGGGGGGGATTGTGCAACAATTGTTGGAGATCAACTAGTCAGCAGGCACCCCTTATTCCAAACCCCCCCCCTCACCCCCACCAGGGGCTTGCTAGATATTCTCTGTGATGTCATTGTAGAGCAAACATCGCCGTTATAATCATCAGCTTATTATAAGTTGAGCAATCATCATATCATCATAGTTATCGTCATTATCATGATAATCTTCATCATTCTCATCAAAAGAGACATCGTAGCTAATCGATCTATGTCCATAAATTTTCCTTTAAGAATTTACAGAAATTTTCGTACTAGTTGTTTAGTTATAAATAGATTCTGGATAGATATTGCGGTAGTTAAAGTCTGTCCAAGCAAAGAAGAGCCTCTGACAAGGTGGGAAAATCACTCCAGCTCGGTCAATATTATTTCTAAAATTATTGATATGGTCTTAAGTGAAGGAAATATTCTGATCTACAATTTGAGACCAAATCAGTATTTTTTGAACCAATATTAACCGAGCTTGAGTGATTCTCCCATCTTGCCAGAGGCTCTTCTTTGCTTGGACAGACTATATCAATATGAATGAAAATACTTAACTAGTTTTATTCCCGTTACACACACCACGATCTTGGGACATTCTCTTGTACTTCTTGTTCCTCTTGTACCTCTTGTTATTATTGTTCCTTTTGTTATTATTGTTCTTCTTGTTCCTCTTTTTCCTCTTGTTTCTCTTGTTATTCTTGTTCCTCTTGTTCTTCTTTTTCCTCTTGTTCTTCTTGTTCCTCTTGTTCCTCTTGTTATTCTTGTTCGTCTTGATCTTCTTATTCCTCTTGTTATTCTTGTTCCTTTTGTTCTTCTTGTTCCTCTGGTTATTATTGTTCCTCTTGTTTGCCTTGATCTTCTTGTTCCTCTTGTTATTCTTGTTCCTCTTGTTCTTCTTTTTCCTCTTGTTCCTCTTGACGTCTATTGTTCTCTTTATGAATTTTTCTAGATTGAGAAAAATTGGCTAACATGGTATTTTTCTGCGCACATACATCATATATTTACCAAGCTTCCTTCATTCGATCAAAAAACTTGAAAACCGAACGTTAACGTTTACTTCAAACATAAAATTGCATTCCATCTACTATTTTTGGTATTTTTAACAGTAACTACTACATCACTTGTTGTTACTTTCCCTATTATATAATTATTATGATTGTGTGCTTGTAATTCTAAATGAATAAATAAACATTTCAATAAATAAATAAATAAATTGAATATCTTTGACATCATCCAGTGTGATGATGAAACTTTTGAAGAGGTCTTGAAATCTGTTCTCCTCAAAACACTCTGAAATAATATTAATACAATACTACAGTACTACACTTCTCATCCTTTAAATCTGAATCCAAAAACTATAAATTATCATTTTACTGCCGACACCAATTTGCAAGGCAGCAAGTTACTTTTATAATAGAATCATAAAACACGTGATTAGTGCCTTTCAGCCAATCAGAGAGGCGACAGTTGCACCAATAAAACAACAACACTCAAATGTCCGCTTATTTTTGGCACACCCTCGTATCCACCCCCTCCTTACTTCATTCAAGATATTTATATAGTCCATCTCTAAGGAAAGAGATATTCTGGCAAGATGGAAGAATCACTCAAGCTCGGTCAATATTGGTTCAAAAATTATTAATTTGTCCTGAAATTCTAGGAAACATTCTAAACTACAGTTTGAGACAAAATTTATAATCATTGAACCAATATTGACGGAGCTGGAGTCATGTTCCCATCTTGCCAGAATGTCTTCTCTGCTAGGACAGACTAAACTTGTACCCCGCAATCAAATTACTTTCAGTTTATTTATTAGCATTAGTTGTGAGTGCATTCGATGAAAACAGGATATTTCCATTAGAATTTACACACACAGTCGGCTGTTCTGTCAAAATTCAAAATTCGAAAACACCAACATTTAGCACATTTATCACTGAAGATGTTATCTGCATTAATTTGAAGAGTGAAATGACAAACGAAAATTTGAAGAAGAAGGAGGAGGTAGAGGAGGAGAAGGAGAAGGAGGAGGAGGAAGAGGAGGAGGAGATGGAATCGGAGGATAAGACTAAGAAGTAGAAGAGTAAAAAGGATGAAAGAGAAAAGAAAAGTGGTAAGTGATAGAGGGCGATGATGATTGAGGAAATGAGAAAATTGATAGATGCAATACAGTTGAAGATGAAACAGGAGGAATGGTGAAGTGAAGAGTGAAAGAAGAAATAGGATTGAAAGAAGAAGGAGAAAAAAAAGAAGAAGAAGAAGAGATGAAAGTAGAAGATGTAGCTTGTAGAAACTTATCAATAGTGTGCCTATAGCTTTTGCTAAAAAGTTTGATGGCTGCCTAGCAAGCTTGTGTAGCCTATTCAGAATACAGCTGATGAAATGCATCTATTGTCTCTTTAAATTTCAAAAGCATTATGTAGTAAAGGCTTAGCTAAATGAAAACTCTAATTGACAACAGCAGTTGTAGGAGCGCAGAAGGAGCAGACGATTCAATTTCCGAAATCAAAAGAGACAATGAATGCTTTACATCAGCTGTTGGTAAGTTATGTTACGTACAAGAGACAGACGACACCGCCCAACTTCTTGACTTGGGAATGAATGAGAAAAGAAGTACTATGATAGAAACATATGGGCGAGTGCATTCGAAGGAGCAGGATGATCCAAATAACCGAAATCATATTTTAATTATCTAATCCTTTGAAAAAGTGAACACCCACAACAGTATTTTAGAACTAGCAGTATGCACTTTTATTATCACTTCTCTCGCAGCTTCTTCTTCACTTCCTCCTCTTGCATATGAGAAAATAGAAAGCAGAGGCCCGAGATTTATGATAGCTGTAAAACTGAAATCTAAAAATAGAATTTTGAAAGACATTGACGAGCGTCTTCAAAGTTTTTGACTTGCACCAAAGTCTGTCCAAGCAGAGAAGACTTTCTGACAAGATGGGAAAATGACTCCAGTTCGTTTAAAATTGTTTCAAAAATTATCAATTTGGCCTCAAATTGTAGATAAGACTGTTTCCTACGATTTCAGACCAAATTAATAACTCTTGAACCAATATTAAACGAGCTGGAGTCATTTCCCCTTGCCAAAATCCCTTCTTTGCTTTGACGGGCTATAGCACTAGGCTAACTATACAATACACACGTACAGACAGAACGTTTTCTTCTTCTTCTTCTTCTTCTTCTTCTTCTTCTTCTTCTTCTTCTTCTTCTTTTTCCTTTTTGTCCCTCATTCTCCTACTCCGTCTTCTGATCCTTCTTGGCTCCTTCCTTAGGGTACATTCATAGTGGGTGAGTTTCGTCTGTCTCTTGTACGTGATGTAACCTACCAACAGCTAATGTTAAGCTAATGTAATGTCTCTTTCGATTACAAAATATCATCTAGGCATAGCTGAATGACAACTTTAATCCACAGCATCAGCTGTTGGAGTACAATAGAAGTAGGCGAAACTTTTTAACTTTTAAAAGTTAACTTTTAAGTTAAGTCGCTTAACTTTTTGGCGTCAGCTCTATCAATGTATGTCAGTACACCGACTTATTAGAGCGTATATATCACATGTAATTATCATTTCCACCCTGCTTGGAATGCGGTTTTTAACGAAAATTATGAGGATAACTAGTTTCCTTGGTGAAATTCTAAAAATGTAATTATTCCAACAGGTTATAAAGAATAATAACACCTGAAAGATAGTTCTAATCTTTCGGTGAACAGAGGACAGCGTCAGAAACATGTATAGCTGACGCTAATAAGTTGGATAGTTTTGCTCCTTGTGCTCTGCATTTTGCCAGAATGTCTTCTTTGCTTGAACAGGCTTTACCGTTAGGCCTATCTTCAGCGGAAAGCGACTAATGACATTATGAGAGATAACTTCAAAAGCAGAGGAAACAGACTTTGAAAACAGAGCTCTCGGAATTGGATTAATAAAGGAATAAAATTTACATTAAAAACTTTCAACTTCAATCGCGTTAAAGTTTTGATTGGCACCGCTGACTTGAAATGCTGATGTCAGCAAAAAATGATAATGTGGTGGGCAGCTGAGAAAATTGCAAATTTCACTAAGAGGAAAGAGAAAGTGGAAAAGTAGAAGGAGAAGAAGAAGAAGAAGGAGGAGGAGGAGGAGGAGGAGGAGAAGAAGGAGAGGATTGCTTTGATCCAACTGTTCCAATCACAAATCATTCGATAAGTCTATTTTGGCGTTAAAAAGTTGAAAATATAAATTATTGGTGGAAGAGTATTATAGCAGATGGGGAAAAAACGAAGAAAAAATGGTCGTTGAGGAAAACGTAAGATGAGGGAAAGAAAGCAGAGCACGTCAAGAAAGAGAAGAACGAAAAGTTGAAGAAGAAGAAGAAGAAGAGGGAAAAGAAGAAGAGAGGGAGGAAGGAGATAGAAATATTAAAATAAAAAGTAGGACGAAAAGTATAGCGAAAGAGGATTAGCTATAACGTTTTGATTGGGAGAGAAAACATGAAAATTTACAAATAAATGTTATTATAAGATAAATACGAAGATAAATTATGATAATTAGGTAGAAATGATGAAACTTTGAGAGAGGAGATGTAGAAATGGGTGAAGAGAGAGAAGGAAAAGGATATTAATGAGAGGAAGAATGCGGGGAAAAGAACAGGAAGAAGGTATACAATAAAAATATGTATTTCACAAATCATGAAATAATAATATTCTATTTTCAATAATAATAAAGACAAGGATATGTGATGAAGAAGAGGAAAAAGGGAATCAAAAAGGTGATTGACGATGAAGACTGAGAAGAAGAAGAAGAAGAAGGAAAAGATAAAGAGGATGATGATGATGATGACGATGATGATGATGTTGATGATGAGGAGAAGGAGGAGGAGGACGAGGAGGAGGAGAAGGAGAGAAAAAGGAAGAGGAGGAGGCTATGAAGAAGTAAAAATGAACATGTAAGAAGAGAAGTACCTATCCCAGATTGCTAAATAGGGATGAGACTACCCATCAATTAATTATTTTATTTTTGTTGATATGTGTTGTTCCCGCCCATAAGCTGCAAAAAACCTAGATTTATAGCTGAAACAAGACTTTCAACATCAATTAATTAGCTTGAAAGCTGTCTTATATTATTAATTAGATTCTAAATAGTTTGGTACAAAGGAAGAATTTAGTTCAAAAATGTCTTGTAATTCTAGCTGGGTTTTTGTGAATTTTTATTCCATTGATAGTTAATTAATTATCCAATTTTCGTCTTCATCCTTCATGAATTGTTCATGATAATTATAAAATAAGTTATAAACGTTTCCTTTAACAACAGTACCCACGATTTTATTCCTTGTCGAAAGCGTTTCGCCTCTCTGAGCCACATCTTCAGCGTACAAGGAAGATGTTCAAGACTATAGGACAAGACTAGTCCTAGAATCAGGGAAAATGACTAGATCTTGAACTAGATACTGTTCTAGGAGAGGAAGTATCTAGATACTGCTTGTACGTTGAAGATGTGGTTCAGTGCCGCGAAACGCGTCCGACAAGCAACAAAATCTTGAGTAATGTTGAACAGGTTAAGCACGTAATTTATAATTATTTTTATTACCTAAATTATTAATAATTATTTATTCGATATTGTTCAAATATCTGCTTCTTTAGCTGAATAATTGCAATATTCTATTATGTATTTTATATTACACCCACCATGTTTCCTTTATTTTGGGGCTACTTTATTACTGTTTCAAATATTAATCACAGTACCCTTTTCAATTGTTTTTATTCATGCATAACATGTTTCGACTATTAGTGATTAACATTTAATACACCCACCATCTACAAATCAAAGTTATTTCTTAAAAATCGTATTAATCTTTTAATCTACAAATCAAACTCATTATTCTTTATTGTTTATCAGGGACGGTTTCTCATTATCCTGATAAGACACAAACTTGAATCACAATTTGGCACGCTAAGTATTCAGCAAAAAAATTTACACAACTCTGAACACACATTGTTGGCAATTTTATCTCTAGATAGGATTTTTCCTCTCTTTTCCTATCTTCCTATTTTTTCTATCTCTTTCTATCTTACTTTAACCCCCATTCTATCCCTCGATCTGTCTCTCTCTTTCTCAAGACGCACGCAAATTACTAACATAGAAGTCTGGCCAAATTACGCCAAAAAGTATAAAACAGGGGTCCACTGTCACTAACAAGCTGGAACCAAGCCACAAGTTACTGTAGTGTGTCGAAGCAAAGAAGACATTCTGGCAAGATGGGAAAATGACTCAATCTCGGTCAATATTTGTTCAAAAATTTAAAATTTGGTTTCAAATTGTAGAAAACATTCTAATCTACAATTTGAGACTAAATTCATAGTTTTTGAACCAATATTGACCGTGCTTGAGTCATTTTTCCATCTTGCCAGTATGTCTTCTCTGCTTGGACAATCTATAGTTGAAAAAAGCTGAAAAAATCGGATGAAAGGAGGTTTAAGTCGGGTTAGTTCAAACAGAAATTGGGATTGAAAGTTGAAAGAGTTTCTTGTTTGAGATTTGATGCGATCTAACTAGTTTGATAGGAGTCGAAAGTGATATTTTTGAGTAAAAATATATAGTATTGACCTACTGTTTGTTCTCCAGTATAAATGGGAGTTTTGTCTGAGATTTAGGCGGTCTAATTAGCTTGATAGTTATTGGGGATTATGTTCTAGAATAGATTATTGATAGACAGAAAAGATTTATAATTGTTTGAAGATAGTTAAAGATTATTAATTGAAATGCAAGAGATGTACATTTGGATTTACCACGATAGCCTAATCAGATAATTTAATATGTCTTCATAATTAGCGTTCACAGTATGAATGAAATTTCAGTTCCAATAGAAAATTATTGACTTCGAATCATCAAACTACTGACTACTACTATTGATGAAAGCATTATTAATTGGCTTGTGATATGAGACAACACTTTCTAAACATGATTTTATCCATTTCACATTAAAATAATTACAATTTTAAAGAAATTCGCTCCGGCAGCTGGCGGTCCGAAAGAGTGCATTTCAGATGCAATTCTATGATGGCTCAAATCATATGGCTTATAATGAGCTATTCAGGGTATAAATTCAAAGGTGCCGTTTCCGAAAAACCCATGAAAAACACAATTTTCGGCATATTATCTGCCATTTTCTCCGCCATTTTTGATTGGATATTTTTCGTTGATGGCTCAAATTGTAGGGCATAATAAGGGTATTACACACACCAATTTTCAAAACGATCAAGTTATTGGTCGATTTGTAGTGATTTTTCAAAATTTTCATCCCCTAATTTCATCCCCTACCCTTGGACCAATTTGGCTGGTTAACGAACTCGACCGAGATATTAACACTAACATTAAAATTAATGATTTTTGTACAAAATTTGGTCGCTCTCCGACAAGCACTTCGGGAGTAATCGTGTTAACAAGAATCTGTACATATATATATATATATATATATATATATATAGAGAGAGAGAGAGAGAGAGAGAGAGAGAGATATGAATTTAAACGGACATCAGATTCGTGTTCTGGGGGCTCGGAAACGTGTAAAAAATATATCGCATCATATATTTGCGATTTTCCGGTCAAGACCAATAGTGCATTTTTTCGAATGAAATGCACTAAAAGAAGACTTATCTCAATATGTAAACCATTTAATTTAATTCGGCTTTGAATATTCCATACAGATATGATGGGTATGATTTTTAATTGAAGTTATTCCTCACCATTTGAAAATTGGAAATCGCTCAATGTGGTGCACTGGCGGCTCGTGCCCACGAAACAGATGAAGTGCTGTACAGTAAAATATACGCGCACTTCACCTGTTTCGTGGGCACGAGCCGCCAGTGATTGGGGCATTTAAAAATTTATTTTCTTATTCATTTTCAAATGCATCAGCAGTACCAGCACAAATCTTATAATGACTCACCATTTTTCAACTTGGAAAAACAAAATGGTGTTGGCAAATAGACGCATGTCAGCCAACAAAACAAATTGAAAAATCTCAAAAGGATTTTGGTGTGAAAAATCAGGTGTAACCAAAATGACTCTAGGAAAGATATACGACTCCCTATCACCTCCATCCTTCTTCAGCTATGCCTTTTTCTGTCCGTCTCTCCCCATTCTTCTTTTTTCTCTTCTTCTTCTTCTTCTTCTTCTTCTTCTTCTTCTTCTTCTTCTTCTTCTTCTTCTTCTTCTTCTTCTTCTTCTTCTTCTTAAAATTTGTCTTCTGGCAGCTGTGTCTGTCATTCAGTTGACAGACTTGAAAGTTGTTTTTTTATTATTTTTTTACTTTTATTCTAGAGTTGCCTATTTTAATTTTACGATTGTCTCTTCGTTCTTCCATTTTTGAAATATGTCTACTACTCTGCTGCACTGTGTATATTAAGTTCATTGGTGTCATTATTTTATTTGCTACATTGCCAGCTAATGCACCCCATGACAAACATTAATGATTAAAATATGCTTTTTGCTTTCAAAAAGTGGTGGGGAGACCCTTACGGGTGGGTTCCACCGCATCCAATATGCACTTGACAGAATACTGGTCACCCATTCAAGAGCAGTCCACAATGTTCGTGACTCAACTTCACAATCGATTTGACAAAATATAATGCATTAGTGGCAGCTATGAGATTTGAGAGTAATTATACTCCTTAAGACCAATATCAAAGATGATAGATTGATAGTTCATTGCGTTCTAAAAAAACGTTCTTATGAAAATAGATATGCCTTCCTGTATCTAAAAATCCATGTGAAATACTGAAATCAATCTATTATAACAGTTTAGAGGACTATAAAAACAACAATACAGCAGGTCGACAATCAACTAATCAAGTTTAGGATTTTATGTATGTGTTTCACTGGCGGCTCGTACCCACGAAACAGGTGAAGTGCCCGTATATTTTACTGTACAGCACTTCATCTGTTTCATCATGGGCACGAGCCGCTAGTGCCGTGTTTTCATCATTCTTGAATGAAAAGACAAGACGTTGTCAAACACTGATTTATGGTGCAACAACCGAAACCGGTATCTCGATTTTTCAATAAATCAGTTGTCTTTTCATTTAATATGAATAACTACCACAATATCACCTTCACAACTACTCAAAAAATTTACACCCTCCATGTAATTTACCAAATAAATAATGGGAAAATAGAGTTTGATGTTTTGATTCATTCAGTATATAATTTTAGCTTAGCTTTACCGTACATTGCAGTGAGCCTAGATCAAGGTTTGATAGGTTAGGCTAGGTAAGCCATACATTTGAGGGGATAATAATAATCATGTAGCCATACCCAATGTAGCGAACTAGTGAGTCTGTAAGCCAGTGATAGCGAGGTTTTGTTCTGAATGAGTGCATATGGGCGCATTCACACATGAGAGCGGTTCGATTCGAACAATTTTACAATCGAACAATTACGTTTTGCGCACAGTTGGTTAGCTGGCAAGCAGTCTGCTATTGAAATGTCTCGTTTCATTTACAGTCTGTCGAATCAAAGAAGATATTCTGGCAAGATGGGAAAATGACTCCAGCTCGGTCAGTATTCGTTCAAAAATTATTAATTTGTTTTCAAATTGTAGAGCGGAATGATTCCTACAATTTGAAGCCAAATTTATAATTTTCTAACCAATATTGACCGAGCTCAACTCATTTTTCCATTTTGCTAGAATGTCTTTTTGCTTGGACAGAAATATCTGTTGAATGAAATTTTCTGTGTCTGGGGTGGACTACGCATGATTCAATCGGTTGTGGTTTTTCTGAAGTAGTGAACACTAGTATCAAAATAAAGTGGCTCAGTTCATTCCTGCTACTCCCAGAAACTGTATAATCAATAAGAAAAATTATTACAGCATTTGATATTACAATTGGACAAAAAACAATTTGTTGATCTTTTTAATTGGAAGAAACATTATTTAATAATCTACTTCAGAAACTTTACGTGTTGAAACCTACTAACAGCTGATGACTTTGAAACAGTAGTAATAGATGATGTACCACTGGCGGCTCGTGCCCACGAAACAGGTGAAGTGCTCGTATCTTTTACTGTACAACACTTCACCTGTTTCGTGGGCACGAGCCGCCAGTGTAATGTACTATAATTGAAAAAAATATCATATCCAAACTTAAATTATGACACAAATTGAAAATTCCCAGTTTAACACAGTTGAGTGCTTTTATTTAAAAACCGCTCTTGCGAACTGGCGCAAAAACATGCACTACATAACTATTTATTTAGTATATAGTAATACACCAAATGCAAGCCCAATAAGTGTTACTGAATTGGATAGCACATGTGTTACTGAACTGCGAGGTGCAGTTGCATTTGAAGTGCATCAGACTGAATGCACCGACCAAGATGCATCCTGCACACTGCATTGAACAGTTTTTGGTCCACCAATCCCACAACTGCTGTGTAATTGAAATACACCAACTGAATAATTGAAATGTACTGGACACGAATTTGGTATAGGCAGGAGTGGAGTAGGTGTAGTAGATGAAGTATATTATATATAGGATATGTTTGGATATCCAAATCTCGTGAAATTTAACCACCCACAACGTATTTAAATAGGAATAATACAAGAACAAGATTATCACCATCCTAGCATTATAACCTTGAGTAATCATATTTATTATGATTACTCGTGAAGCATATTTTATGAAATGCCTTCAACATGAGGTAAATAACGTATCTAGTATTCAAGTAACAATACTAAAATCGTTCTATGGAACAATATAATAAACCATAAACATAATACACCAGCATGGGATCTATTTAACAAGGTGTATAGTCTTTCCATGCCAGGAAGACATTCTGATAAGATGGGAAAATGACTCCAGCTCGGTCAAATTTGGTTCAAAAATTACAGATTTAGCCTCAAATTGTAGATCAGAATGTTTTCTACAATTTGAAATCAAATTTATTATTTTTGAAGCAATATTGATCGAGCTGAAGTCAGTTTCTCATCTTGCCAGTATGTCTTCTTTGCTTGGACAGACTGTATGATATGTGGGGATATGAGCTTACAGTATCTCGAAGGATTTTAACATATGCTTGACACTTAAGCAGACAATGAAACTTTCAAGTGCGGAACACTTAACCGAGTACCACTTGAGATAAGTGGCACTTAAGTAATTGTGGTAAACAATGCTAATACTCGAGAGGATTATTAGAGCGAGTGGATCTTATTCATAATTAATTGCGTTTACTTTGAATATTTTATACTAGTGTGGTTCATTATATTCATGCTAAGGCAAAAGGGGTTCTTGAAACTTATAATAGTGTCATGAGAAGTCTTGAAACGTTCAAAAATGATTTAAGTATGTTTGTAATGACAAATAACTAATTCGCTATACACATATTTACTGTATATATCAGACGCAATATTGACGTGGAAGCATTATGGTGGTTAAATTCTTATATAATTCGTATATTTTTAATTATTTTGGAAATCTGTGGCAATAATTGAAAAGTTACAACTTCTTTAACTAATACATATAACTTCAGTATTGGTTTAGCATGGATAAGGTGGAAAATACATCGTATTCTAAAACTAGAATTACATCTATTTAGCTATTGCATGATGAACAGACCAGCACTATTAGCACTTTTCATTTACTTGAGGTAGGCATTAATTCATATTAAATTAGTTTTTCCAGTTTCACTAATCATTATAATGTGATATTGATCGATAAATTCGCTAACTTGACTATTTTCCATTGTTTCAGGTGAGCATCCAATTCCTCTATTAGAAAAAAAAATACTTTGTAACTTGTAAGTACAATGGTCTTATTTACATTGGAATTCTCGTATGTTATGAACTGATCAAAAATAGTTCTATAAGACTATGTTCTTTAGGCATAGTCCATTACGTTTTTAAAAGCATAGTTTTTTGGCACTCTGATCATTACATAAAAATAAGAGCTGATGTGAGTGAAGTGAGGTGATTCACAGTATTGACAATCTAGTTGAAATCAATTATTATTATTATTATTTGTAAATTACTGAATAACAAGCTAAACATTTATTCAGGAGGAAATGAAAGTTCATTCAGATCATTAGAGTCCATTTAGTGTATAGTAGGGCTCTATAAAAAGGGGGTAGACGCACGGTCCACCATTCTGTGGTCAACTTTTAGCGCCAGGTTTGAATTCATTCAATTCGACAGTCAAACATATGATTGATGATAAAAATCATGGAAGAAAAAATAATACTTCTTCATAGAGCATTGAATTTCCAGTCTGGAAATTTTTAAGTCAAAATTTTAACCTTGATTCATCTTCCTGAATCTGGTAAATTTGTATCTTTTTAATTTCAGTTTTATGATAAAATGGTTATATTTTTTGCAATTTGATGCTAAGCAATATGAACCATTTTATATGACAAATTAACCTCCAAGAATTCGAAACAATAACTTAATTCATTTGCTCAACTTGATAAACAGCTGTTGATCGTCTCTATCATCAAAAATATTCATATGAATTCAAACCTGGCGCTAAAAGTTGACCACAGAATGGCGGTCCGTGCGTCTACCCCCTTTTTATAGAGCCCTAGTGTATAGGCCATTCAGCTGAATACGTCACGGATTCCAAAGAACGTCAAGAGCTGAGGGGAAAAAGGAGCAAGTAGAAGAAGAAAAAGAAGAAGAAGAAGAGGAGGAGGAAGAAGAAGAAAAAGAAGAAGAAGAAGAAGAAGAGTGGTAGAAATTAGCCGATGGAATTGCGGTAATACATCAAACTGAAGCAAAGAGTGAAGTACTGCTGACCTTCTGCTCTCAGTCCTGATTGACAGACAGATCGCAAGAGGTCAAGTGTTTACAAACCAATTGCCAATTTTCCCCTTTCACTTAGTTGGTCCAAGCAGAGGAGACATTCTGGCAAAATGGTAAAATGACTTCGGCTCGTTCAATATTGGTTCAGAAATTATTAATTCGGTCTCAAATTGTAGAAGACATCCTGCTCTACGATTTGAGACCAAATTTATAAGTTTTGAACCAATACTTACCGAGCTGGATTCATTTCCCCATCTTGCCAGAATGTCTTCTTTGCTTGGACTGACTATTCTCCTTCTCTCATGTTTCCTCTCACTTACTCTTTCGTAAAATGATCTCTCCACATTTTTCTCTTCGTCTACTACCTGTCAAATTAGTAACAAGATCAACGTCTTCCTACATTTCTAGTGAATAAAAACTGGAAGTTATTAGATATTGCAAACTGCTGGATTGGTATTAAGAATCAAAACTGGTCAAATCAAATTAAGTTTAATATTTAACTATCACTTGAATAATAAAAATAATTATTACAGCGTAAGCGTAAGACAATTAATAGAAAATCAGCGTTAGGTTGAGCGAATGATACACCATCCACCATTTTCTCGCTAGCAGCCATTTTCTAAGGCAGAAATCACAAAACACTGTCAACCAATCAGAAACGAGCAGGCGGGGCATGAAGGCGTGTCCAAGTCCAATCTGAAACATCACCTGACAACTGCTGTCATCTACTGGTCGAATTTGGAAACGTTTCGAACCGATATCGTCGGCCAATCAGAGTAAGCAATAGGAGGAGCTTGGAGGCGTGACTAATGGAAGTCAAAGCAAGCGATATATTACTACTGTCATCTACTGGCTGAATTTGGAACTATTTCGTATGTTTTTGTGAAGAGAGTTAGGGAGTGCAGTGAAAATGGCTGCAACTTTCATTTTTTTTGTCAAAACATGTGGTCTATATTTTCAGCAAAATGCAAGATTTATGATGATTCCCAGTATTTTTCCCGTTAATAGTTGAAAATGTTCCTTTTCCATGTCCTTTGGACGAATAAAGTTCGAGGTGAAACAAATGAAGAAGCATAATCTTAAGTGAAGAAATGAAGCAAACAAATAAATAATAAATCAATCAATAATCGGAAATGGAACAATCAAATTTGAATGGGACTGAGTTATTAGTTTCCAAAGAGAGTTTTCCTGGAGGAAACTTGTCTCATTGCAATCAATTGCTAACAATACCTTACATTGAGTCACCTATCTATAGATTGTAGTGGATTAAGCGTGTACGTTCACATACAGCAAGTTCTTAAAGCCAGCTTTCTTTGAAATAACAATTTTTTTTAAATTCAAAAAATATTTTACTCATCAACTTCTTCTAGCGTCTTTGACTGGTACCAAATCTATTGATGGTCATTCGTCAATTAGTATAATACAAGAGTTTGAAACTTTTTTGAGTTTCTCGTCAAGACCCTATTCTTAGATACTGGAAAACCTTATTAAATGAAAAGACGAACTATTGTCAAACACAGATTTATTAAAAAGTCGAGATACCAGTTTCGGTTACTGCACCATTTAGTGAACTCTGGTAAACTAAACGAATGGAAAAACATTCATTGAAAAACTATTCTTTCCCCACATACCGCTGGCGGCTCGTGCCCACGAAACAGGTGAAGTGCCCGTATCTTTTACTGTACAGCACTTCACCTGTTTTGTGGGTACGAGCCGCCAGTGCCACAGCCTACCTCTTTCATCCTCTGCTGTTTCATCATCTACTCTATTCTCACATTCGAATAGTTATTGTTTTTGTCATCCCATTTCCTTTGTCCGGTAGCAGTTTTTAATCGAATTTTTCTCTTCAGCATGCAGCAGCAATTGCAAATAGATTGAATTAGAGTGCAACCGAAATTGTACAGTCTGTCCAAGCAAAGAAGGCATTATGGCAAGATGAGGAAATGACCTCAGCTTGGTCAATATTGGTTCAAAAGTTCTGAATTTGCTCTCAAATTGTGGGAAACATCCTGATCTATAATTTGAGATCAAATTTATAGCTTTTGAACCAGTATTCACCGAGCTGGAGTAATTTTCCCATCTTGCCAGAATGTCTTCTTCGCTTGGACAGACTGTAATTGGATGGCTGTCAACACTTATAAACTGCATTCTGCGTTTGATCAAAAAGGAATTGAAAGTGTTTCTGTTCCGTTGTTGTTGCAAAATCAGTAGAATTTCAACAAAAATCGCCCAACAGTTGATTATTTCTTTATTTTCTTATTACTTATTACTATGTACTCCAATACCATTTGGTTGGTTACTATCCAGATTATTTACTCCAATACTATTTGGTTAGTTACTAACCAAATAGTATTGGAGTAAATAATATTGACGGTTAAACCACATGAAGTATAACTGTATTATCGATAAATATCAAAATTAAGGTACTAAAATTCTAAAAAAAATTAGAAAATTCGAGAAATCACTAGTAGACTGATTGATATAATATTCTTCATACCTAGTGTTTCCATTACAAACATCGTAAGATGCAATATAAACATATAAACAAACACGGTTTATTTTCAACGGGATCAAAGCAACTGATTCTTGGTTTGTGTTGATCCACACAACTGACACGTGTTTCTATTGCATCTTTTGCAATACCCTGTGCCCACGATTTGTAGTAGTGAGCCCAAAATTTGTAGTAACACTACCTTTAGGAGAGCTGATAAATCTCTGCAATAAAGTTGTGATAGGCCACAAATAATTTAAAATCCAAACGGTCTCAATAAGCCAAACTCTCTACAACAAAATTCGCCCCATTGAATACACCTACTTTCCGAACACACCACCTCGTCATACTTTTGGCACCCGGCCGTGTATTGAATGAACGCGAGCCATTGATGAGAAACAAGGAACCGGTGAGCCACAACTAATTGGCTAATTTGCCACGTGTTTCATTCACTAATCAATTTATCAATCTGATTACAAACAGTGAGGAAAAGAGAAGAAGAAGAAGAAGAAGAAGAAGAAGAAGAAGAAGAAGAAGAAGCAAATTAGATTAGGAAAAGAAGAAGGCTAATAGATTCAATTTTAATAATAATTCATTAGAATCTCAATTTATTGCTATATAAATTTTCAATTAAAGATTCAATTTTTTAGAACTCAAAGTTCTTCGATATCCGTTTCATTCACACCTTAGCCTGATTGACGTCGCCTTTTGTTGACGCCAGAAAACTTTTCAGGAGGTTTCGTCTGCTCCTTGTGCGCTCCAAAAGATGATGTTGTCGTTTAGATAGTTGTCAGTATGCCTAGATAACGTATTTGAAATTAAAACAGACAATAGATGCTTTACATTTAGTTAGTAGGTTACCTACATCACGAACGAGACACAGGCAAATTTAATGACATCAGGAGCTCACAAGCAGCAGACAAAACTGCCTTACTTTTTGGCGTCAGCTTAAATAGAGAAGAAGGAAGAGAGAGAGAGAAAGAGGGAAAGATAAAAGTAGAGAAGAAAAAAGAAGATTTACCGGTGAATGAGACAGTACTGGCAAGAGAGGTGCATGACAGGTACATTAATTTGATTGTAACCTCCTCCTCTGCTACCTATTCAAAACTGAGAAGAGCAAGAAGAAAAAGAAGTAGAAGAAGGAGAAGGAGAAGAAGAAGAAGAGTTGACTAAACTGTTCTACAAAGAAGAAGAAGAAGTTGAGAAGTAGAAGGAAGTAGTTTTAAATGTTCACACTTTGATCAATATCTATAGATGTTGTGTTTTGGCTCATTGACAAACAAGATCACGGTCGGTCAATATCAACCACGGTTACTATTACAGCTGTAGTACAGCTGTAGAAAAACAGCATGTATTACAAAACACCTTTGCCTTGATCTCAGTGCTGTAGCTTGTAACGTAGCATATTGAATATTAGTAGGCATATTGTAGTGCTGTAGGCGAGCCGAAATTGTTGCATCTATTTGATCGTTTGTTCTACGGTCTATTTTTGTGAATTCTAGTTACAGTCTGCCAAGCAACGAATACATTTTGACCGGATGGGAAAATTGCTCTAGCTCGGTCAATTTTCTTTCGAAAATCATAAATTTGGTACCAAATTCTAGATTACAATGTTTTCTACAATTTGAGAGCAAATTTTTAATTTTTGAAGCAATGTTGATCGAGCTGGAGTCATTCTCCCATCTTGCCAGAATGTCTTCTTCTTTGCTTGGACAGTCTGTGATAAAAATTAAAAAGAAAAAATGAAAGTGTTGATCATTTGGTCTGATATGTCATTCAAAACATAGAAAAAAGGATTGAATAGAAACTGCGCAGATAATAGAACTTGTTCTTTCATTTATTCTGATTTTTTCAACCACTCTATTTTCATTCGTTCTCTTATTTAGTCGCTATTTCTTGTTCCTGGCTCCTTCTTTCTTTAATATTTTTTCCCTTTCTTTATATGTCAATTTATCTTTCTCTATCTCTGATATTTTATTTTGATTTTTTCATCTTACTTCCTCTTTTCCCTTCATCTTTCTCATTATCTTGTTTCACTCATGTTCAACGTCTTTAATCTCTCTTCTCTCTTCCCCTTTATCTCTTTTTTCTTTCACAATTGTCTCTTTTTTCTCTTTCTATCATGTTTTGTGTTGATGAGTTCCAGAACATCTATAATTGTTTGTTTATGTGTTTTAAAAGTCGAAACGACTCAACCAGACCTTAAAATCAGTTTATTAGGGAACACAGCCTTCTTCAATACTTTTAGTCTGTCCAAGCAAAGAAGACATTCTGGCAAGATGGGAAAATAACTCCAGCTCGGTCAATATTGATTCAAAGATCATAAATTCGGTCTTGAATTGTAGAGGGGGGTGTTTCCTAAAGTTTGAGACCAAATTAATAATTTTTGAACCAATATTGGCCAAGCTTTAGTCATTTTCCCATCTTGCCAGAATGCCTTCTTCGCTTCGACAGACTATACTAGGGATAGCTTCAAGGCTTATCAGACTATAAACATTTCTGATGATGGTTTTGCGAATGAGAGTGAAAGGAAGGAAGAAAGAAGCAAGAAAACAGAAAAGAATTGGGAGTTGGAGTAGGAAAGAAGACAAGCTTTGCCAATTTCTCTAATTTGTATTTCGACACAGAGTGATTAAATTTTAAAACCTCCTGAAATACACTTTATTAGGTTGTTCAACTCGAATCTGGTTCTCACTTCTACTAATAAACAGAAACATTGAAAAATATAAACGAACCGAAATCTTGATTTCTCAGAACACCTATTATATTTATCAAACTTGAAAATAATTAATTACACGTTATTCAGGAACTGTAATGATGTATTCATAGTGGGTTAAAATATGAAGATGAAGTTCAATAAATCATAGATATGTTCACTTCCATTTATTTTATCGTGTTTCATTTCTACAGCTGATTCATGAATATCAACTTCAATGACATCCTCATTTTATTTTTCACATTTATCTCTTAACCCACTATAAGGGTGCCTTAAGATACTTGTTGAAATGATTACAATCTCAATAAATAGAGTAAATTAAAGTTTGTCATACACAATACACAACATAATATAGTAACGCTTCAGAAATCTGAAAATAATCTGCTTAGAAAACCTTTTAGGATACAGAACAACCCGATTTCCAAAGAAACTTATTACCGAAAAAATTACCTCCCATCAAAAAAGTACCTCCAGCGGAAACCAAGACACTCTTTTCCGGTATAGAATTGGCTCCCCCCCCCCTGATTTTAGGATGTGGTGGGGGGGGGGGTCCAATTTGGGGGCAGACAAAAGAATGAAAGGAGAGAAGAAAGAATGACAAATTGAAAGACGATATTATGACTCGCATTTCTTTTCTGCTTTCTGTTCTTTTGTCATTGCACCCCATTTCGTACTGAACTAAGAGCCGCGGTCTGTCCAAGCAAAGAAGACATTCTGGCCAGATGGGAAAATGACTCCATCTCCAACAATATTGGTTCAAAACTTATAAATCTTGTCTCAAATTGTAGAAAACATTCTGCTCTACAATTTGAGACCAAATTTCTTATTTTTGAACCAAAATTGAACGAGCTGGAGTAATTTTCCCATCTTGCCAGAATGTCTTCTTTGACTATACCTACTCCTCAATCTTTCCAAAGATTACTTCTTCATGAACTCCATCTGCTTCTTTTGTGTTATATCATTTGGTTGATTTATGTGATATCATAGTTACAATGATATGGTAGCATCTTTCAAATTATAGTATATTAAGCTACAAGCACAGTCATTTTGTGCTGACTATATGAGGATAGTTTACTGTTCGATGCTTATCGAACCTGGGGATTATCCGAACATCGTTAAGACATTTATGTGAGAGTCGCGTACGATAATTTTCGCCACTCTAGAAATCCCCCACACTTTCAATTAGAGTTATCTTTTAGATTATGCTTTACATCAGCTGTTAGTAGATTACATCAAGTACAAGAAACAGACGAAACCGGCTTACTTTTCGGCGTCAGCTATACCTGTCCCACTGGTTTGAAGCAAACGTTTTGTTTTGTTTCGTTTCATCTGGTGTGAGATCACCCTCACTAGACAAAATATCATACGTATGTGAGTATGAAGATGTCGAAGAAGAGTATAAAAGGGGAAAAAAGTAGAAGAAGAATAATGTGCAAAGAAGTAGAAGACGAATAAAGTACAAAAAATAAAGAGTAAAGGGGACGGATGGCCTAAAAAGAACAGGAAATTGAAGTCAAAGATTCAGGAAATGAGCAGGGATTGAGTAGCGTTTACTCCTTTCTCATTATTTTTCCTCTCCTCACAAATCCTTCATTCCCTCCTCCTTCTCCTCCTCCTCCTCCTCCTCCTCCTTCTCCTTCCCCCACCTCCTTCGTGTCTCGATTTTCCACCTCTTTTAATTTGCTTCATAAACCTTCTTTTCTGCCCTGATGTAGTTCTTTTTTCCAAAGACTTTTCCCCAGGACTGAAATTTTCTCTCGGCTACTTTATTTATTTACTTTCCGGTCCAGATGACCCCTAAGCAGCTAAAGAGAGAGAGAGATATAGGTAAAGAGAGAGAGATCAAATGAAAAAGGGAGGGGTCGAGTCTGATGTCCAAACAAAGAAGAAATTCTGGCAAGATGGGAAAATGACTCCAGCTCGATCAATATTGATTCAAAGATGATAAACCTGGTCTCAAATTGTAGAAAATATTCTGCTCTACAATTTGAGACAAACTTCACAATATTTAAAATGATATTGGTCGAGCTGTGGCCATTTTTCCATCTTGCCAGAATGTCTTCTTTGCTTGGACAGCAGACTATAGATGATGTTTTAGAGTGTGATAGATAGATAAGTTCCTTCATTTCGACTTTGTAGATAAGACAGAGTCGAAAAATGAGAGAAATGTAAAAAAGAGAGGGAAAGATAGTGATAAAGACAAAGAGTGAAAGAGGGTGTGAGAGAGAGGAAGGAAAGGAGAAAACTGAGAGAGAAACTCTTTTGTATCTAAATCAGCCCTAAGGCTGTGTGAGTCATTAGCCCAGAAATCTGCTCAGTGAAATATTATTCTATAAATATTAATGCGCACAACACAAGGTGAAAGATGATGATGGGATAAGAAGTAGGAGGAAAAAGAAGAAGGAGAGGCAAAGAAAAAAGGATAAGAAAGAGGAGAATGAGTAGGAGAAAGGGGTTAATAAGGCCAAAGACAGGTAATTTCTTTCATAATTTTCTTGGAATCCGTCAACTTCAAGTGAAAGTCAAAAAGGTTTTTTTGATAAAAAAGAAAAAGCAGGTGAAGAAACAGAGGGAGAGAAGGAGGAGGTGTAAAGAGGAGGGGGGGAAGAAAAGTTCAAAGATGAATGTAATTTCAAGAAATATCTCAAGGAATACCTACCTAGCTGTTGGAGAAATGATTAAAAAATCTGTACGAGTGTCAATACTATTATTACTGTACTGCTAATTGAACTCATGCATTGTGCATGGTAATCTTTTATATCTATTGATGCCTTTTTTGGATTAAATCATTTATAATTTATCTACGAAATCAATATACAATTGAATTGAAACATAGACAAAGTCCAAAAGTCCCTTCTTGAATTGAAAACAGGTGAAGTGCCCTTATCTTTTACTGTACAGCACTTCACTGTTTCGTGGGCACGAGCCGCCAGTGACAAGATGGCTGCTCAAGCTACAAGTGTATGAAGTCAGGACGACTCGGTTTTCAATTAATTATTTTGTATTTTTGTTTTGTAAATACTATTTTTTTCGAATTTTGATTACTTTATATCTAATTTTTCGATTTCTTTAATTTTTTATACAAGAAATTAAGCTTATGTTCATATTGCACAAAAATTTCGACTTCTGGAGGTAATCTATGGAGCATCAATTTTTGAATTTGGAAGGAATATTATGCTCATAAATGGAAAATGTTGAAAGCAAGTAGTTGATATTTTGTTGTTATCAGATAGTGAATGCAGATTGAATTGAAATATTTTGAAAAAAATATCTTGAAAGTTGTAGAAATCAGGAGTGTTATTTGTTTTTCTGAGGGTGAAGCCCGCATAAGCTCATAGGATTGTTCGTGCGGGGTGATAGATGAGACTACTTTTCAGGCTGTCGGGACCGACGGCTTGTCGTCTCCTCCTAAAGACCGGGTGGCCAAATTTAAGTGATTGTGCTGTTGTCAAAAAATTTTGCCGCGGTTGAGACTCAAACCAGAGTCCACCTGGTTATCACACTGGCGCTTCATCACTTCCTCCAACGAGCCACCCTAATTTATTTACAGCAATGGTTAATATCTACACATATAGGATCAGTAAACCATAGCCGTAATTCAAGCTTTTCTACCCAAACAATGAATATGTATGATCACTACTAATGACTAATATTTTGATTTCTCATTTTGTGTATTTTTGTTCTCACTTTGTGCAGAATAGATATACTGAATACTTAGGATAATTATCCTTATTCTGAGCCTTTCTTTAACCTCAACATTGTTGCTGGATTGAATGGAAGATCATTTCAAGCCTAGAAAGAGAACAAGAAAATAGTAAGTGTTTACAAAGTTGAGACGAAACTGCTTTGGTGTAGCTAGCCAATTTTCTCAACAGTTCACCACCTTCAAACCATTCTCAATGGCTGTCTGCTTCTTCTTCTTCTTCTTCTTCTTCTTCCTTTCTTCCCCTAGCAGTATCATCAGCTTATTTAAATTTTTATTTTGGAACCGAGAGACGCCAACCGTGTGTTGAAGAAGTGATGGGCCCTAAAACACTATAAAAATAGAATCCACATTGGAGAGAGGGTTCTCTAGTTCATAGTCTGTCTAATATTATTCTATTTTTTACTTATTCTTGCTCGTCTCCTTCTTCTTCATCATAGTTTTACTTCTCCTTCTTTTTGTCTCAGCATAGAATAATAGACATCTCTCTAAATACTAAGATCCGCTTCTAATATTTCTGTTAGTTTGTAGAGTATCAAGATGATGTTTCCTTGTTATTTTTTTAAACTTTTTCTATAGTTTTTTCGGGTTTTTTCTCTTCTCATTCCCTCATAATAATTTTCTCCTCATTTTTAATGTGCTTTTTTACTCATTTCTGTTGTTTAATGCATTAATTGTAGATGTAGAGACTCAAATCGTAAGTGAGCTGTACAGCTAGTAGAAGTTGAATATTACATAATCCATAATATTTATTTTCTGCTTTTATTTGCTTTTTGTTTCCGTAATTTTTACTTATTTCTTTATCCGAGAAATTATACAATAGAGGGTAAAAACACAGACATCAAAGTCCAAAAAGTCTTTTTCGCAAATTTTGATAGAAATATTGAAAATAGAGGTTATGATCAGAAGATAGTTCTTTCCAGATCAAAGATCTTATGTTAATAGTTTAGTGGAAATTATCCATTTTTTAAAAATCAATTTAGGCCTATGTCAAACCACTCAATCACACGTCCAATAGTAGAGAAAATAGAATTCAATGTGACATATCTTTGTATGATTCTGCAAATTTGTTTATTGATTTGGAAAGTGCATACAATCAATCAAAACCTCGTTTATTCCACAATCAATATACAGTACATGAAATAGTATTTTATCAACTAATAACACAATCTTATATATAATTGAAGTAGTAGACTAAATTTTTGTTTCTGATGATTGCAATATTATGAATAATACAGTACTAGATTAAACTTTCATTTACAGTTCTGTAATAGAATGAGCCTACATGGGCACTATGGCCTGTGCGTAGTCTAAACATTTTACAAGTCTAATTTACTCTTCTAATGAATCTATCTGATCTACTTTATCTCTCTAATCTACTCTAAATTTAGATACGAATGCTGGGTATACTCCACCTTTATAGATCCTAACTTTATATACTAAAGATAATATCTTTATAATACTAGCAAGCTTCTACTTTTTGACACTTTGCTAACACAAATATTCATCACATTTTCACATCTAATTTCATCATCAATAATTAGCGTACCTCAAATATAATAATCTAATCTAAGCTTCAAATCACACAGCAATAACGAACTCAGATCTCGAAAAAAATCAATTTGATTTACATCAAACAGACTCTTTGGCCACATTTCTTTCAACTAATGATAATAGACAGAAGACGAGCAAAGTTTGCACAAGCTGAGAAGACACGCCATTCTAATGTAAAATGTATTGTAACAGCGTATCTTCTCAACTAAACCGGTGACGTCACTTTTCATTGAAGAGCTATTTTTGATTTTCGAAAAAATGAGTGGGTTCCGGTTGGGCGCCCCTTTTTGGGGTGGGTGAGCGGAGTTGGGGTGCTCTTCTATCTTTCAAAAGGTGGCTTAACTACTTCCGGCGGTCCCATCCAACACTTTTGATTTTAGTTAGCAGCCGAGAATTATTATATTTTCTATTTTTCCGGCACTAATTGGTGTCGATGATGTGTAGGTGTGTTGACACTGTTATCTAGAGTGCTGACATATAGATAGATGTTTTGAAAAAGATGTGTGTCGATGTATAACTTGTTAACAACTTTATGGACATCAAATGTTATTTCAAATCTTTTAATTAACAAATGAATATGGATTAAGATTAGCCATCACTGAAAAATACATTCAAAATCAGTACAGCTCTTTATAATTATGTATAGCCCACTGGCGGCTCGTGCCCACGAAACAGGTGAAGTGCTGTACAGTAAAAGATACGGGCACTTCACCTGTTTCGTGGGTAGGAGCCACCAGTGGTATAGCCACGCCCAAGGTTTATGGTTTCGTCTGTCTCTTGTACGTGATGTAACCTACCAACAGCTTACTCAAAGCATCTATTGTCTCTTTTGATCTAAAACAATATCATCTAGGCCTAGCTAAACAATAACTCCAAGAGCAGGCGAAACATCCTTGCTATCTGCCGTCAGCTGTACAACGCAAGCATAAGAATCGTCTATTCATACAGAGTATCATTGTATCATTATCAAAATTATTTTCATCATCATCATCAATAACAACAACAACAAAAAAAGAGCATCATATAAGATTTTCATCACCATAATCATATTATTTATCCTTATGATAATGATCATAGAATAGAATAGAATAGAATCGCTGCCTTTATTTAACATCCTGGGAGGGCGAAGTTAGGGCGCAGCCGGCCCTCTCTTACACTTAACCCTCAAATTGTAACTTGATTCAACCTCAAGTTGCAACTGATTCATCATAGTCATCTAGCGAATAGCATACAATCTCCATCATAATATCATAATACCACACAATTAATCCGTAGTTTCTTTCCATAGTAGCCCTAAGAACAAGGTGAACATTATTCATCTCCATAGTTTGTGATAATGCTATTTAGCCTACAACCAGAGCCAATAGTGAACTCAACGATATGAGAGTAATGAGCTAGAGAGTACTCCACAGAGAGTTAGAGAGAGAGAATAAATTGTTAGAACGAACTAGAGACAGAGGGAGGAAGGAAATGAGAGAGAGGGAGAGGGTCGATGAGAAAAGTGAGAGAATGTAAGAGAAATAGGGTGAGGATAAGATCATAGAGAAAATGGCGATAAGGATAGAGAGAAAGAGAGAGAGAGAGAATGAGAGTGTGTATATAATAGAAAGCGAAGAGAGAGAGAGAGAGTGATAATAGAATAGAATGGCTTCCTTTATTTGATATATTGAGAGAGTGAGAGAGAAAGACTGAGAGAGAGGATCAATTGAAGCATCACTTGCCTGCTCACTAGACCAGACTCTGTCCAGGTATAGTCTGTCCAAGCAAAGAAGACACTCTGGCAAGATGGGGAAATCACTCCAACTCGATCAATATTTGTTCAACAACCATAAACTTAGTTTGAAATTGAAGAAAACATTCTGCTCTACAATTTTAGACAGAATTTATGATTTTCGAACCAATATTGACGGAGCTGTAGTAATTTTCCCATCTTGCCAGAATGTCTTCTTTGCTCGACCAGACTGTATACACATGATGGCTTTTCCAAGCATTTTCCCGGCTTTCCCAACCTACAGCCCTCATACTCAATAATGATAATGAAAATAATTAATGAGTGGCTGCTTGCTGCACTGCAACGGAAACTAACCTGACCATTGCTATAGTCTGTTCAAGCAAAGTAGACATTCTGGCAAGATGAGAAAATGACTCCAACTCGATCAGTATTGGTTCAAAAATTATACATTGTGTCCCAAATTGTAAAGAAGAATGTTTTCTACAATTTAGTACCAAATTTCTAATTTTTGAACCAATGTTGGCTGAGCTGGAGTCATTTCCCCATCTTGCCAGAATGTCTTCTCTAGTTGGAAAGACTGTAGCAGCGCGCTCTGCTTGTTCAAACTTTAATTACTGCAGTCGTCAACAATTGTTTTTGCACAGGTTGAATTATTTATTACTGTTATCGTCACAATTGTCAACTTCATAAGCATTGGAAGGAATTTAATCATAATTTTGAATATTAATTATTATTATACATCATAACAAAATTCATTATGAAGATTGTTGTAGGCCTATCCATTGTGATGATCCACTCTTCTTCATTAGACACTCTATCCATAGGATATTGATTATTGATAAATATATTTTTTCGTGTTCACAACATTGCCGGCTCGTGCCCACGAAGCAGGTGAAGTGCTGTACAGTAAAAGATACGAGCTAGTTACTAGATACTAGCTACTAGTGGTTATAAAGTCTAATTTTAAAGTATTTGATACAGTACTAAAACGTGAATGATGTATCCACCACGGTTGGAGTACATTTCTAAAATGATGTATTTAGAGAATAATAATAAGAAAATCAAATGAAACAATCCAATAGTTGACGAAGACTTTTCAATGCTTTTATAATATGGAGACAAAAGACCTTCTACATTCGATTTGTTTATTTGATTTGATTCGATTTTTATCATCATTTTCAAATAATCTTTTCGAAATTATATCGAACCACTGCTCTGTATGATATCAGCATTGTGATTTATTCAAGGCCTATTAATAAGTAGGATGAAAATATAGTGTTATAGTATGTCCAAGCAAAGAAGACCTTCTGGCAAGATGGGAAAATGACTCCAACTTGGTCAGTATTGGTTTAAAAATTATCAATTCGATTTCAAATTGTAGGAAACAATTTGATCTACTTCCAAGATCACATTTATAATTTTTGGACAAATATCGACCAAGCTGGAGTAATTTTCCCATCTTGCCAGAGGGTCTTCTTTGCCTGGACAGACTACAGCCGTATTCGTTCATCGGCTTTGACAAACGTAATTGATTTGAGATATATAGTAGCTTAACATGTAATCAAATTAGGTAGGATATGAAATCCTATCGAATCCGACATGGAAGAATTTTCAGTAATTTCATGTTTTTATTCATTGTTTTGAACGTAAGGTTGAATCTTGAACAAGTCGTTTTGATTTTGTTAATAATACTTACAATGTACCGAACATGTTTGTTTTAACAATTCATTGACATGTGACATTATAATTGTACAAGTGAACATAGATCAAATATCATACAATACAGGTATAATTAGTGTAGTAAGTCATCATTTGTTATCTAAATACCCGCACGATCAATGGAAGACGTACTGACAAAAATGTAGTACTCACATCTGCTGGTTTTAATTGCTGTAATAAATCAATATCTAGAAACATTGAAATCTAGTAACATTACATTTTAATAGCTATAAATTGTTCGCTATTGTTAGCATTGTTTTTTGTATTTGTCTGTAGCAGGGGCGAACCCAGGAATTAATTTCGGTGGGGGATATGAAAAAATCAGAGGGGAACCCGGGGAAACCCCTCTACCGGTGGTGGGGGGGCTGTTTGTTGTTGCTGCCTTGGAATATCTATAGTGACCTACGTATTTATAATAGCCTTCTCTAAACAAACAGCAACCAGCTGGTAGGCCTAGCCCATCGTGGGCTGGTGAGCAAACAAAGCCTGTGTAGAAAGTCCTACTTCGCGCAAAATCTTTTTATTTTACAGTTTTTGGTATGAATTTATGACAGTTTGATAGTTTGCCTCAATCAGTAGAAAACCATCAGAAAATGTTACTGGATATATCAGAATATTAATAAATTCAAACCTAAGATGCTTCTAACTTCACCTTCATTTCTTGAGCTAGCCCGGTTAAAATTCCTTTCAAAAAGGTACAGAATTTTATACGTGAAGATAGATAAGACCGATTTTATTGATTTATTCTAGTCATGTATTGCATTGAATTTTCTTGTGTAAGTTATATTGAGAGGTATCGTGGAAGTCTATCATTATATTGAAACATTATGTAGGCCGATAATATTGAGTCGTATTTATCAAACAAACCTTTTTCAAACAAATGATATCTATAGTTACGCGTGTAATGTATTCATATAAACGCATTTATCTTATTCTGTTAGACTTCTGTAACTGAATTTTAACCGATTCTACTGTATCATAAGATTAATTTAATCTAGTATTAGATTTAATTCATTGTATCATCTGTATTAGAAGGTATTGTTTGAATTATGGGAATAGCTCTACGTAACGAGGAAGTGTTAAATAAGTATTATCTAGTGTTAATTGAGTATCATTAAATGGTATTAAGTATTTAATAATATCAGTCCTTTTTTCTGTACAGAACTCTTGAATATCTTCGAAACAAGCTTCAGCCATCATTTTTCAAGAAATCAGTGGTGAAAATTTCAGAGCATGTTATTGGGGAGTATCCCACTTCTAGAACAACGAGTATGATGATACTTTTGCAATCAATTTGCCAGTCCTGAGGCCATAGCAATGCATGGGAGACCGCACACATGTGGCTGAATGAAGAACACATACAAACTTATCGGTGAGCACACACATGTGTACAACACAAACTTATTGGCGAATGCACACATGTGCTACATACAAACTGATTGGTGATTGCACACATAAACGGCACTCATTACACGCCCGGTTGGACTGCTAATTGTTTCTGTACATTGCAATTATTGGGCCACTACTGAACTGCTGTAGTCTGTCCAAGCAAAGAAGACATTCTGGCAAGATGGGAAAATTACTGCAGCTCGGTCAATATTGGTTCAAACATTATTAATTTGGTCTTGAATTGTAGAGCAGAATGTTTTCTACAATTTAATACCAAATTTATTATTTTGGGACAAATGTTGACCGAGCAGGAGTAATTTTCCCATCTTGCCAGAATATCTTCTTTGCTTGGACAGACTTTTGCACCCACATTTTGGAGAGGGTGTTTGTGGGGTGGGGGTGGGAGTTAATTGGAAATGGTGTCTGATAGATATGTTGGTCGCCCTCCAATTCTGACTCTTGTTTTACTCTTACTATTTCGCAACCTGTATCTTGTTTACATGTTAACACCCGACTTCAATAGTCAAATAATGCTTAAAAATGGTTAGGTTTCATTTGAAACTATGTTTTTGAATATTATTTATTTATTTATCGTATGGATTTTAATAGTGGGGAGACCCAAGGGTTGTTCCACTTCGCCAAATAACCTTAGTAGGTAGTTTTTGAATAGGCAGATTCTTAAAAATATGAATTAAAGATTAGTAAGACTTATTTCTAACGATTAACTAGTAATATGCAGTATTCGAATGTTCTTCATTTTTTAAATAAATCTCAAATCCTAATTTAATACATAACATACATCAATTGTAAGAATGAATTAATTAATGCTTCAGTACCTAACAAGTTGGAAAATTGTTTGAAAAGTATTGATTCATCCAGAGATAGCAATAAATAACACTGTAAACTGTTAATCAAGCAACGATATTCGACTATAGTCTGTCCAAGCAAAGAAGACCCTCTGGCAATATAGGAATATGACCCAATCTCGGTCAGTTTTGGTTCAAAAGTTATCAATTTGGTCTTAAATTGTAGGAAACAGTTTGATCTACTATTAAGACCACATTTATAATTCTTAAACAAAAATTGACCAAGCTGGAGTCATTATCCCACCTTGCCGAAGGGTCTTCTTTGCTTGAACAGACTATAGCATTGTGTAAATGAAGACTAGCAGCAAAGCAGGGCTGTGATTGGCTGAGACAGGTCACGCCCATTTGAGAATGGTGGAGTGACGTTATGTTATGGAAAGGGAAATAAAATGGCAGCCTGTCGATAGTAATCGAAGTTTCTTGAATTCGCTTTCAAGATTAATAATTAGTTCCTGTATCTTTTACTGTACAGCACTTCATCTGTTTCGTGGGCACGTCGAGCCGCCAGTGAATTCAGTGTTTTAGGTTTTATTTGAAAATATTGTTCAGAAATGTATTATTTTAGGCGTTCCAGGTTCTTTGTATCGTGATCGCATTGGATTTTTTAACAATCTTTAGATAAGGCCGCTATTACACGATAATAGTTCTATGTCATACTTCTATTATCAAAGATATTATAATATGTTCTCTATAGGAGAACATATGACATAGAATATGATCATTTATAATATTTGGATCATTACACGGTAATATTTCATCATCATAGATGTGATAATAGAAATATGTCATTGAACTATTATCGTGTAATACCCGCCTAAGACTAGGTCACAATTTTCTTGAATAACGATGTATTAGAAAATACTATAATTATAAGTCACATTCGCTAATTTCTTACAGCTGATTCCTTAGCAGGTAATTTATAGTAGTTTGGTGTGACACAGGCGTAAGGCTATAGATTCCTGCTATTTTCAGCGAAATAAATGCACTACAATTTGATAAATTGGTAAAAGGAACTATTTTCTGACACTATTTGTTGTAGAATATTATATTTCAAACGAGAAAATTATTGTTGTGAATAACAAGGAGAAGAGGACGATGATGAATAAGAAGGAGAAGGAGTAGGAGGAAAGGAAGATGATGAAGAAGAAGAAGAGAAAGGAGAAGTAGGAGGAGGAGGAGGAGGAGGAGGAGGAGGAGAATGAAAAGAAGTTGAAGAACAGATAGAAGAAGAAGAAGGAGGGAGAGGAGAGAAAGAAGTAGAAGAAGAGTAGAAAGAAGAGGAACTGGAAGAAAAAGAAGAAGAAGAACAAAAACAACAAAAAATGGTGAAGAAGAAGAAGAAGAAGAAGAAGAGAACAAGAAAGAAGTTCAAATAGTCAACGAAAGTAGAGCAAGAAGAAAAACACGAAGAAAAGAAAGAAAATAGGTAAGAAGAAGATGAAGAAGAAGACGACGACGACGACGACGAAGAGGAAGAAGAAGAAGAAGAAGAAGAAGAAGAAGAAGAAGAAGAAGAAGAAAAAAAAGAAGACGACGACGATGAAGAAGAAAAATAAGAGAAGGTTCCAAGAAGATATGGAACAATATGTGTCATTAACATTGATGACAGCATTGACAAGATATCTATGACACAAAAAGGCGTATGTTACCAACAAACAAAAATGACGGTCCTATGAGCTGTCGCATTTGAATCACTAAAAAGTGTTTACAAATTTTACAACAAAAGAACTGTATCGTTGACAAATATGTTGTCAGCCAGAGACCTAGATACACACTGCGTTATCGCATACACCTAACTGACTTTCTTCAACTTTGAAATTCGTTCACTGATATTGACCGGAAGTTTTCAGACAATAATTGAAAGAAGAGAATTGAATATAGCTGTCGCCAGAAAGTTGGGCGGTTTCGTCTGCTCCTTCTGTGCTGCAACAGCTGATGTTGTCAATTGGACTTGTCATTTAGCTGTGCGTAGATTATGTTTTCAAAATCAAAAGAGACAATAGATTCTTTACATCAGCTCTCAATAGGAGACAGACGAAACTTAATTTGATTATTATTTTCGCCATACTCGTATGTAATACACAACTTTCCAAGCTAGATTCGCGTTTGGAAAATTGCCGTTCACAGGAAAATCAAAGATCAGCTGTTCTGAATGCGGGAATAATCATTTTGATGATTATTACAGCACTAGTCATCGTCACGATGATAATTACAGCACTGAAAATCTATCCCAGCTGTTTTTTCCGAACTCTGACGTATGAATAAACGAGTCGAACGAGCTAGGGCTCTATAAAAAGGGGGTAGACGCACGGTCCGCCATTCTGTGGTCAACTTTTAGCGCTAGGTTTAAATTCATATAAATATTTTTGATGATAGAGACGATAACCAGCTGTTTATCAAGTTGAGCAAATGAAATAAGTTATTGTTTTGAAATCTTGGAGATTAATTTGTCATATAAAATGGTTTATATTGCTTAGCATCAAATTGCAAAAAATATAACCATTTTTATCATAAAACTGAAATTAAAGAATACAAATTTGTCAGATGCAAGAAGATGAATCAAGGTTAAAATTTTGACTTACAAAATTGCCAGACTGGAAATTCGATGCTCTGTGAAGTGAGTATTATTTTTTTTCTAACATAATTTATATCATTAATCATATGTTTGACTGTCGAATTGAATGAATTCAAACCTGGCGCTAAAAGTTGACCACAGAATGGCGGACCGTGCGTCTACCCCCTTTCTATAGAGCCCTAGAACGAGCCGCCATGACAGTTCACTGTGTGCGTTTGTTCACTAGTGTTGTGTTGAGGTTATGTTGGCTTCGGTTAATGTTTTGAGTTGTTTGAGGTTTTAATAAACCCTTCTCAGTCTAGTATGACGAAAAAAATGTACATAATTCGTGTGGAAAAGTTTACAAACTCATAATTATTTTCCAAACTCGCGTACCGCTCGTTTGGAGAACATAATTATTCGTTTGTAAAAACGCCTTTTCCAAACTCATTATGTAATATACTATTATCTACTTATGGAATTCCAGTTACTGCTTTACAAACAAGGATAGGTGTTTGGACATTATTCTCCAAAGTATACGGAGATTGGACAGATGAAAATAAGATGTAATGAAGGCAACACAAAATCATTCAATACAAAAGTTAGTAGATCGCAAAGTTTTCCCAATTAACTCAGTTAACTAGATTACATTGTTCTATTGTTTTTCACGAATTCTCACAAAGAAAGATCATCGATTCGTTTGTTATGGTCTGTCCAAGCAAAGAAGACCCTCTGGCAAGATGGGAGAATGACTCCAGCTTGGTCAATATTCGTTCAAGAATTATAAATAATAGTCGATCAAATTGTTTCCTACAATTTCACATCAAATTGATAATTTTTGAATCAATATTGATCGAGCTTGAGTCATTCTTCCATCTTGCCAGAGGATCGTCTTTGCTTGGACATACTATAACAATATGGAAATAAGAGAAGTATTAATGTTATTAATAGAAAAGGCAGAGAAAAATCATGACAAGTGAAATTCTATTGCTTCGTCTACACTTTTCCGCTTGGGTCTCTTTTTTACAATGGGTCTCACTTTCATTTTGAAAATCCTTGCAGATAATGAAAATTATGTTAGATTACACTGTTGTGGTTACGGATATTCTAAAACAAAATTTCATTTTTCAAAATCTCCTTCAGTAAATAGCCCCATGTTTGACCAATATATTTAAGACTGAGTTATAAACATAGATTTAAAATAAAAGACTGAGTTGTATACATAGATATCTAATATTATATCTATGTTTATAGATATAAAGCCACGTGCCCAAAGAATACAATGGAGTGAGTTATATATAGATATAATTTTGTAGGAATAGCCTCCGGCTATAGCGCTAATGATGCCGGTGTTATCTTTTTCAACACGGAAAAAATACGTCCAGAGAAGTATATCTATAGATAGAGAAAACCAACAGACATTGTTGGTTTATTATGGGGATTTCATATCTATATTTATAGGATTTGTTGCTTTTCCGTAACATTGTCAGAAAGTTTTTCGATATTTTGTTATCTATATCTATCTATTGGTAAAATATCGGCCAATATTGGAGTGTATTGTGTTGATGGTATGTTTATATTCTGAGGGTATGTTGGGGTTTTCTGAGAGGGAGTTGTTTTCAAATGAAGGATTTTGTTTTAGGTTTTGATGCTTTGATACCTCAGGCCTTCCATTGATAAATGTGTCATAAGAGTTTGGGAATCGTGTATTTTTTTCCTTATTAATAGTACAGGATGAATTTTGACACTGACAGCTAGATTTATAATGTACGAGCTCAATAAATGTAACTACAATCTACAATTCTTGTAGAGTACTGGCTTGTAGAATATTCAACAGAATTTCATGATTCTGATAACTCAGTAATGGCTACAACTCTCTTCTTCTTATTTCAATTAATAATAAATATAAAAAAGTTCTCCCCCTTCATTGTCTTCCCTTTACATCTCCAATACATTTGATCTACAAACTTTTCTTGATCAATTTCTCAAAATTTCGAAACCTAATTTACTCACAACCTTTTATGTCATTATGCTCATGTCAGTTTCTCTCTCCAGCACATAAGAATCACAATTTCCTTCTCAATTCCACCCATCGAAATTACTTTATAGCGATTTTTTCCAACAGAACAGCGGATTTCATAATGAAATTTCGTTTGAATGTTCTTGACACAGCGCTGTAAAACGCTACGATTGTTTTTCTACTGTTTGGCAGTGTTTTAAATGAAGCGCAGAAATAATAATGAATTCAAGGGAGCAACTTTGCAATCTGATTCTGACAAGAGATATTATCTCTCCTGGCTCTCTTGTACGTTCGTTGTATCATTTGAAATGTTCATGTACGAACGTATTTCTCGTAGTTAGTCATGACAGGTCCTTCAATTTTCAAACGAAATGCTGTACAAGCAACGCTGTGAATCTCCATTTCAACCGAACCTACGTATGCTTTGCTGTATCGATGATTCTCGAAACTTGGTGAGAATCAGATTCAATGTAAGATAAAGTCTGCCCAAGCAAAGAAGAGCCTCTGGCAGGATGAGAAAATGACTCCAGCTCGGTCAATATTCGTTCAAAAAATATCGATTTGGTCTCAAATTGCAGAATGTTTCCTACGATTGAGACCAAATGAATATTTTTGGAACCAATATTGACCGAGCTGGAGTCATTTTCTCATCTCACCAGAGGCTCTTCTTTGCTTGGCACAACTATAACTGTATGACACTGGCGGCTCGTGCCCACGAAACAGGTGAAGTGCTCGTATCTTTTACTGAACGGCACTTCACCTGTTTCGTGGGCATGAGCCGCCAGTGCTGTACTATGGAGGTTTGTAAACGTTTTTCTGGAGGTGATGCCCGCGCAACTTTTAAAATGAGATTCTCTTCAAAACGGTATGAACGTACCTTAGAACGTACCTGTAGAATCGAATAGAATAATTTATTGATAATGGATTAAACATTCTCAACTTAAGACCATCATCATTAACAACATCAACATCATCATCATCATAATCATAATCGTCGTCGTCATCATCATCATCATCATCATCATCATCAACATCATCGCCGTCATCATCATCATGACATCATCATCATAACGTATTTCGATGATGTCACTATCACATACCAAACAACACTAATCGTGACTTAGTGTAATGTGTCGTCATAACAAAACATTCCACAAAAATAACGCATGAGAAGAAGAAGAAGAAGAAGAAGAAGAAGAAGAAGAAGAAGAAGAATCTCTATTTACTGTTGAAAAATCATTATTTTCTACTTATTACTGACTACTGCACAAGTAACCAATTGAGAACTATTTTCTGACTCTATTTGTTGTCGAATATTGTATTTCAAACGAGAAAATTATTGTTGTGAATAACAGGAGGAGTAGGAGGATGAGGAGAATGAGGAGAAGTTGAAGAAGAGTGGAAAGAACATGAACAAGAAGAGATAGAAGAAGAAGTGAAAGAAGAAGAAGGAGGAAGAGGAGAGAAAGAAGTAGGAGAAGAAGAAAGAAAAACAACAAAAAATGGTGAAGAAGGAGATGAAGAAGAAGGAAGAACAACAACAAAAAATGGTGAGGAGGGAGAAGAAGAAGAAGATAGTAGAGAAGTAGAAGAAGAATGAGAAAGATGAATATAGAAGTTGTTAGAAGTAGAATATAGAAGTTGGTTAGTTGTTGAAGATAGGAAAAAAATGAAGAAGACAGAGAAGCAAAACATTTTTTCAACCGTCTTTTGAGAATGAGAAGAACTTGAATTATAAATTTCTCTTTCTCGTACATATTACTCATACAAAATAAGTTGCTTCATCGTAACAGCTACATTTTTAATATGTCCTAATTTTTTATGGCATCATCACCAATACTTGTTCACATCTTTTGAACGAGGATTACAGTATAGTCAGTCCAAGCAATGAAGACATTCTGGAAAGATGGGAAAATGACACTAGCTCAGTCAATATTGTTACAAGTATTATAAATTTAGTCTCGAATTGTAGGAAACCTTTCCAACTACAATTTGAGACCAGATTTATTATTTTTGAAATAATATTCACCGAGCTGGAGTCATTTCCCCATCTTGCCAGAATGTCTTCTTTGCTTGGACAGACTATGCAATACAGGTTCCATGACTCAATTTTAAGGCTGAGTTGTATTTTGTACAAAGTGTTTAGTCACCTATCCGTGTTTGTTACAAGTCTCGGTAACTGCAGAACAATAAGATAATAAATAAGAATTGAATTACGTCATTTCAATTTTCCATAAATTGTGTTTTATATTCCATCTATGTCACAAAAAATCAATGTACCTAGCTTGAGGTAGATAGAGTGCCTGAACAAAGTTGAGCGAAATTTTACCCTTACCTAAGAGAATTAACTATTAGTTAAATTTTTGTCTGAATTCAAACAAATTGACAGTGAATTCTACTCCTAATTAATGAAAATTTACTAATATTTGTATAATTTTCTTACTGAATTCAAACATCACGTAAGAAATTCATCGAAGTAAAATGGAACTAACTAATAAAACTTTACCCATATTCGTGTAATTTTCTATAATGGCTTCTTGTTAGTTTGGTTCTATTTTGCTCTGAAATTTTTCCAATTAATTCAAATTTTACATTTTTGAACATTTTTATTTTATATTTATTGTGATTATATTCTGAAATTTCATCAAAATTCAGAATTTTTAAAGTGGAAAGTGTTTTTTAAGTGAAAATTTTAATGTAAACTTTCATCATCTTTCATTTACTATGTAAACATCATCATTCACTCACTCATTAGCACCTTTGCTCAGAATACTTGATATCAAGTCGCAATTGCAACAATAAATATATTTTTAAAAAAATTACACGTCAAAAACTCAAACTAAGTGGAACAAAATTTTACCTTCAACTTATGAAAATTTAATAATATTTGTACAATTTTCTTTCTGAATCTAAACACCACGTTATGAATTCAAGCAATGTAAAAGAAAATATATTTCTAACTATTGAAAATTTACTATTATTTGTGTAATTTACTGTCAAAATTTAAACACCACGTCAAAAATTCAAACAAATTGAATTGGACAATACTACTATAACTTTTCACAATTCTTACTATTATATACTGCACTACCAATACTACTATATAACTATACAATACTATTCTTTTAAATTTTTTCTAATATTCGTGAAATTTTCTGTCTGTTCCAGGAATAGAGAAAATCTCCTTCGTTCTTCGTGTGTCGCACCTCTCTAAAACATTTTTCCATTTTCTTTAATCTCCTTCCATTCATAAAATCATACATTGTTAATGAACCTCTAAATTAATTCATATTACCCACTTTAGAATACGTATATTTTCAGTAGTAATACCCCCTTATTACTTTCCTACTACCATAGGTAAGGAAACTATTGATTTTTACAGTAGTAGTCGGGTCGCGTTTTAAGTTCAGTTTTCCGTTCGGTTTCGGTTGCGCCGCGTTTTGGGACAGAGTGGTGTTTGCGTGAGTGTGACAAGGAAGGAGATAGGGAGGCAAGAGGGAGTGCGAGTGAGAGAGAGTGAGCAGGATGAAGAGGCCTCTAGGCACCAACATTCAGTCAGCCATGTCGTTGGTCCAGCAAATGGATATGGACGATGATCAGGTAATTTTTAACATTATTTCATTCAAAAAACCAACAATTTATAGTTGTTTTTTCAGTTTTGAAGGTGTGTTATTGTGGTGGAGATGACGATAATCAGAAAATTTTTTAGACTAATCTATTTTTCAAACAATCCAGCGTTTGTTGTGTTATTTTGAAGGTGATATTCAACAAAAAAACTATAGCTAATTTTCAATAACTTGAGACAAAATATGAAACCTCCTAGTCCCGACCAAAAAATTGCGGATTCAATTCATATCCTATTTATATTATACGTATTGCCAATCCTAGCCTGTGTTTTGTTCATGGTTTGTCATGGGGTGGCCTCCCCATATCAACAAGCCCACATACGCAAAAAGTTAGTTCACTTAAGTTATCCTTAATCACTTAAGTTTATCGTTAGTTAGTCTCAAGTTATCATGAATAAGTTATGGCTGAACGGTTTACTCTGCTCCTTGCGCACTTCAACAGCTGATGTCAATAAGTTAGAGTTGTAATTTAGCTATGCCTGGATTATGTTTTTTGAAAAAAGAGGCACTTCAATAACTGTTGGTAGTTTGCATCACGTACAAGAGACAGACGAAACCGTCTATAACTCGACTCTCAATAATAATTAAGCACTGGCGGCTCGCACCCACGAAACAGGTGAAGTGACCGTATCTTTTACTGCACAGCACTTCACCTGTTTCTTGTATATGAGCCGCCATGTTTTGCATGAATTGAGCTACTCTATTATTTTTATCTATATTTTCACATTTTTTATTTTGTTCTGTATTTTTTTTACTCCAATCACTTGTTGGACAGAGTATAGTTGTTAGTCTCTCTCCATCCGCCCATTCAACAGGGTCTCCTAGATTGCGTCATTTGTCTTGTGATGGTGTTGATGTTACAGTAGCACTTTGACCCCCCTGGAATAGTAGTTGCATCAGTGACCCCCTGATAAGCACCCCTGCTAGGCCTCTAATGAAATCCACACCTGCCGGCAGAGTGACACTTTTCATGCCTCACCTTACCTCATCTTGCCTCTTACATGCCTCATTGTGCCTCAAATTGCCTCATTCCAACTCGTTGTACCTTGCCCGAAATCGATCACTATAATCCAAAATTCTCCATACATGAAGTAAGGGCGGTTTTGTCTCCTCCTTGTGCGCTCCAACAGCTGATGTTGTCAATTGAATCCTTTTAAATTGATTTCGAAAACATCATCTAGGTATAGCTAAATAACAACTCAAATTGACAACATCAGCTGTTGGACGAAGCTGCCTAACTTCTGTGCGTCATCTTCCTCTTATATACCTCCTCTTATTCACCTCCTCTTATTCCTTTTCCTCTTCCTCTTATGTATCCTCCTCTCTTCTTCAACTTTTGATTTTCTCATTCACATCCACTCTCACATCCACTTATTTCTCTTTCTCGTCAATTCTTTCTGATTTTGTTCTTGTGTTATTCCCTGCCATTTTTCCCTCTTCCTCATCTTCTTCTCTTCATTCTTTTCGTCATCATCCCCTTCCTTTTTATCATCTTCCTAGATCTCCTCTTTCGCTCCTTCTTCTAGTTCAGAAAACCTCATCTTCTTAGAAACTGAAACATCTCGAACACAATATGAGCTATGAGATGAAATTTATGTTTTAAGTCTACACATAGAATGCTGCCTATAATGTATATGCCTGTCATTGTATAGTCTGTGCAAGCAAAGAAGACCCTCTGGCAAGATAAGAAAATGACTCCAGCTCGGTCAATATTGGTTCTAATATCATTAATTTTATCTGAAATTGTAGGAAACAATTTGATCTACAATTTGAGATCAAATTAATGATTTTTGAACCAATATTGACCGAGCTGGAGTCATTTTAACATCTTGCCAGAGGGTCTTCTTTGCTTGGACGGACTATAGACCCTGATATTGCATCAAGGGTGGTCTTTCAATAATGTCCTCTTCTCTATGAACCCCCACCGCGGTCATAGATTCATGGAATATCAGAGCTGTTTCAAATGATTGCAATAAATCATTTAAAGCGGGCGGCAAAAAGGTTGGCGGTTTCGTCTGCTACTTGTGTGCTCTGACAGCTGATGTTGTCAAATGGAATTTTCATTCAGCTAGGCCTAGATGATGTTTTTGGAATCAAAATAAACAATAGATGTTTCACAGAGATTAAACCATGAAAATAGTCCAATAAGAGTTGATGCAACGTTGCCAATTCAGCTGATTGTAGAAAAATTCATATTTCCATAATAATTATTTGCTTGTCAACAGCCCATGAAGGGTTTAGGCCTACCGGCTACTTGCCAGTCCACTATACCAAATTCACTCCACTATACAGCAGAGGTGAATAATCATCAACCAGGATGGATGTAACGTGTGGTTAGCACGTTGATCCTCTCAACCATAAGCTAGCTTCCGTAGCCAAGTAATGGTGCAGAACACCTCTGAATAACATCTAGTTAACCGGTTAGAGTGTCATGCAGCAATTACTATTCCTCCAGATAGCAGGGAAACGACTGACTGTATTACTGACGAAATGGCAATTGTGACCGGGTTCTCTGCTGTTCCAGTTTCCTTTGGACTATTTCCATGCGTTCAATTCTAGAACCAAGAACCTCTAGCTGTTGTTTGTTTGCTGTTATTTGCCTTTTAGTGCATTGCGTGTCACAGCACTTCCTTTTTCGTTTCGGCTTCTTCCTCTTCCATTGTTATCAAATTATCCCAGAGACTGCCCTTTGTAAAACAGTTCACTCAAATCTATCTGATATTCTTCTTCTTCTTCTTCTTCTTCTTCTTCTTCTTCTTCTTCTTCTTCTTCTTCTTCTTCTTCTTCTTCTTCTTCTTCTTCTTCTTCTTCTTCTTCTTCTTCTTCATCATCATCATCATCATCCTCTTCTTTCCTAGTTTTAGAACGGAACTCCTTCCTGAAAAACATTATGTAAATAATGTAAAAGGTCAATGTTCTCACCTATTGTTCGCATAGCCGACGCCAAAAAGTAAGCCGGTTTCGTCTGTCTCTTGTACGTGATGTAACCAACTAACAGCTGATGTAAAGTATCTACTGTCTCTTTCGATTTCAAAAACATCGTCTTTATTGGCTTCTATTCAATCATTTGATTTCAAAAACATTGACATAAATGACAAATCTATGTTGACAACATCAGCTGATGAACCGCACAATGAGCAGACGAAACCGACTAATTATTAACGTCAGCTATACTGTACTGTATACTTAGGTATCATCTGTAGGAAATTCTTTTAACCATACTCTTCAGCTCCTTTCTAACTTCACTCTCGTTCTAACATGTAAGTTCCAACTTCTTTCTTGTTGTTTTCCTCCTACAGCCTAACATCCTATTCATAGAATGCGGATTTTAAATTATAATAATTAATTGTTTCCAACTTGTTGTTTGGAATCGTGGCTTGATTCCTTCCATTTATTCCTTAAAAGGTTGGTAGAGGTGTATCGCTATTGCAGGCGCTTGGCAAATGTCTTTCAACTATGCTCAGCTCTGTCAGGACAGTCTGATAGCGGTCCACAACAGGAAAACTGTTTGGCGGAGGTCGCTTTCGACTCATAGAGCTTTCGCTGACCGCTCACTGACTGTCCTGACAGAGTTGAGGGCTCATAACAGAAATTCGTCAACCGTCACTTTAGTTGGAGTCTGCTATGTTTTCGCTGAATATGCAGGTGAAGGTTAGAGTTATGTAATAATGTAATAAATTATTGATCATCATCTTCCCTCTTTCTCTCTCTGTCTCGTTTTCTCTCTCTCTCTCTCTCTTTCTCTTTCTTTTTCTCTTTCTCTTTCTCACTCTCTCCTTCTCACTCTCTCCTTCTCACTCTCTCTTCTTCTCTTAGTCACTCTCTTTCACTCTCTACCTCTCAATCGCTACCCCTCCTTTTCTCCTTCTCTTCTTCTCTTTCTCTTTCTCACTCACTCTCTCTCTCTCTTTCTCTTTCTCACACTCTCTCTCTCTTTCTCTATCTCTCTTTCTCTCTCTCTCACTCTCTCTCTCTCTCTCTCTCTCTCTCTCTCTCTCTCTCTCTTTCTCTCTACTCATCCGTGCACTTCTTGCCATTGAATGAATGCTATAATAGGTTCATAAGTCAAGGACTACTGGTTTATAATTTACTAAGAACTTACTTTTAAAAAATTACTTTCATGTTTCAAGTACATCATGAGATCTTCTTTTTCTTCTTCTGTGTATTGTGTAATTTTCAAAGTGAGAAATAAAGTTACTTGGATTGGATTTGGGTAACTTTCATGGATGTCTGTTTTTAAAATTTCTACTGAAATTTACTTTTTTCAATGAATTTTCTTATAGCCTATTCTTCGTTCTTTTTTAATCCAACATCAACTTACTAAATTCTAAATTGATGATTCGTAGTTTTTCATATTAAAAAAGTCGAGAGTTTATATTAATTGATTGATTTGTTGTAAGTTATGTCTAGAAAGACCTATTGCACAAAAAGCATACAAAATGAAGCCTATCACATAATTTTCTAAAAACACAGGACATCATTATGTATAAACCAGTCAAATTTAGATAAAATTATCAAACTGCATACAAAATCAGGCATTCAGCAGTCAATATATGTTAATAATTTGGGTTTAAACGTGGAAATGAACTTACTTTTTATTAGTAAATCATCGAAATTAGGAAGAATAAACGTTATAGACTCAGTGTCAGTGTAGTAAACTCTATTGTAATACATAAATTGTAATATCAATTCATGAATTGATTTTTAACTCATTAATTGTAATAAATGATAAGTGGTAAATGATTATTGATTCATCTATCTCATTTAGGAGTTCTTATTCTTCTTGTTAGTTTTGCTTCCATTCTTCTTCGCTTTCAAACCAGTTTTCAATAATTAATGTTCGTGTAGTAAGTAATAATGTACTGATATTAAATAAAATAAAAAGTACTGTAATGTATAGCACTTTCTCCTATGTTTGAAAAGGAATGATAATTGCTCAAATCTCTACGTGTTTAGATTTCACTTCTTGACATCTTATAGAGGCACATTGAGTAATAGACAGTATTTTTATTTAGTTTTTTACTTGTTTTAAACTTCAAACGTCTTTAAACTTGTCAAACGTCTATGGAAAGAATTTTTATTACGATATAGGATACCTATTAGATAAGTTCAAGAAAAATTTCCGTAGACTATGTCTAGAAGCTATGTGTCCACGGTTCGATTCCCTTTCTAGAAGATACACGAGATGATACATGTATCAGATGAAAGTTGCTAATTGATGGTTGGATCCCTTTCTAGAAGACCCACGAAATGATACATATATCAAATGGAAGTTGCTTAGGGAATGGTTCGATTCCTTCCTAGGAGATACACGAAATGATACATGTATCAAATAAAACTAGCCAATTTATAGGTCGTGTAGCATTATTTAAACTACTTGTATCGTTTGAATACTGTTTTGTATCTTTTAGAGCTGTCACTAAGAGGTTGAGCGGTTTCGTCTGTCTCTTATATACGTGATGTAACCCACTAACAGCTGATGTGAATCATCTATTGTCTCTCTTGATTTCAAAAAGATCATCTAGGCTTAGCCAAATGACAACTCTAATTGACAAAATATGCGTTGGAGTGCAAAAGCAGCAGATGAAACCGCCGAACATTTTGGTGTAATCTAGGCATGGATAAATGAGAACTCTAATTGAGAACATCTGCTGTTGGAAAGCAAAAGGAGCAGGCAAAACCATTCGACTTATTGGCGTCATCTAAGCTTGTATTTATCGTTCAATAATGAACCCAACTTTGATTAAATTTATACCTTCTTAAATGAAATTTTTAATGGAAATTGAACAAAGGACAAGAATATCGTTCTCAAAAATCTACGGTTAGTATTTCAAAGTTAACTGTGACTTTCCGTTAAACGAGATAATTAATTTTTGGCAGTACAGAAATTATTTTAAAAGAATAATCACTTCTGAAAAATCATAAAAACCGGCAGTAACCTATTTCTCACACACCTTCAACAAACGTACAATTAAACAGATTGAATTATTTCAGGATAAAATTCACACAAAACAAACACACACGTGATACAGTGAGAAAGGTTGTAAAACGGCGGAAAAATTTAGACAAAGAATAACAAAAGAATATGCAAATCAAGAGAAGTGGCCCACAAAACGTTGATTTGAATACCTGAGGAAAAAACCCGGGCGAAAAGATTGCGGTACCAGTTTCAGTGTATTTTTGAAATTACGTCTCGTTTACGATGGGAAAACGGAAACGAGACTCATTGTTCAATGCAGCTGAAATAAAACGTCGGAAATGAGAATTAAGATACCCATCTGTGCAGGCCCTGGGAGAGTCGGTTTCTTAAACAATAGGCCCCGCTACTGTACAAATTTGTAGGCTTTTCGTGAACTGTTAAACTGGAGTTTTATAAATTGAATTGGTCCTATTTCACATGAGTTGAATGTGAATTGAGAAAAAACTGTGAAAATTTTACATAAAAATGAACTGTTAAAAATCACTTTGAATTAGATTGTGCTGGATGGGCGCAATCACGAAAAAACTTATTTCAAGCGTTTCTTTCCCTTCTTATTTTTTGAAGGTGATGCCCACATTAGCTCCTAGACTTGTGCGTGGGTAATGAGAGGGATGATGATGATGAGATAACGACAACTTTTCAAGTATTCGGGAACGACGGCTTATCGTCTCCTCCGAAAGGCGGGATGGCCGTATCTATATGATTGTCCTGTGCTCAAAGAATCTTTCCCTGGTCGAGAATTGATGTGCTATATGTGAATGAGTACATTTGTTACAGTACAATCTATTCAGAAATGATTCGAAGCTGGTTTCAAGATATTGCTTCAGCTGTATGTGAAAGGGCACACTTGATTCAGTGCAATCTATTCAGCAATGAATCAAAGCTTGTTTCAAGTGCTCACTGCTGATGTATGTGAAAGGATCCACTTTATAATGTAGAATTTATCCATAAGTAACTCAATGTAAACACTAGAATGGCTGGTTTCAAGCGTTTATATAGCTGTATGTGAACGGGCACACTTGATACTATACGATTTATTCACAGCTGATTCAATGTAAGCTATTTTGAGCAAGCTAGAAGTACAGTGAATATATAAGTGACTTATATAGTCACTATAGCTAAAAGTAATCAGATTTCTTTGTAAAAGCACCCCGTATTGATATTACATCTATCCAATCTGTGTTTTAACCCCGTATTGAGAAATTAATAATTCAATATCCTTATTGCTTCTTGAAATTGAATCAAGGAACAAAAACGGTTGTATAATTGTTTCTTAAATTTCAATTCGAATTATTGGTTTCAATCATTTGTATTGTGTGATTGGTTTCTTTATTTGCTCCTGATATTGAAAGAGTGAATTTGAAATAAGATTGGAAAATCTAGATCTTTCACTTGCTATGGATATTGGTTTAATTTGATTTTGTCTCCACAATTATTCATAAAGTTTCCCTTTTTTGAGTAGGACTTTAATACGACCATCTATACAGTACTATTTATCAACAACACATTACTATACAATATTATATACTTTCATCATTGTAAATCCTTTTTATTTGGTAATTGAAGTTGGAGAGTCCGTCAAGTTTAACTGCAGTAAAATGACGTAATTTTGGGAATCAAACTATGTATCATACCTGAAATATTCGTGGTAAACCAATATCAAGCCTGTAATAAAGTTGATCTCATCTTGATTATTACCCACTATTTTTTGTTAAAAAGTGATGAATTTAGGTGATAAAGATGGCGTGATATCTAGCAACTACTCGGTACTACACTAGACGGAGATGGAAGATCGTTATTTTTATTATGATGCCCTTGCATTTTAGAGATTTAGAAAGAAGAGAACTGAAGAAGATATTTATTATGATGACTTTGAATTTCGGAGATTTACAGAGAAATAGAGAGAATATAACTAAAATATGGAGCAAAGAGAATAAATCAGAGAGAAGATTTTTCAGGAAGAGTGTGGTAGAGAGAGAGAAAGATAGAAGTCATGGTAAGTATGAGTGAGAAAAATAAATAGAAAGATCAAAAGTGGATAGATTATAAAGACAGAGAGAGAAACAGATAGAAGAGAGAGGGAGTGATAAAGAGATAATTCTCTGAGAAAGTAGAAAGAGAAAGAGAAGAGTGAGTGTGAGACAGAGTGAGAGTGAAAAAAGAGATATTTCTCTGAGAACGGAAAAATGATTTGCCAGATGTAGACGACGTCAATTATTTGGTGTCATTTTTCATCTTGTGGATAAAAATCCCTTCCAATTTCATCGAAAAAAGTGACAAAATCAGACTGAACCTGAAGTCTCGTATCTCATTTGATTATTAGAAGTGTCAACTTTAGGCTCACTATCAACTATATTATGTAATGGCAACAGATATGTGACAAAATCATCCTCAACCTCAACTTTAAGTAATCTATTTCATCTGAGGAGTGACAGTTTCAGCCTCATTAATTTAGTATAGATGACTCAAAATTAGTTGGTTTTGTTTATTTCTTGTGCAGATGATGTTGTCCATTAGAGTTGTCATTTAGCTATAGATGAAGTTTTTTAAATAAAACGAAGTAATAGATACTTTACATCAGCTGTTAGTAGGTCACATCATGTACAAGAGACAGACAAAGCCGCCCAACTTTTGTCGTTAGCTTCATTTTTGAGTGGAGTTTGCGGAATCGAGTTCATAATTACATTATATTAATAAATAAACTGTGGAGTGTTTACTGATGATGTAATGGCGACATGATGAGCCAATAAGAGTGATTTGAAGGCGTGGCCTAGTATACTGGCTCCTGATTGGTCGACACAGTATCTCAGCTGACATCGACGAATAGAAAGAGTGACGTCAATAGAACAGAATGCAGTCTGGCTTATTGCAGAAGGGCAGTATGCGAGCCAATGAGAGTCCGTTGAAGGCGGGGCCTAGTACTGGCACCCGATTGGTCGACACAGTGACAGCCGATATCAACCAATGGAATGACGGAGGGGCGGACCTTCAACAAACCGCTTATTTCTCATATTTAAGAGCCATTGCTTGGGTCGTTATCCACACGATAATATTTCTGTTATCATAGGCATATCATGTGAAAAGAGATAAAAATATGATTTCGTATTTGCATCTCTTTTCATATGATTGACTATGACAATAGAAATATTATTGTGTGATAACGGCCTACATTTTCATTTTCACTTCGCTAAAAATTTTCTACAAGATATTGATTGATACTATTATTAAATTACTGTACTGTGTTTGCATTACAGTATATGAGACATATGAAACACGTGCTTCTAGACTGTGATTCGCAAAATTACAATATTTTATCTTGAAAATTTGTAATATTTGTTCTATTTCTATAGTAAACACAAATAAATAAGTAGTAAATCAGCATCTTACATTATACATCTTACAATCTTACAATATTCAGCATCTTACATCTTACAATATTCCTCACATAAAGCAACAAAATATTCTTACAAAATATTCCTCACATAATTTTTATCTAATAAAGCTAGCACAAATATTTCTTGATTCATGACTTCAAACTCGAATTTCGAAATTTTAAAATCCTAAAAATCGTCCACGTGGATTTTCGCTTGAAAGCTGTGTGCTGGAAGCTGTTGTACTAAGTGCTAAATAAAGAATAATCACAGAATAAATCTAACTTACTCAGCCATAGTCTGTCCAAGCAAGGAAGACATTCTGGCAAGATGGGAAAATAAATCCAGCTCGGTTATTATTGATTCAAAAATTATACATTTGGTCTCCAATTGTAGGAAACGTTCTGCTCTACAATTTGAGATCAAGTTTATCATTTTAGAACCAATATTCACCGAGCTGGAGCTATTTCCCCATCTTGCCAGAATGTCTTCTTTGCTTGTACAGACTTTAATAAACTAGTAGGATGAATGGAATTTCTAATGAAAATTTATGTCTATATTGTGCTGAAATATATCTTCAATATGTAGGACTGTATATCTGTATTGTACTGGAATATATCTTCACTTTGTGTGTGTTTTCTATCTGTATTGTGTTGAAATATATCTATAAAGTGTGTATTGCAAGTTACGCCATCTCTCAGAATAGACTGTAAAATCAACAGCATTTTTTAATGGCTGCCGCTCGGCTAGCATTCGATAAGTTTCACACCATTATTTTTAGAAACAGCAATAAAAAATTCGAGAAGCTTCGAGTAAAAATGAAATAATTTTTTGAGGAACGACAAAAGAAATGCAATAAAATTCTGTCATGCATACTGTGGACGATTAGATATGAAAGCAGAAATAAAATGAAGAGAATAGGCAGAATCTTGAAAGAGGATGAAAATTGTAGAACTTGGCTGATGAAAAACTAAAACAAATCTGTGAAATGAATAATTTCATTTAAAACTCGTGTTGAAATCATGTATTCTTATTTTTGGAAAGTATGTCTTGGTTGATTTGAATTCGTTGTTTTTTAATGAGTTTTGACAATTGAGTTTTTAGCTATTTATTTCCATTATAATTTCTTGATAGATTCCAATTGAATTAATTATATGTATGAGTAATTTTATGAAATTATCTTAATTCATGGTACAATGAATAGGCCTACTCTAAAGCTGAGGCCTTACTGCCGGTGGGTGGAGGGTAGATAGAATGGAGGGTAGTCTATCACTGGCGGCTCGAAACAGGTGAAGTGCCCATACCTTTTAATGTACAGCATACTGTGCATACCTAGTTTGTGGGCACGAGCCGCCAGTGACTCATATCGAAGGGGATTGGGATATTATGATCTAGTTCTTATAAACTATCATGTAGTTCCTTTATATTGAATCAGAACATTATATTATTGTATTTTAAACCTTTACAACTTATCGCACGGACTTGTTGCAATGGAAACTTGTTGCCCGATATCGAGTGGAGAAGAGACACGAATAATTTGGTTTTGGGTCGCTTTGTAAGGGGGGGGGGAGAAGGTTGCTCCCCCACAATAATATATCACAGGGAGGCTTTTTGCCCTTCAAAGCAACCCCCTTGCACCCCCAACCCACTTGTCGCGCTAGCAACACCTGTTGCACTTGCGTATCAACAACTGCGGCCACCCGTTGCTTGTATCACCTGTTGCGTATCAACCTGTTTGCTACAAATCAATAATATTGGCCCAGTAAAAAAGTACTCTAGTTAGCATAGTCTGTCCAAACAACCAAGACATTCTGGCAAGATGGGAAAATGGTTCCAACTCGGTCAATTTTGGTTCAAAAATTGAAAAATTTCATCTAACATTGTACATAGAGAGCAAACTTATTATTTTTGAACCAATAGTGATCGAACTGGAGTCATTTTCCCATCTTGCCAGAATGTCTTCTTCGCTCGATCAGACTATTTATGCTAGAGCATGCAACACTTGTCAAATTTGCGTATCAAACATTTGCAACGCAGCGCCCGATCTTCCGTTGCTTGTATCACTTGTTGAGTATCCTCTCATCGATCGAAGTGATCTAGAGATCGTTTTGAACAGCTGTTAGTTGGCAGACCTGTTTCCCTTTCCCGCCTTTTGTTTTATCTCGATCTCTTCCCCACCCCCCTTCACCCACTCTTCCATCCTTTTCCTCTTACTCCTCCTTCCACATGTGACGCAGAAGAAGAAGTAGAAGAAGAAGGAGAAGAGGAGAATGACGATCATTGTCAGTCAGTGAGAGAATATTTTCAGAATTCAGTTGCGTCTTTCTTTGTCCGTCGTTCGCATGTAGTTCTCTCGTCTTCTCCGTTGTTTTATCAGTGTTTCCTTTTGTGTTATCCTTTCGTTGTGTAAGTTATCCTGTTGTTTATCAGTGTTTCCTTTCCGGTTCTTCCTATTCCTGATTCGTTTCAAGTATTTTCGGATTTTGTTATCAGTGGTGTGACTTGTGTAATTTTCCTTATTCAATATTATATTTTAATTGAATGACGGGGTTTTGATTATTGTGGTAATTTTGTTCAATCCTGTATTTTCAATCAATTTTATTGGAGAGTAATTGAACGTGTAATAGTTTGTTTAAATTTGTTCACTATTACAAGAATTATTTGTTGAAAAAATTGATTTGTTTAGTGAATTCAAGTGAAGTGTTCATTGGATAATTAATTTTGATAGTACATAGATATTTTCCAGTAAGTAACATTCATACAATTATTTCTAATTTGACTTATTTTATAATTACTTCTTTTCATTAACTTTGCCATCATTTTTTTTCTTTCCATGTTTTTGGGAAGACTGTATGGTTTTGATTGTTTTGTGAAAACCACTTTACATATTAAGAAAATCTCTTTTTATTATTGATAATTCATGAAAATTCCTTCTAATTGAGCACTAAAATCAATATCATTTATTGACATTAATAAAAAATACAATTTGTATAATAACTTCATGTAAAAAAATTCCCAACGTCAACGTTAAACGTCATTGGTCGTCACTCAACGTTAGAATACTCGACTTGAATTTCTAATTTTATTATAGTCTGTCAAGATCAGCGCGGTCAATAATGGTTCAAAAATTATAAATTTGGTCTCAAATTGTAAGAAACATTATAATATTATTGAAGCAATATAGATTGAGCAGGGATCATTTCCCATCTTGCCAGAATGTCTTCTTTACTGGACAGACTATATTATTTAACTTATTTTTAATGAAAGTGGCCTGTATTATTATGAACATTTCCTATCATTCATACATCATACATGAGAAATTCATAGTCAATGATAATATCAAATAAAGAATATTAATAAGAAAAACAGAATATTCCTCCAATAACAAGTAACAACAACGTCTAAAAAACCTTGATCCTGATATTTTAATTAGATGTTCCTTGTTCTCTAAAATTCTGTTTCAAGTATTTTTATTGTCTAATTGTTTCGTGTGATAAAAATTGATAGTAGGAAATACTGTACAGTAATTTATTGTACTGTTAATGACTTTTTGATCTCGCGATAAGATTTGAGCTCCAATACATGATCGAATATAATGTCGTAGTATTCAATCTATAGGCTACAAAGTATACACTATACAGGACCCTAATATTTAATTCATATTTTCAGTACATAATTCATATTTTAATTCATACAGTACAGTAATGTCTAGTACAATATAACAGTATGATATAGACTGCCCAAGCAAAGAAGACCCTCTGGCAAGATGAGAAAATGACTCCAGCTCGGCAAATATAGGTTCAAAAAATATTGATTTGTTCTCAAATTGTAGATCAAAATGTTGCCTACGATTGAGACCAAATCAATCATTTTCGAACCAATATTGACCAAGCTGGAGTCATTTTCTCATCTTGCCAGAATGTCTTCTTTGCTTGGACAGACTATATCTATAGAGCTGACGCCAAAAATTGAGGCGGTTGGCGAATGACTGTTATTAATCCTCAGCTCTGTCAGGACAGTCTGTAGCTGTCTTCGAGAGCGAATTATTATAGCTGAGGTCACTCTCCTTTTGATAAACTATCAAAGACAGCTCACCGACTGTCCTGACAGAGCTGAACATGGATAATAGTTATTCGGCGACTGACTTAATTTTTTGCGCCAGGTATACATTCCAATACATTTTAATTCTTTTAAGTTTTATTCGATCATTATCGTAATGTTTTATTTTACCAATATCATAGTGTTATATCTATCAATTTCTATATTATATGAATACCATACGTGAAGCACACCTCTATTATATAATATATAATGATTTTTTTTCATTATACTCCTTCCCATATGATTACAACAGTAAAGTATTTTCGTCAACGATAATCTATCGACATGTATTATATGTATTGTATCTATAGGTATAGTATCTATCGTATCATAGCTTGACAATAGCTATGTATTTACTGTATCTATAGGTATAATACATGTAGAATTATAGTGAGACAATTGTATGAAGGTATTCTATTGGTAAACATTAGCAGTCAAGGTTGTCCTTTCACTTTTACAAGTACCTTTCTAGAGGCTGATAGATGATGAAAAAAAGAAGAAGAGGAAGAAGAAGAAGAAGAAGAAGAAGAAGAAGAAGAAGAAGAAGAAGAAGAAGAAGAAGAAGAAGAAGAAGATGATGATGATGATGATGATGATGATGATGATGATGATGATGATGATGATGATGATGATGATGAAGGAGAAGAAGAAATGACAATGTAAGAAGATGAAGATTGCATTGGTGAGAATTGAAGATAGAACAGTGTGAAGGATAAATAGAAGGAAAGAGAGGAAAGAATAGAGTAGGAGGAGGACAAATAGAAGGAGGAGGATACGAAAATGAAGAAAAAAGAATATCAAAACGAAGATAGGAAAATGGAAAACTAAAAGTAGATTAGGTACTTTTGTTGAAACAGCAGCAACAGTTTTCTTGAAAACAATAACAGGAAAAAATAGGAAGAAACATGAGGAAAAAGAAATGAAGAGGGGAAAATAATGAAGAAGCAAAGGAATAGGAGAGAATAGAAACAGAGGAGAAACAGAGCAAAGACAAAAGGAAGAAAATGAATAAATATGTAATGAATAGAATGGAAACTAGGATTTGGATAAAAACAATAACAGAATTAGCAAGGATGAATTTGTAGAGAAGAATAGAGAAATGAAAAGTTGAGAACAATATCAAGAATAAAATAACAAAAAAGAAGAAGAAGAAGAAACAGGAGAGGAAACATTAAAATAATAATGAATAACCTTGAAAAACAAAAAATCCTGTTGTCGGTAATGTTATAGGTACGTGATAATAATTATACATAATGCTACCTACTAGTTTGGCCCAATGCCTTCTGTATTATTGGTTTGTTACATAACATTTATATCTATGTCTATGTAACTGTTGTTACACGTATTGGTTAACTGGATATTATATCTATATCTACCTGTATAGTCTGTCCAAGCAAAGAAGACATTCCGGCAAGATGGAAAAATGACTCCAGCTCGATCAATATTTTCATTTATTCACGATCAATATTTATTCAAAAATTGTGAATTTGGTTTAAAATTGTTACAAACATTCCGATCTACAATTTGAGATCAGATTTGTGATTTTTGAACCATTATTGACTGAGCTGAAGTCATTTTTCTATCTTGCCAGAATGTCTTCTTTGCTTGGACAGCCTATACCTGTATTTGCAAATCGTGATTTGTGAATTAATAATAGTATTTGAATGCTACCTGATCATGACCGGTTCTTGCGAAGATGATAGCTTTGCACATTTTTTATCTTTTTCTTCGACCTGTTTTACTAATTTTTGCTAGTTTTAGTACGATTTTACAAGTTTTAAACAGTTGTTTCTTGTGAATTTAATAGTTAAGTGCTGTTGGGTTTATAGCCAAGTAGTGTTTTTTCTCAGAAAATATATACTTCTTCTATAGGGCACAAGACTGAGTACAGAATGTACCAAAATTAAAAAAGGAATCGACTGAAAAAAGAATAAACTATCAACAAATAATAAACTAATGAAACAATGATAGACATTCCTAAAATGAGATGACAATCAAACATTTGAAAAATCTGAGAAAATCATTTTTAAGTACCTGACGCAATAAGGTTAGTTGTTTTCGTCTTTCTTTAGTACGTGATGTAACCTACTAACAGTTAATGTGAAGTATCTATACTGTCTTGTGATTTCATAAACATCATCTAGTCTTGTTCTAGAGATTCGACCAATGCGCTCTCAATTAATTAATGTTGATAATATGAACTAATCCTGGACTTCATTCCATGTTTACAATGTCAGAGGTACCGAAAGTTGTAATAATTAAAGCAATAATTCCAACGTTTATTTGTGATTGAATGAATTAGCAAACACGAATAAACCTGAATGAAATGATGAATCGCTTAGCGTTACACATCTAGTTCACAAAATAGATACTGAATAACCTACATGATTCTCCATGTTCCCATCAGTGCAAAATGAGGTTGTAGGCAAAGTGGAATGGAGTCCAGGATTAGTTCATATTACCAACATTAATTGAGTGTATGGCAAAGTGGAACAATAATTGGGCCTCCCCACTATTAAAAAAGATAATGCTGAAAAATAGATTTTTTGTACACTGGGCGCGCAGCCCGCGTTACTTCAGCTGCCCTATACACGGTATAGACCCAACATGCATTACCTTACAAGATTGTACACCATACCACTGGCGGCTCGTGCCCATAAAAAAAGTGAAGTGCTCGTATCTTTTACTGTACAACACTTCACCTGTTTCGTGGGTACGAGCCGCCAGTGCACCATACATGATTACAAACAAGATGTAAAACCACTTATAACAAGGTGTTTGGTGATATCGCGGCCTATCTCACCTGCAGCAAACAATATTCAAGCCTCTCATCAAGTGACAAGACCACAACCCCCCTTCCCAACTCCACGCCCCCCCCCCAAACTAATCCTCACTACAATAATATTATTTGGTGAGCAAAATAAACCACCCCCTCGATTACATACAGTCTGTCGAAGCAGAGAAGACATTCTGGCAAGATGGGGAATTGACTCCAGCTCGGTCGATATTGGTACAAAAATTAAGAATTTGGTTTCAAAATGTGGGAAACATTATGATCTACAATTTTATACACAAATTCATAATTTTTAAACCAATATTGGCCGAGCTGGAGTCATTTCCCCATCTTGCCAGAATGTCTTCTCTGCTTGGACAGAATATTCTACAGGGTGATTGCTTACAATCGGTTCCATCACAGAAGCGTTACCTAACTTCATCCCCCTGATTAACACCACCCCCCTACCACCCTCCCAGCTGATCAACAATCAACCTTGATCCTTGATCAACGCGCGCGCCTCCCTAACCCTTGATTTAACGGCCGTTTGTTTACCTGTATTTGTGGATTAACCGCCGATTGAAATCTCCCAAGGCGGGTTTACATTGAATGGGATTAGTTTAGTTTGATCTAGTGTTTGGAGAGGAGCTTAGAGCTGGTGAATATAGTAGAGGGCTTTGTGATATGAATAGGGGTGTAGTTGTTATGTCTTGGGGCTGCTAATCTAGTTTATCAATTTATTCTAGGTGGTCCAGTATATCTTGAAATTAGATAATAATAAACAGAACTAATACTAGTGATAGAATAGAATACTTACTATTAGAGTGTATTCTTGTTGTAGCATCGATCCTAGAAGAGAGTAACGCTTTGCTTCTATGAGCTGTATTGTATTGCATTGTATAACTTATGTACAGCTGATATAAGCAAATCGTTACTCGATTACTCGATCGTTTATCAAGTAGTGTCAAAGCGATGCTCCGGCTTGAACGCATGATAATTATTATTATTATATTATTACATGATTAGATTATTATTAGCCTATTCTTAAAGCAGGACCTCCCAAATACTATTTAGTATACTACTTACTAAATACTATTAGTATACTAAATACTATTTAGGAGGTCCTGCTTAAAAAGTATGTTATTATCTCGGCTGTTCGAGCAAGGCTTTCTCGATTCAGACTCTAGAAATTGATAAGATATAATAAGAGCTTAAAGATATCGCATACCGGTAATACTTAGCAAAAGACGTACTGTAATGGGTAATAATAATATTCGTGTAACCTGGCTGGCTCAGGTCTGGTGTCAGAGTTTTCAGGTCACTCCTGAACGATTTCAGGGCCTCTGACATGACTTAACGACTGTTTTTAGGTTGATAACTTCAAAAGGTGTAATATTTGGCTGTATGTCCACGGCCCGATTTCCTTTCAAGAATATATACAAGGAAATGCATGTATCAGATAAAACAACCGAATTGAAAGGTATTTTACGATTATTGAGCCGTATTTTTGTTCTCGATTAACTCACTTGATAAAATTTGTATCTTTTTTAATGTGTTTTTTTATTCTTTTAATTCTTTAATTCTTTTTTTATAATTTCTGTATCTTCTTTAATGTGTATCTAATCTTGTGTATCTTCTTGAAATTGAACCGTGGGAGGACACAGCTGAAGAGCTTGTAGAGAGGTTTATAGTGGTATAGTTTGTCCAAGCAAAGAAGACCCTCTGGCAAGATGGGGAAAATGACTCAAGCTCGGTCAAATTGGTTCAAAAATTATAAATTTGATCTCAAATTGTAGGAAACAATTTTATCTACTATTTATTATTCTTGAACAAATATTAACCAAGCTGGAGTCGTTTTCTCATCTTGCCAGATGAGGGTCTTCTTTGCTTGGACAGACTATAACAAGAGAGGCTTTGAACATAACAAACTAGTTTTTGCAAGTGTATAATGTCCACTTGAGCCTCACTATAGGATCTTGGTAACCATAGGAGTATACTGAGAGATGTTCTGGGCTGATGCAAGTAAACAAACTGAAGGGTTCTGCAGAAATTCACGGGTAAACAATTCGAAGAGGTCTCATCTTCTCAAGACATTATCTTGTAGCTTAGAGTAGAATGTTGGTAAACTAAATAACGTGCAGATTGGACGGATTTTGAGATTTGAGGTGTTGTGTCCTGTAAGAACGTATAATTATAATGTTAATCTTTGGATCTTGATAAGAAGTCTGGCAAGCGTGAGATTGTTTCATGCCTGATTCCACTAATTTAAAAAACATGAGCAGGTTCTCTTATAGTAATACACTATTATGCCAGGTTTGATGTATTCCAAACACTTTATACATTTAACATTATTTCCCATTCGACTCCAACTCCTGATTGATGAAAAAGAGAACAATATTTTAGAAGCACCGTTACATGGAGCCCTGCTAAAACAATGTGCTGAAATTGATTAGAGTTGAGAAAAACATGAAAAAAGAATGGATAGTAAAATTTTTTGAGAAAGACAGTAGAGGAGTGGGAGAGAAAAAGAAGAAGAAGAAAAAGAAGAAGAAGAAGAAGAAGAAGAAGAAGAGAGATAAAGAGAAAGAGTGAGTGATTGAGAGAGTATGGGTGAGAGAGTAGAAAAGCATCTACAAGAAAAACTCACTCTATTATTAATAAATTACAGGCTATCTTTCTCTCTCTTGCTTCTCTTGCTACCCCACATTACATTTCATTGGCCTTTGCCACATTTCATTTGATGTTCGCGTACTTCATGACTGGTGGGGGGGGCATTATTAAGGGTAATAAAGGTCCCCCCCACCATCAACCAACCTAAAAACATGACGATAATTAAAATACAGTTTCCCACAATTCACTTCACGCAATATCACTTTTCTCCCATGTAAAGTCTGTACAAGCAAAGAAGACATTCTGGCACGATGGGAAAATGGATCCAGCTCGGTCAATATTGATTTGAGAATCATAAATTTGATCTTAAATTGTAGAGCAGAATGTTCTCTACAATTTGAGACCAAATTCATGATTTTTGAACTAATATTGATCGAGCTAGAGTCATTTTCCCAACTTGCCAGAATGTCTTCTTAGCTTGGACAGACTGTACCGCTGCTCTTCAATCTTTTTTCTCCCATGTACTGATGCCGTTCATTCTTCCTCGTTTTCTCTCTGAATTGTTTTTTTGTCTCTCTTTCTCTCAATTAATAACCTACTCTCTCTCTTTTTACTGTTAAGCTCTCATTGTTTTGTTCTAATTTCGAATTACCATACTAGTGTGATCGTGTTCGTAGAATAATTAATCATGATAAAGTATTATACAATTATTAAAATAAATGGTAAATTATATGAAAAATCAAATACCCTTTTGAAAAAAACTATAGCAATATTATTCAACAGACATGTTTCGGGACTCAGCCGATTAATTTTTTATTTAATTTACCAATTATACAAATAATACAGAATAATAAAGTACAACTACAAATAATTAAGAATCTTTTATAATCTCTATAATAAGACTCCCACAACAAATGAAAATTATACTTACATTAATCAAGTTTAAATTAAATTATAGAACTTGAGTAGCTTACTAGAGGTGCTAAAGATATATGGAGGAATATAGAGATCAAGATCTATTGAGGTATAGTATTGCACGAAAATATTTCTATTATCACAGCTAATCATATGAAAAGAGATGTAAATAAGGAATCATATTTACATCTCTCTCCATATTATGATAAACTATGATAATACAAATAGGCTATTACCGTGTAATACCGATTTTACCGGTATTCTACTGGCAATTGGTCTCTCGGTGAACGTGATGTTAAGTCACGAACACTGTGGACTGCACTTGGATGGGTGACCGGCTCTGGCCAAGTACACATTGGCGAGGTGGAACTACCCGTAAGGGTCTCCCCACCAATAAAAGCCATACGAATATTTTTTTCAAGTGTGAAACATTGTCTGGCAGAACAATGAACAATGATTTTATTTCTTATTATAGCTGACGCCAAATATTAAGACGGTTTCGTCTGCTCCTTGTGCGCTCCAACAGCTGATGTCGTCAATTAAAAGTTGTCAGTTGGATGTGCCTAGATAATGTTATTGGAATAGATTATAGATGCTTTACATTAGCTGTTAGTAGGTTACATAACGTTCAAGAGACAGACGAAACCGCCTAACTTTTTGGTGTCAGCTAATCTACTACTACTTCTACTACTACAACTACTACTACTACTACTACTACTACTACTACTACTACTATTACTAGGTCCACTATTACTTCTACTACGAATACTTTTGTTTCTTCTTTTCTACCTTAGAAATCATAACCGAAAGTTTCTAGCACTTCGTGACGTCAACTCATGTGTACAGTAATAGTGTACATATCGTACTGTACTGTATAGTAATACTACTGTACCGTATCACTATAGGCGGCGTTTTTCACAAGTCATTTGCTGGCGTAATTGAATCGAGCTGCTATGAAAATGAGAAGAGTAGTCTCTCGATAACCTTCAATTACTACAACTGTGATTCAAAATTATTGTAGAGAGAACCAGTTAAACTTACTTTGGCTCAAGGACTTCATTCTTCTTCTTCTTCTTCTTCTTCTTCTTCTTCTTCTTCTTCTTCTTCTTCTTCTTCTTCTTCTTCTTCTTCTTCTTCTTCTTCTTCTTCTTCTTCTTCTTCTTCTTCTCTTCTTCAACCTCATCTTTATCCCAATCTTTCTTCACCCAAACCTTTCTTTGCAATCTCCCCATTTTCCACACCCTCTTTTTTTTAATGTCAGATAGTATCAGCTATAATATTATTATTTGTTATTAAATTCATATACATTAATCATTCTTTCAATTAATGTTTGAATTTCGAATGGCTCACATCAAAATTCCATTCTACCGACATTTGATCACCATTTTCTAACATTACCAATTGTTTTATTAATAATTATTATTGCTTTTTTATAGTGTTTAATTCATAATTCAATAATATTTCTTAGTGAAAACTATTCGTGAAAAATATTCGCCCATGGTTGAGATAAAATATTCGCCCAAGAGTATCAATGAGAGGTATGTCTTTGGACATCACTTTCCAAGAATGGACGCTTTTATGTCTAAACTCCGCCATTCTATGTTAATACAACACAAATTTATACTAACGTTAGCGTATTAAACCCTATATCCAAGTCATTTTACAAGTTTCATATAGTCTATTACTCTATATATAGTATTAATACTAAAAAGTCTATCTTATTAGTTAACTCAATCGAACTGTGTAATTAGTATAATTTTTTATTCTCGTAGGATCAAAAACTTTATACTGTATTAAGTAATATATACGGTATTATAAGTAATCTATTAAGTAATATATACGGTATTATAAGTAATCTACATGAATAAAGTGATTGAATCTGAATCTCTCAATTCACAGAATATGAATTTATATTCAATTTGATAACGTTTTAATTGTTCATTATATTGTAATGTTCATTTTTAATGCTATAGGTTTTTCAAGATCTGGCATGTTCGTAATAAATTCAACCTCTTTTTCTATCCGTCTTTCTATCATATTTCTATCTCCATCACATTTAAAACAAACAGTTTCTTTTATTCGTTTCTACATATAAAGTTCCCTCAAAGACTCACTATACTCCTAATCACACTCACTATCTAGAATAATCATACAACAAGCTTCATTTTGTTTGGCCTACATTTGAATCACATCAGTGATTATTATTACTCATTACAGTGACTTCATGCAACTGCATAAATCCAACTTGATGCAAGTACATTTATTGCTTTTGGTGATAAGAGTTCAATCATGCATTGTTCATTGTTCTACAGAAGCTTTAAAGATTGAATTTTTAGAACTGTATTGAAAGTTTGTAAGTTGATCATGCTTTTGCTGCATATTATTTCGAACAATGCCACTGGAATAACATTATATTTTCAATTTTTCTGTTTGATATTTCCTGCTTTTATATCTTGTAACTTCTTCAGTTTTAAATTATCACAGTTCTTCATTGTACAATCTATATCTATAAAAGCGAAATGGCACTGACTGACTGACTGATTCATTCATTCTTCATTACCAGAACTAAAAATCCACTGAAGCGAATGCGTTCAAATTTGGCAGGCATGTTCAGTTGGACGTTTAGACGCGCGCTAAGAAAGGATTTTAAAAACTTTTCAAGGATACGCGAAATATTTTAGTTTTTCTAGAGTTTTTCGGCGTTTTCCTCTTTTTTCGAGAACCAATCGGTAAAAAATGTTGATATTTGGTGGGCAGGTTCAGATAAGGTCTAGAAATGTTGTGTTGAAATATTTTTGCAATCCGTTTAATATTACGCCAGTAATCAGGTTTTCAAAATTGTAGATGTGTTGCGGGTTGCATATCTTCCACCTTGATACGACCAATCCTAACTGTAAATTCAACGGTTCAGCGAGATTATAGATGAACTAATATGGAAGATATTGAATCAGGTTTCAAACTATGTCCGATATACTTCCTAAGGTTACGCTTAATATTAGCGTTTTACTATTTTTTTGGAATTTTCGGAGTTTTTCTTAGATTTTTCTAGAACAAATTGGCAGAAAATTTTGAAATTATGTAAACAGGTCCAGATTAGGTGTAGAAATGCTGTGCTCAATAAATTTTCAATCCCTTCCGAACGGAATTTGCAGGCGAGCGAAGCGAGCCTGTTTGACTCACTTACACTGCCTATACTGTCGGGGGTCCAGGGGGCGGAGCCCCCTGGCTAGGCGGAGAAGGCGAGCGAAGCGAGCCTGCCGGCTAGTATTTAATATGAACTGAATTTATATAATTTGTACAATTTGGAATATTTAAAAAAATAAGACGTTTTGGACAATATTATTGCCTGTTTTATCCATTGAGTAATGTATTTTGTCAAATAAATGAATGAATGGATATTTGTGTTATTCAATAATTGAATATAACTGACACCAAAAACCTAGCTGGTTTCGTCTCTCTCTTGTACGTGATGTAACCAACTGACAGCTGATAATCTATTGCTTCTTTTGATCCCAAAAACATCATCTAGCCATAGGTAAATGAAAATTCTAAATGACAACAGCAGCTGTTGGAGAGCACAAGGAGCAGACTGGCTTTTTGACTTCGGCTATAATTTTTTTTTATTGTCAAAAATCAAACTCAACACATCATTGAACATCACTGTAATATTGAAACATATTTCAATCGCACGTTTAGGCTACAATATAAGAGTTGTTTCTCAAAATTTGTACAGTTTAGTTCTCGTTCAAATAGAATAGAAAATCAATCACAATAGATCATTCCCAATATTGCTAGAACAGTAAATTGAATGCAATATTCAAATCATAGAAAAATTATAAGGAAAAGTGTTATTCATATACTAACTTATTCAGAACAAAACTAGACCCACATTCTCAATAATAAAATCAGAAAATTGCTACATTAAAACAAAGCAAGCATGGAAACCTAACTGTAACATTCAATTGTGAATAACAATAAAATATGAATACTGACAGTGTATTCTAAATGCATGACCAACTTTTCTCTGAATAAATGATAATCATAATTCGAACAATGCAATTCTCATGAAAATATTTTGTCTGTCCAAGTGAAGAAGACCCTCTGGCAAGATGGGAAAATTACTCAAGCTCAGTCAATTGTGGTTCAAAAATTATGCTTTTGATCTAAAATTGTAGGAAACAATTTGATCTACTAATAAGACCACATTTACAATTTTTGAACCAATATTTACCAAGCTGGAGACATTTTCCCACCTTGCCAGAGGGTCTTCTTTGCTTGGACAGACTATAACCGTACAGTAGCCTATTGTCTCTCTACCATTGTTTGGTATCGTAACAAATATTATGATGTGAAATTCAGTATCCATTATTTCTCCGGAGTGAATATTTGTAATAATAAAATATGATATGAAGTATACTTTTATTCAGTATTTGTTGGAAGAGGAATATTTCATGACGTTCCAAGGTCTATGTTGTCTGGCCATTCTTAGTTATGATATTATAACTGATGATATTACATTGGTTATTGTATTAACAGTTATGACATTTCGAAGCTGATGTAAAGCATCTATTGTCTATTCTGATTTTAATACATCATCTGTACACAGCTGAATAACAACTTCAATTGACAACATCAGCTGTTGTACAGCGAAAGGAACAGACGAAACCGTCTAACTTTTTGGCATGAGCTATACAACGCTAGAAAGGTTTCGTTTAGTGACTTACCTATTTCCTATTTCACTGCAAAATGATTCACGTTTGCCTGGTTCCGTAAGAAAATGAAACAGAAATTTTGAAATTTATGGGTTCAGAAATTCTTTAGCACTGGCGGCTTGTGCCCACGAAGTAGGTGAAGTGCTGCACAGTAAAAGATACGGGCACTTCACCTGTTTCGTCGGTACGAGCCGACAGTGTTCTCTGGTATAACGTACAGAAGCCAATACCTCCTACATTGTAATCATACCTTTATTCCCATACCAACTTCCACCTATACATTCTCCACAGTGATCTCTATAACCATGTATTGTTATTAATACCTTCACCACAAAGGAACACGGGAATATTATTAAAAGGCTTTAGTCAAATTCAACTGACAGTCAGCCGCTACTGAATACAAAAACTTTTACAAAAGGAATTAGAGAACTCGCGCTAGCTTGAATCTGTGAATATAGTCTCTCCAATCAAAGAAGACATTCTGGCAAGATGGGAGAATGACTCCAGCTCGTAAAATATTGGTTCGAAAATCATAAATTTGGTCTCAAATTGTAGACCAGAATGTTTCCTACAATTTGAGACCAAATTTATAATTTTTCAAACAATATTAACCAAACTGGAGTCCTTTTCCCATCTTGCCAGAATGTCATCTTTGCGTAGACAGAGTATATAGCTGAGAACAAAAGGCATACAAATCACATCAAAGGACCCAATATTGGGGTTTGAGGGGCTGGGGGACGCTTCAGTTTTTGAGTTCCAAAAGAACCGACTTCAAAACCTAACACACCGGATTTGTGGGGTATCACCAATTTCCCAATTTTTCCCCTGATAATTCACTGAAGGTAGCCTAAAACCGATTCCCTTCATTTTTTCCAACTTTTTTTTGAGAACCCACTGATTGTAGAATCTAATCCTCCACAATGTGAAAGCATTGTCAAAGCTGGCCGAAATATAGGTTAGGGTATTTTTTTTCTGAACTCTCTTTTTTCAGTGAAGTAAAGTAATTGAAACCCGATTCTCAGTAGATAAAGCTTGAGGCAATACCAGAAAGTTTTGGATCTGTTGGAGCAATCGATATGATTTTGTAAAAAATAACAATTTTCAATGAATCCTAGGGTTTTAAAATCAGTATGAATAGGATTCTCAGTAGAGAACCGACCGGATTTTGAAAAGTTGGATACAGATATGATTTTTTCTGAAAAATGACAATCCTTGATAAATTTTAAAGTTGAATACAGAGAAGAGCCGAATGAATACAAAAAAATGATTATTTCATGGCTTCTTTTTCGATAAATATCTATCACATATTATTCTACAAAAGCCACTGGCGGCTCGTGCCCACGGAACAGGTGAAGTGCTGTACAGTGAAAGATACGGGCAATTCACCTGTTTCGTGGGTATGAGCCGCCAGTGACAAAAGCCCCGAACCGTATTCGAAAATATATTTGATAGCCTCAAAGGAACGAAGGTACAATAATAATTTATTATCGAGTTCGTTCTGTATGAATCTGCGTCAGTTTCCAAGAGAATTTTAAATATAGTCTGTCAAGGCAAAGAAGACATTCTGGTAAGATGGGAGAATGACTCCAGCTCGGTGCATATTGGTACAAAAATTATTGATTTGAATAAGTAAGAAAGTGCTACATTTTAGTGGATCATGGATTCAATCTCAAATTGTAGAGAACATTCTGATTTACAATTGGAGACAATATTTATAACTTTTATACTGATTGAGCTGGAGTAATTTTCCCATCTTGCCCGAATGTCTTCTTTGCTTGGACAGACTATATTGGTCAATATGTCAATCAATAAATACTTCATCGTTTAATCAATTTTTCAGTCATATTTCACGTTCTTTCCCAAATTTTTGGATTATTTTCCACCTAAATTGCTGTTGAGATATCTCACGATTCTCAAATAATTAGGATCCTTACAACAAAATCCTATTGCCTTGAATTATAGCACCGTACCACTAAGAAGATGGAGTAATTGCTGATAATAGAATGGCTGAATGGTTAGCCAATGAGAGCACGACGAAGGCGTGGCCTAGTACTAGCACCGGATTGGTCAGCTGACATCGACCAATAGAATGCGAGAGGGGCGTTCCCTAAAGAGAATTAGTTTTAAGAAATTTATAGTGGGAACGAAACCGATGTTTCGATATTCTAATAGTTTTATAGCTATTATAAATGCGAGTCGTTATTCCGAAAAATATTGTACCGTGAAATACTTGTATATCAAAAGGCAATGCAACATTACTTTAATAGAACTTGATGTCCATAAATTATTAGAATTGGAGCACTGGCGGCTCGTGCCCACAAAACAGGTGAAATTCTGTACAGTAAAAGATACGGGCCTGTTTCGTGGGTATGAGCCACGAGTGAATTTGAGTATTATATTACAGATTAAATGTATTACAGGTAATTGTGTGATTCATACATTTACTGAAGTTTCTACTTGTGTTTTCAGCAAGTTATAATTTTTTTAGCTACATTTTATTATTTTTCTTTTGCAGGTAGGACATTGTTTGACAGCAAAATGTTGCATGCAGGCTTTCCAATATTCACAAATTTCCCTGTCAAGGTAAGGTTATTATGTTGTATTAAATTCTAATGTAATTATGTATTGAACAAGTCAGATGAAAGGTCCATTTAAATAGGCGATTTAACTCTCTATTTTGAAGATCATTGTAAGCTGAAAATTTGTATATCTCGGTTACCTATTTCTTATTTCTCGATTTTTTGATTCCACATTATATCTGTTATCATTTTTATTGATTGTACAGATTATATTGATTTGTTTGTATGGTTGTCGCCTAAAAGTTAGGCTGTTTTGTTTGCTCCTTGTGCTCTCCAACAGCTGATGTTGTTAATTAAGAGTTGTCATTTAGCTAAACCTAGATGATGTTTTTGAAAAAAACCGACCATAGATAAGTAAATGAATAAAAAAATGTATTTCCTTCAAAAACTACAATAAATACATTTTACTTTCAAATTTAGTTATGTACAAAAATAATAAATTTCAATTTTTTCCTTTGTTGTCCAACAATTAACCTACTCAACTATGGGAAACCAATGTGCTAGAGTAGGTCTTAATAATAAATGAAAGGACAAGATGTTGTCAAACCACTGATTTATTAGAAAAACGAGATACCGGTTTCGGTTGTTACACCATTATCAATCTCTGGTAAACTCCAGAGATTGATAATGGTGTAACAACCGAAACCGGTATCTCGTTTTTCTAATAAATCAGTGGTTTGACAACATCTTGTCTTTTCATTTATTATGGATAACTACCACAATATCAATTTCACAACTAACCAAAGAGTAGGTCTTAATAGATGCTTAATATCAACTGCTAGGAGTTTACATGACGCTCAAGGGACAGACGAAACCTCCTATTCCTTCTCCTCCTCGTCCTCCAATTCTCATCCTTCCTACTTACCTTCTATTTTCTCTACCTCTCATTTCTCTCTCTCTCTCTCTTACATCTTCCTTCCACCTTCCACTTTGTACTCTATAGACAACAAAAACCAAAGAAGAACGAACCAGCAGATAGAAGGGAGACATCAATGTTTGTAAGTGAAGCAATCGCCTTGAGAGACTACTTAAAAGCTCCTGGTCCGGCTTAACAAGATTTGTCGAAAATCACATCCGTGTGTCCCGTCCTATGTGTACCCACCTGATTTCTAATCCACCCCCTACTGTCTTCTAGCAACCCCCTTGCCTTCTAGCAACCCCCTTCTTGTCTTCTAACAGCCCCCTAGTCCTCTAGCAACACCCTCTCGACTAGCAGCCCCCTATTGTTTGTAGGCCCCTTTCTTTTAGACCCCCCTCTATACCTTCGGCCTATCCTCCTCCACTTCTACAGCAGATCCAATACCAATAGTACATTAGTTACTTACTTACTTGCAATCTCAGAAGATTGAGAATTGAGTTGCTCATGAAGAAAAAGGGGAGGAAGAGGAGGAGGAGAGGAAGAAGAAGAAGAAGAAGAGGTGAAGAAGAAGAAGGAGAAGAAGAGGAAGAAAACAGAAGTGAGATGAGAAAGAGCACCTATTAAGACATGTTACTAACCTTTGGGAGGTTACCTTCTTAATTTTCTTCCTCTTCTTCCTCTCCTTCTTCTTCTTCTTCTTCTTCTTCTTCTTCTCCTCCTCCTCCTTCTCTTTTTTTCCTTCTTCTTCTTTTTCTTCTCCTCCTCCTTCTCTTTTTTTTTCTTCTTCTTCTTCTTCTAGCAGGTCTTTTTGCCTTTTAGCGAATCTTCTTTCCTAATCGTTTGCAATCACTTTCGTTTTCTAGTGAGGATGAAACGAAAGAGAAAAAAGATCATAGGACAAAGACAAGGAGGAGTAGGTGAAGGAGGAGGAGGAGTAGGTGAAGGAGGAGGAGGAGTAGGAGAAGTAGGAGGAGTAGGAGTAGGAGGAGGAGGTGGAGGTGTAGGAGGAAGAGGGGAAAGAAGGAGAAGCGTTTAGTGGGTAGGCAGAAGAAGAGTGGGAAGAGAAAGAACTGTGAGAAGACAAACTTGAAAGAGAACAGGGTTTGATGTATACTGTGATTGATTACTTGTTTTACAGTTGGATAGATTAATGTAACCGCTAAATTAATTCAGCAATCGAAGTAGATAAGGGATAAGAATAAGTAGAAGGAGAAGAAGAATAAGAAGGAGAAGAAGAAGAAGAAGAAGAAGAAGAAGAAGAAGAAGAAGAAGAAGAAAAAGATGAAGAAGTTGGAGGAGAAGGAGGAGGAGGAGAAGGAGGAGAAGAAGAAGAAGAGAAACTATGAAGAAAAGAAGGAAAAGAATAAGGAGTAGGATGAGAAAAAGAAGACAAAGTAGGATAGAATGAGAAAAGTAATCCATCCAATCACACAATCATTGATTGAGAAATTGAGTTGTAACTAAGATTGGAAGAGTGACCTTTTACATTTTCTCCTTCTTTAATCTTCTTGTAGGCCTATCCACTCTGTTAAGATTGTTCAAACTATGTTCATAAGATCATGAACTATGAATTAAGATCATGAATCTCAACCTCGAACCACAAACACTGGACTGCTCTTGGATGGGTGACCAGTATTTGGCCAATTGCATATTGTCGAGGTGGATCATACCCTCCAGTCTCAGATATAGTGCATCAATTTTGCTAATACTTATGATACGCGAGTCAACTCGACTTCATCAAGTTAATGTGTGTATGAATTCGAGTTGATGGATTCAGACTGTTTTCGGACTGTCCTTACAGAGCTGAGCATTACTAACGATCATTCGCTCTTCCGCAAATTAGGTGGAGCATTCCTTGCTCATGTTGTAATCTCAATTCAATGTATTTATTTTCATAAATTGAAAAGATAATACACGAATCACGTAAACTTGATAGAACGGCATTTGATTCAATGGTGTATGTAAACATGTTGTCCAATCTCACTATTGAATCTAAAGTATCTATGTATACTATACTCTATTTTTCCTAGGGCTACTTTATCAATGTTTGCTATTAAAAATAAGAATCACAGTAATCTTTTGAAATTATGTTTATATAACATGTTTATATAACTCGCTTCGCTCGCCTTCTCCGCCTAGCCAGGGGCTCCGCCCTCTGGACCCCCGACAGTATCAGCAGTGTCAGTGAGTCAAACAGGCTCGCTTCGATCGCCTGCATAACCTCTGTCAGTGTAAACTGAGAAAAACAGGCTCGCTTCGCTAAACTGCAAATTCCGTTCAGAAGGGATTCAAAATTTATTGAACACAGTATTTCTAGATCAAATCTGGACCTATTCACCAAATTTCAACATTTTCTACCAATTTATTCTCAAAAACTCCGAAAATAGTAAAACGCTAATATTGGGCGTAACCTTGAGAAGTATATCGGACATAGTTTGAAACTTGATTCAATATCTTCCAAATTAGTTCATCTATAATCTCGCTGAACCATTGAATTTACAGTAAGGATTGGTCGTATCAAGGAGGAAGATATGCAACCCGCAATACATCTACAACTGAACATGCCTGCCAAATTTGAACGCATTCGGTTCAGAGGATTCTTAGTTCTGGTGATGAATGAATCAGTCAGTCAGTCAGTCAGTCAGTGCCATTTCGCTTTTATAGATATAGATATTATATTCAAATGAAAATAATTTCAAAAGGGTTCTGTGATTAATATTTTAAATAAAAAAGCTATGTATATTATACTCGATCAAGTCAACTTGACTCGTGTGTTCGACCCTAAGATCGGAATACACACAAAAGAACTGAGTCAATTATTTCAAAGCAATGAAGAAAGAATTCAGAACAATCATCTGAAACGACAAAACCAAAACATCGCTTCAATGCAAAAATCTCTTTTTTCTAAATGTTAGAGATGGAAAATTAGTAATGAGAATTTGGATTTCATTTATAACAAAGCCGCTCCGTAATGAAACACGGCTATAGTCTTCATTATTCTTTGAGCAGAGCGACTTGTAAAATAATGCAAAAATCACAAAGTGAACAAAAAGAAATTATGTCAGAAGAAGGAGGAAGGGGTGGGGAAATGGAAAGAAAAACAAAAGAGAATTCCCGTGAGAGTTGCTGTAGAGGAAGGGAATGTGAGAAAACAGAATGAAACAAATGAAGAACAACAAAACAGAAAGAAACAAATGTTCGAAGCAGAAGAAGAAGAGGAAGGATGGAGGAAGAAAAAAAAGAGAAAATGCATTTACAGGATAAATGAAATTTGGAGAAGTAGGAAGTCGTTTGAAAAGAAAAATGGCATAATTGGAAAATAGAAACAATGTGATAAAATTATAGAAATCGGAGTGAGGAAGTTACATCACCAATCTACTCAAATATCTCAATTTTTAGAAAAATAGTTTCAAGATTGAGAATCATATTGATACAGGTGTAATACGTAGAAGAACTTGAGTGAGACCGGAGACGCAGAAAATGAGGAAGAAATAAAGAATAAGGTTAAAAAGGAAAAAGAAGTTGGAAAAGCGGATGAAGTTTGAGAAAAATAAGCCCGATAAGGTTTTTCATCTTGAAAATAGAATCTAACTTCAACTTTTATTGTCGAGGGGGGGGGAGGGTTAAAAAAGTGAGAAGGGGTCAAGGTAACCCTCCGGGACAAAGAACAGAAGAAACATGTTCTTGGAAGAGAGTCAGTCAGTCGCTGAGTTAATTTCAAAAGAAAATAATATTCTGAAACAGAAGCAAGCACACAGTGAGTGAATGAGTAAGGGACTGTTCACAATCAACTCACAGAACACAGAGAAAACTGTGGAGAGATGTTTAGTTTGGTGAAATTAATTTCGCTACTGCTGCTGCTCTACTGCTGTGTTTTGTGCATTGGCGTTATAATTATGGAGGAAGAAGGAAGAAGAGAAGAATAATAAGAAGAAGAAGAGAGGAAGGCATAAATGGATAAAGAGAATTCTGTTATGGAATTTCTCATTGGAAACAAATGACAAGGTTTCAATAGTTGGTACCTTTTGAATCTCTTTTGTGTTTAAGTTTATTGTATTACTGTGTAATATTATTATTTACTGTGTAATAGACCTGGATTTCTGTTCGTTGGTCCTGTATTTCTAGATAAATCAATGATTAGTCCGTCATGGACATATATTACCGAAATCACAACATGAACTTCTTACTATTCTGATTTATCAAACTATAATTATTAAGGAGGCAGTTGTGGGTTTTGACCTGTTGTCTCCAAAGAGAGATTTTCAAATAATTAACAAATAACTGACTGTGAGAGAATTATAGAATTTGAATAGTTTGTCAGCTCAATTCGTAGGAATAGTTGAAGTCGGAACGCCCCTCTGTCTTTCTATTGGTGGGTGTCGACCAATCACGAGCCAGTACTAGGCACGCCCACAACGCGCTCTCATTGGCTAATCAATTAGCCATGCTATTATAGCGTCATCAGAAAATGCTCTGAACAAAATTCCTGCTCAACAAATTCTTCTTACAAGGTGGTATTATAATAAATTCGTTATTACATTAAATATGACTCAACCAGACGAGAGACGGGGTCGATTTTAAGTCAAGTCGACTTCTCAAGATCATAACTGTTGATTAGGTAAAATAGTGGAAACTAGGTTATTCAGTTGAAAAGGAAAACACGATTATTGTTATACCACTGGCGGCTTGTTCCCACGAAACAGGTGAAGTGCTATACAGTAAAAGATACGGGCACTTGTTTCTTGGGTACGAGTCGCCAGTGTCTTATATCAGTACACAAAAATTGATAAACTTATTAAGATTATCTGTTTTAAGAATGCTTGATTCCTTTTTTGTTGTGCTATTTCAATTTATAATTGTTGATAGTTGCAATTTTTGACTCTTATATCAGCCTCTCTACTCTAGCCTACTATCAACTTTATCCGACGTATCTTTCCTAACGGTAGAGCGAGGACTGCTAAAAAAATTATGTAATGGGATTCTGCAATGTTCATTATTTTGAAATCAAGGGGTAAACATCTACTACTTGGTCATATAAAAAAGCAACAGAATACCTGGACAAAAAGGTTTTTAGGTTAGAAGAGGGTTTTTGGTTTGTGGAAAAGGTCACTTTTGAACCAGAAAGCCATCAGTAAAGTGAAGTCATCAACGTACAAAGGGGGGACCAGAAGACTTCGATTAATTGCGGATGTTACTCTCTTTGGCTGCCTTTTCATAGTCTTCTTCTCCTTCTTCTTCTTTCTCTTCTACTTTTTTCTCTATCTTCCTCTTCTTCTACTGTATTACTTCTTTTATTTTATTTCTTATTCCAAGGTAAATAGTGTTATATTTTCAAATCTTACGCATATTTTCAAATCTTAATTGATAGCCATTGTTCAGGTGCCTCAACAAACTGATAAAAGAAACTTATTATAAAGAAATAAAAATCAAACAATCATTCCCAATAATACCACCAACTCCAATATAATCAAATTGAAATGTTGAAAGACTGATTGGGGTTTTTGCCCGCTACCAGAAAATCGGCTAACATTGGGACAATCTGTGGGTAGAAGTCAAATTTGGGGCAGTTATTACTGGGTGGGAATGGAGGGGTTCAGCTAAACATCAGATAATCAAACTTCTCGCTTCCTCTCTCTTTCTCACTCTCTCTCTCTCTCTCTCCGGAGAGCGAGCGAGCATAATGTGTACAGAGAACAAAACGTTCGTCTCATTCAGCACAGAGAGACCTAATTTGTGTGAATAATTTAGCAGTCAGTTTCTGACTTTCACAATACGAGTACACACACAGAGTACTCTGAAACAGTAGTCACAACTGCCGACGCGTTTTCAATGTAAATATAATCTGTCCAAGCAAAGAAGACATTCTGGCAAGAGGGGAAAATGACTTCAGCTCGATCAATATTGGTGCAAAAATTATAAACTGGGCCTCAAATTGTAGAAAACATTCTGCTCTACAATTTGAAACCCAGATTATAATTTTTTAACCAATATTGAGCGGGCTGTAGTCATTTTCTCATATTGCCAGAATGTCTTCTTTGCTTAGACAGAGTATACCGCCAAACTGAAATGTGGTTTTCCTTGTTCAAAAAAGTGATGGGGGGAGGTGGGTTTAAGCCAACATAATCAGTATATGGGGAGTAGATCCGTATCTTTCATTTGGTTTCCACTCTTTTCATGTTCTGTTAGTTCATTTTTGTATTCTTCTTCGTATTGTAGTCTGTATTCTTGTGTAAAAACCATTGTAATACATATTAACGAGATAAGTAAATTTCAAAAGATTTTTTCAAGGGTGCATTCATAGTGAGCTGAAATATGAAGATGAAGATGAAAATTAAAATTAAAATGTCTCTCAAGTTTATATTCAAGAATCAGCAGTTATAATAATCAAAAACAATGAAATAAATGGAAGTGGGTATAAGATTCAATGAACGTCATCTTCATCCTCTATGAATGTACCCTAGAATACTAATATCCATCTTCCATGCCTGAAAATTTATTTATTTATTTGAGTACAATAGGCCTACATTATGGATAAAACACAGACAGAACGTCCAAAACGTCTTATTTACTAAATTTAATGAAAATTTTCTTAGAGTAGCCTATATTATAAAATATACGGTTTTACTCGTGTCCACTCCGAATCTTGTCGATAATATTCATATTTTAAATCATAGGTTATCGAAGAATTTATCTTCATCTTTAACCCACTACTACTCCCCATAATAATTTGCAAATTAATATGGAAATGTATGTAAAAGTAATGCAATTTGCAGGTAACTTATTTGACTCTGTTCATAGAGTGATCTATTTTGTCCTATTAGTCAAATGATTTAAAATCAATATTTAAATACATATAAATGCGTATAAATCAATACATGAAAGAAATGGGGATCGATATTCATTAGCATGGATGGAGCTCAGATAAAATATTTCAAAAATTAGTATGAATCCTGCTTAACTGGTACTATAGACTATGTATTTACTACTATTTCTACGCCAGTACCTTGTAAATTAGTAGGCACTAATATATTATGTCAGTCAGTCGTTTCCCGTTTCTGGAGGAATAGTAATTGTTGCATTACACTCTAACTGATTAACTTCATCTTATTCAGAGGTGTTCTGCATCTTCACTTGGTTGTGAAGACTGGCTAATGGTTGAGAGGATCGACGTGCTAACCACACGTTACCTCTGTCCTGGTTGATGATTATTCGCTTGAGAATTTATGGCTTTTGGGCCGGTATTGGCCGGACTGGAGTCGTTTTCCCGTCTTGCCGGGGTGTCTTCTTTGCTTGTATGTATGGTTTGGTGAATATGAAACTGGCAACCAGCTGGTAGGCCTAGGCACTTCATAGGGCTGTTGCGCCATTGACACAAATATATTATGTTATTGAGAGAAAATGATAACAAAGGTATACGATATAATTGTAGAAATACAGTAATTCATAATATAATAGCAGGGAACAGAAATAGATTATACTGTACATAACATAGCAACAGAATACTAATAATTATTCAGAGAGTACTACTTCCAGCTCAGGGGGTGGTCGTTTCATGAAATCAATGGGAATGGGAAGATGCAACCGAATAGAAAACAAGGGATGAAGATGGGAAGAACATCAAGAAGGAAGAAGAAGAAGAAGAAATAATGAAACAACAAAGTGCTACAATGAAGGGTGGAAGATTAAGATTGTAATTATTATTATTTGTCTTTCCCCCTCATTCAGAGGTGGCACCTTTATTGCAGTTGAAATTACACAAATTTACTTCTCATTGTTCACAGAAAAACGTTAGATTGGAATTGATGAATCTAATTTATCAATTTGTGTTTGCGATGGTAGACGTGAAACTGCGTTTAGTTGGTTTTAGTCTGTCCAAGCAAAGAAGACATTTTGGCAAGATGGGAAAATGACTCCAGCTCGGTCAATATTGGTTCAAAAATTATAAAGTTGGCCCCTTTTTGTAGATTAGAATGTTTTCTAAGATTTGAGAACAAATTTTTGAGCCAATATAGTCCGAGCTGGAGTCATTTTCCCATCTTGCCAGAATGTCTTCTTTGCTTGGTCGGACTATACCCTTTTAAGAGATCTTTGGACCTCCATAAATGACCTCAAAACAGAGCAGCCCTTTGAAAAGCACCAATCACTTAGCTGAGAGATGTCCACGTATTTGATAATACCTCGAAGCATGTTAGTTACTCTCTGCTCACTCTGTACAAAGAACAAAAACGTTGCAACATGACCCCAACCCCTCTCTTTTTGGTCTTTGGTACCCCTGAAAACCAATACACATACTCTTGTTTTTAGTGTTTGGTTGACCTGACGTCAAAACGTTTCGTCTGCTCCGTGTGTGCTCCAACAGCTGATGTTGTCGTTTAGCTATGAGACTAGATGATGTTTATAAAATTCAAAAAGACAATAGATGATTTTAATCAGCTGTTAGTAGGTTACATCACGTACAATGTACAGACGAAGCCGCTCAACTTATACTGTGATGCTGATTCCAAATCTCTAATCATTTCAGTACTCTTTTCTCTTCCTGAATAAATTCTTCTATCTTCAAAATAGAACCCATTACACATTTATTTTTCAAATATACTTTCACATTCACTTTCCTCCGCTCCTTCTTCTGCTTTTAAATCAACGCCTATTTTGCAGCAAAGACTTTTAGTTGATTGAATCTCTTTTTCGTCGTAATCTTGTCCACTTGTCACCAGTGACTATCTTCATCTCACTTTCCCAAAATGATTTCAGCCTATCACTGTCTCACTCATTTCGTTTCTCAACTTCTTTTCCTCTAAATTCAACTAAAATGTCGTATAATCTGATAAGCAACTGCAGCGCTACTGTGCCAAGGCGGATAAAAAGTGAACTAAATCAAGGTGCGTGGAAGATTCCACTAAGTTGAGTTCAGTGATGGAGATGTGTATATTTTTTCTTGAGCTTGAGCTCATTTTTAAGAGGGTTCGAGGGTACTGATGAAGTCGTTTATTATATTCATTTCATTCACTTCATCAGGTTGTATTCTGTGACGTATATAACACTACAAAAAAGATTTCTCTCTTACCTTAATTCTGTTCTATTTCTTCTACTCTGTTAGTCTTGAAATAGTATATTCTTCACACCTGAATTGCTTTAATATCTACTATAAAATATATTATTTTTCATCAATATAATATAAATATATAGGTATTGATTGCCAATCGATCACGTCACCAATCCACTTGCGTCATTCCTAGATATAGCTGACGTCAAAACGTTTGGCAGTTTTGTCTGCTCCTTGTGCGCTCCAACAGCTGATGTTGTCGATATTATAGTTGTTATTTACCTAGGCCTAGATGATTGTTTTGGTGTTTTTGAAATTAGAAGAGACATTAGATGCCTTAAATCAGGTGTAAGTAGTTTGGATCACGTACAAGGGACAGACGAAACCGCCTAGCTTATCACTGAAACTCGTTATCACCTTTACTTATTTTCTCTTAGGGCTTCATTCATTGAAGAAGATTCATTGAGACTCGGAGAAATCTAATCAACTCCGAGCCTATTGACTCTATCAAGATCGATTTGAGCCAAGATCATGAAAAGAATGATTGAAAATACTCTTTTACTGAGATTATTTAAATCCAGTAGCGAGCTCTACTGGGGAAATACTCTAATCAACTTTGAGCCTGCTTGATTGAATAGGCTCAAGGATTAAGGATTTTGTATGAAGCCCTATTTTAATCAAGATCAAGGAAACAATGATAGAATGAATCATAGTTGAAAGACAGTAGAATAGGCGCCAAAAATATTGAATAAATAACACCTTCAGATATAAAAATTCAAATGAGTTGTGGTCGATATTGTAGAAACGTTCCATGATGGAATAAAAATACATAGATTTTGTCAATTTTCTACACTTTATATTTGGTACATGACCATGGTTTTCCGATATTTGATATATCTGAATGGATAGAACACTACTCTGATATAGCTGACGCCAGAAAGCTAGGCGGTTTCATCTGTCTCTTATACTTGATGTAACCTACTAACATCTGATGTAAAGCATTTATTGTCTCATTTGATTTCAAAAACATAATCTAGGCATAGCTGAATGACAACATAAATTATCAATATAATACGACGTTTTGTTTTGATTCGTGGTGGAGTGAACATTACTGTCCAAACTTCGCCAGGTCATGGAAATTAACAAGTCAATACATTTTTTTGAAGCGCACAAGAAGATGGAACCACCTCACGTGTTGGCGTCCAATCATAGCAAGTATTATTATTCCAAGTATTTTCATTATTCCAATAATCAGATTAACACAATTAAAATTAGAAGAAGGGGCCAAAGAAGGATTAGAGCGTAGAGAAAAGGAAGAAAACTAATAAGAATAAAAAGATTAGAGTCAAATCAACTAGAGAAAAGTTTATTTTTGAGACCTTGTTGTCATTTTGTGGTGTAGTACCAACTTCTTGAGTGGTTTCTTACCAAACACTGTCCAAAGATTGTGTTGCAAGTGATTGCGATTGGGGGGGAGGGGGCGTTTGGGTCCTGGGGCATGGTGAGATATATTAAGGTGATTGTATTTAGGAGTGAAGAGAAGTAAAAGGGGTTTGAGTGTTCAAGGAACTGTTCTAGAGTCTCCTGAAGTTTTTTTTCTTGATTTTTGCCATCCTCTGATTTTCCACGTCTACAACACTTGACATCCAGAATCGAACGCATTCTGAACAGTGTGTGGTGAAGTAGAAGGCTAGGAAGAGAGGAAGAGGAGGAAGAAGAAGAAGAAGAAGAAGAAGAAGAAGAAGAAGAAGAAGAAGAAGAAGAAGAAGAAGTGAGAGAGTAAGAATAAAAGGAGGAGGAGGTAAGGTAGAAGTGAGTAGAAGAAAGTTGTTGAAAGACAATCCTGAAGTGATTGCACCAACACACTGAAACAGGCCGAGCTAAAACTGTAGAAGCACAAATTGACTCGAAGTTGTTGACAAATTTGTGATGTTACTTGAGAAGAAGAAGAAGAATTAGTAGAAGGGAAAGAAGAAACTGATGAAGGAGAAGAATAAGAAGAAGAAAAAGAAAAGTAGGTAAAAGAAGAAAGGTTGCAAAGAGAGAAGGGTTGAAAAGGAGAGTGGAAAAGAATGGATGAGTAAAATGGAGACCTTATAAATTAGTAGCCTTGAACATCAACGTGATTATACTACTATCATACATAGTGCAGTGTAGAAATAGCAACTTTATTTCTCAAAGAACTTCAGTACCTCTAGTATCAACCAATACTGTAATGTAGTAATGCGTATAAAGTACTATACCTATAATGTCTTCTAAAGCCTATATGACCACCACTGTGTCATCTAAAAAGCAGAGTTGGAGCTTTGTAAACGCTTATTCATCTAGCCAATGAATGAAATGAATGAATGAATGAATGGAAGGTTACAACCAGCCGCTTCAATTTGATTAGTTGAGTGGTATAGTCCATTAAAACAAAGAAGACATTCTGGCAAGTTGGGAAAATGACTCAAGCTCGGTAGAAATTGGTTAAACAATTATAAATTTCGACACAGATTGTAGATCAGAATGTTCCCTACAATGTGGGATGAAATTTATGATTCTTGAACCAATATTGACCGAGCTGGAGTCATTTTCCCATCTGGCCAGAATGACTTCTTTGCTTGGACAGACTATAGTAAGCAACTCTTTCCAGTGTAGCGTATCAGAATAGTTTGATTCATAACTTTTATTTGTAGACTAGTCTTTTCACTGAAAGATACGACGTCTTTTAAGAATGATTCGTAAACTTTTCAGTCTCTTTTTATTTCTATTACTTTTACTGATATCTTTTCGAATTTCCCAACTACCGTTCAATTTTGCTACTCATTCTTGGTCCAATTTCCTCTCGTTTTCATTTTCTCTGGGTCCACTCTACTAATACAGTATAGGGCTCCTATACCTATAGTCTTTATAGTTCCTTAATACAGTATTTATTTTCCTGTAATTTCTTCAGGTCAATTTCCAAAGTTCTGGCATTGGATAACAGTCATACCTGGCGCCAAAAAGTTAGGCGATTTTGTTTGTTGCTTGTGTGCTCCAACAGCTGATGTTGTCAATTACAGTTGTTATTAAGCTAGGCCTGGATGATCTTTTTGAAATCAAATGAGACAATAAATGGTTTACATCAGATGTTAGTAGGTTACATCACGTATAAGAGACAGATGAAACCGCATAACTTTTTGGCGTCAGCTATATCAGTATAGTGTTAGCCTATATCTATTCAGATATATCAAATATGAGAAAATCCATGGTCATGTACCAAAATAAAATATAAAGTGTAGAGAATTGACAAAATCTATGTAAATAATTTTAGATGTAATAATAATGCTTTACCTCAGCTGTTAGTAGTTTACATCTCGTACAAGAGACAGACGAAACCGCCTAACGTATTTTGAACAAGCTGATGCGAACAAGAGTGGTGATTGACCAATGTCTGTCATTAATGCTTTATGCTTAGCTCTGTCAGAACAGCCTCAAAGCCGTCTACGAGCTTGAAAACTGTCTAGTTGAGTTCGCTCTTGAACGTGCAAATTTTCTCTCGCAGAATGCTTGCAGACTGTCTTCACAGAGCTGAGTGTTAATAAAACTTATTTATATATATTTATTCAATTATTTATTTATATTCATCAGTCATTCACCAACTTCCAGTATAGCGTTTTCTTAGACATCTATAGTTGTGAATTGAAACTCCCCAGCCTAAATCATTGTCTTTGAACCCTCTATAGAAGTTAATATAGAATTTTCAGTCCTAACTCTACCCTTGATTAAGACAACTATATCGTATTTATCTTGCAACAACTGGGTTTAGATGTAGGGTATTATATGGGGGTGTAGGGTGGGGTAAATGGGGTACTGATGGTCAAGGTGGTTCACCATTGCACTGCCATTACAATACCACAAAACTGCTTCAGGAAGGCACGTCCTGTTCACATTACAACAAATCCCCAGCACAAGTTGCGAAACCTATCAGCTGTTATACAGTAGTAGGAGCCGATAAGGATGGAGGTTGATGAATAACTATTGTATGTGCTCAGCTCTGTCAGGTCCGTCTGAAAGCGGTCTGAGAGAACGAAACAGTTTGTTGAGGCCGCTCTTGACTCGATGTGCTCTCGTAGACCGCTCGCTGAATGTTCTGACAGAGCTGAGCATTGTTAAGAGCATTAGATCCATACAGATAATCATCGCTTTAGCCAGATGCAGAAACAGATAGCCAATAGCTTTAAATGCCTTCCCAGAGGAACTGGATACTTTTAATTGAATAGTAATCTTGTACAGAAATGTTAAAATCGTATATCATGTAATGACAGAAATACATCGGTATTTCAAATAATTGCCTACTATTTGAAGAGAATTCATATTGATTAGAATAGATTACTGGCGGCTCGTGTCCACGAAACAGGTGAAGTGCTGTACAGTAAAAGATACGGACACTTCACCTGTTTCGTGGGTACAAGCCGCCAGTGTAATTGAATTGGAACTACAAAACAAACGATTATCGCATGTTGCGAAATAAGAAAATTGTTGAATTCCATTAGTAATCTGCTCACAGAACTTTAGAAATAGCTGCAATTCTCAGTGTTTTATTGATATTCGGCACTAAACGGTTATTTCTCATATTGGACTATTAGAAACTATTGGAAACATAGGCGTCTATAAAAGGGTGATAGCACGGATATTCTTTAAAAATAACGGTTATTAGCGTGATAACCGTTATTATAGTTTCACAATAAGGGTACTAACCGTATTATAGTACAGTAGTAACGGCTATTTCAACTTTTTAAGTACCAGTATCACTGATAGAATTCCTTATATTAAAGTGTTAAACCTTCACAATCATGGAGCTAGTTTTAAAGATGGTCAAGAAAATTTCAGAAATATTGTATTCTGGACAACCATAACAAACTAACGGCTTATTTTCAAGAGCCGGTTGTTTTTAACAGCCATTAAATGACATCATCCAACGCTGTTTAGTATTTAACTGATTATTTTGGTTTTGTCTAGTTATTTTATTAATTCATTTGAAAAATTACAATTAAGATAAAAACACAGATCGAATTCCAAAACGTCTTTTTCCTAAATTTTGTAAAACATAATATTTAGGTTATTTAATAATATAGAGGTTATGTTCACAAGATTATTCAACACTATCAGTCTATCAAGATAATCTATCACAATTCAAAAATTACGTAATTTAAAGACAGTAAACAAAATGTTTTAATTAAAGCTACAATTGGTTGAGATTCATACATTGTCTGTAATTGCTAGAAACAAGTAAATTTGACACACTAACTGAATTTCATTGTGATTCTAAAAGATGTTTTGATCTTTTCCGTATTTTACAGAACTTTTAAATCCCTAGAAATTAGAATTAGAGCCTTATTAATTAATTTATTACATAGGAGGTAATAGGCAGAATAGTAATAGAAAAAGCACTAAGTTGAATAAGCCCTGAGTAATAGTACTTGAAAGCCTCACATTTAATTGAATAGACGCAGAACACGTTTCTTGGAAATAGAACTCAGCTAGTGCTGGCATCTGGTGATGTTTTCGCCAACTATTACGAAGAGAGCTTCAATGCTGATGATTGAAAAAGTGGTATGAGGCTACTTCCCAACTCTTATTCTTCTTCTAGAGCTGACGTCAATAATTTAGGCGGTTTCGTCTGTTTCTTGTACGTGATGTTATCTACTGACAGCTGATATAAAGCATCTAATGTCTTTTTTTATTTCAAAACATAATTAGTCATCATCATTTAAAACATAAATCTAGTCTTACCTAAATGACAATTCTTATTGAGAACATCAGTTGTTGGCACTGGCGACTCGTGCCCACGAAACAGGTGAAGTGCTGTACAGTAGGAGATACGAACGAGCACTTCACCTGCTTCGTGGGCATAAGCCATCAGTGACTTGAAGACAAAAATATCCGATGTCCATTAGTTTAGTTGTTTGGGATCAATATAAAAGCTCTCAAAATTAATCTTTTTCAATTGAAATTCGTACAATTTAGTTAGAAAACTAATGTAATTGATCAATTTGAGAAAAAAACTTCTCAAGTATCTTTGAGAATGATTCAAAAGCAAGAATTTCTACATTAATCTAAAATTCAATATTGAAACTTGCCCTATATTTATCGGGTTTAAGCAAACTCAAAACCAAAACTTGAAAATACATACTCAAAGTTTTAACTGTTCAGGTCTTTCCAGAACTCATGCAAACGATTAAGCTGAAACGGTTTTAAACATTGAACTTATTTTTAAGTATTCAACAGCTTTTATAACAGTAAAGAGGTTTTAAATCCTGTGCTTTACTATAAGCCAACTTAATGTTTTCTACAATAATGGTATAGTCTGTCCAGGAAAAGATGACATTCTGGCAAGATGGTAAAATGACCCCAGCTCAGTCAATATTGGTTCAACAATTATATTTTTAGTCTCAAATTGTTTACTAGAATGTTTTCCACAATTTAGTAACAAATTCTTGATTATTTACACAATATTGACCGAGCTGGAGTCATTCTCCCATTTTTCCAAAATCTCTTCTTTGCTTGGACAGACTATACCGCTGATTCTTGTTAAAGCTTATCAATCATTCACTTACTTAGTCAGCTTCTTGAAGAGAGTGTAAGGAAAATAGGATGAAAAGAAGAAGAAGAAGAAGAAGAAGAAGAAGAAGAAGAAGAAGAAGAAGAAGAAGAAGAAGAAGAAGAAGAAGAAGAAGAAGAAGAAGAAGACTAAAAAAGTCCCGATTGTCTTGATGAAGTTCTTGCAAGCAAGTAAGCAGTCATCAAACTTAACGACGGTTTTAATTTTAAGCTTCACTGATCTCCTTCTCATCATGTGTGTGTTGGTGATGAGGGATCTAGGATGAAGTAAATAAAGAAGAAAGAGAGAAGAGAAGGAAGAGAAAGAGGGAGCATGAAGATGAAGGAGGTTTATCTAGAGGAAACTATTAAAATAGTGTATTAGGGTGGAGCGAGCTTTTTGGAAAGTTGGGATAAAAATAGATTTTCAAATAGGGGATTAGGAGATAGAATGCAGCTTCTAAGGATATTTTTCCTCACTATTCTCTTCAGATTCCCCCTTACATCCTTCTCCTCCTCCTCTTCCGCGTCTTCTTCTTCTTCTTCTTCTTCTTCTTCTTCTTCTTCTTCTTCTTCTTCTTCTTCTTATTATTATTATTATTATTATTATTATTATTATTATTATTATTATTATTAATGATAAATAAATAAAATAAATAATAAATAAAAGTTTATTTCCCAAAAAAACTAAAACTACTACATCAATTACAGAATATTAGAAACTCTACAATTACAGTATTTACAATAGTTAGCTACAGAAATATCTTATAATGTGTCTTTACGTGTTTTCTGTGTGGAAATTGACCTACTCCACTATGGCGTACCATGTTCTAGAGTAGGTTTTGTTTGTTTGTTTTTTGTGTGTGGATTAGTAATTAGTGTTTAGTAAGTCATTAGGTGTGTAGTTGAAATATTAGTTGTTTGAAATAATGTTTTCTATGTTCTGTCTTCCTTTGCTCATCAACCAATTGTGTACTATTGTTTTGAACTTTCTAGGATGATTAATCTGTTTGAAATTTTCAGGAAGTAAATTGTATAATTTTGGCGCTAAATGATTGAAATGTCTTTGGTATAGTGCCTTTCTTGCAACATTGGTGATGAGAAGATTCCTGTACCTGGTGTTGTGGTTGTGGTTTCTGGTTTGAAATGTTGTTGGATTCTTGTGTAATCTGCACAGTATCTCCTTGGAGTAAAGCTGTCTTGGATCCATCACGTTAAACTCATTGAATAGGGGATTAGGAGATAGAATGCAGCTTCTAAGGATATTTTTCCTCACTATTCTCTTCAGATTCCCCTTACATCCTTCTCCTCCTCCTCCTCCTCCTCTTCTTCTTCTTCTTCTTCTTCTTCTTCTTCTTCTTCTAATCCTATTATTATTATTATACCACTATTCAATAGTGGTACAAACAACCTATCAGGGTTGTGTGGTAGAGAGGACCAAGAGTCCTAACTCCGCCCTTAATAAAGGTATTCAATCAATCAATTCCCTATTTTTCAATGGAAGGCCAAATAGCTAACTACAGGATAAAACTTTAACAGATTTTGTCAAAAAGTTAGGAGTTATCGTCTGTCTCTTGTACTGAATGTAACAGCTGATGTGAAGCATCTGAAACGCCATCTAGGCGTAGCTAAATGACACCCTAACTGAAAACCTCAGCTGTAGAAGCGCACAAGGAGCAGGCGAAACCAACTATAAACTATAAACCAACTATATAACTTTTTGGTGTCCGCTACATAACGCTGTTGAAAACATCAATGTTTTCCATTATTTGGTAAGTTTGAAATTGAAATTAGTAAAATGATACAATGTATTACAATGAGATACAAAAATTGGTTTTCAGAATTCAGTTATTACTTGATGCAAATCACAAATTGAATAGATTGATCGATTTCAATACACTAATCAATAAATCATTGATGGCTCATAGTTTTCTATTGTGATACTTCCCTACCACAACATATCGCTGGTTCACTGGAAATAATATATCAGTATCAAATATTTTTGTCAAATGTAGGCCTTCCCAATAAATCACATAGCACTATAAATCTTTTGATTTCTGCACTGCACTGTTATTGAAACAATAAATAAATTCCAGGAGACTGTAAGAGAAGCAAGTTTGAGAATGAGAAAGAAGAAGAAGGAGGAAGAGGAGTAGAAGAAGGAGGAGCTAAGAGGAAGAAAGAAGAGAAGAAGAGAGAAGAAGAAGAAGAAGATTAAAAGAGAGAATGAGTCGGGGAATAAAAATGACATAAGAAGCTGATAAGAGGTGCTTTCTTCTGACAGGCTACAGGTGTACTACAGGATCCCAATGTTTTCTTATCGATATTATTCTTCTTCTATTCCTTCTCCCTTCTTCTCTTTCTTCTTCTTCTTCCTCTTCGGCTTCTTCTTCTTCTTCTTCTTCCAAGGCCACAACAATTTTTCATCGGAGCTCCTTGACACCGCTCTTAACGTTTCTATGTGTTATTAATAATATTTCACTCCCCCCTAACATCCCCTAACAAAAGAGGTTACACGAAATGATTTACCGTTTGTTCTGCTTTTTCTCTTTCTCTTCCTTCTTCATCTTCATCTTTGTATTCTTCTTTCCTCCAATCTTTCAATTTTCCTTCAGAATTCTTCCTTTTCAACTTCAATTGTTCTCCTGTTTTGCTGTGTTTCAAATTGTCACTTTTGAAACTGATTCTTCTATTTCTTCCTGTTCTACTCCTTCTTCTTCTTCTCCTTCTTCTTCTTCTAAACATCATTCTTCCTCCTCGTCTACTTTCCCTTCTTTTCTTATTACTTTTCTTCCTCTCCCCTCTTGCCATTTATCCTATGTGCCAATAATTTCATACCTCTTTTCCTGTGGTGTTGGGGATCGTAAAAGTATAAATCTTTGTACTGAGATGTTTGAACTGATATTATACGATATCTTCCACCTGTGGCATTCTATTTGTTTCATCTAAAAGATATAAAACATATTCGCCTTATCGTATTGCCATATATCTTGCTTTTTCTCTTCTTATTATTGTCACAGATTCTAACGTGAATTCAAAAATTCAGTCAGTGTTAAATTATCAATATGGCTTCCTGCATCGTTATCGATAACTACTTGTAAATTTGTTTTATTTATTTTTATTTTCAACAAAATTGATATTTGTTTTCAATAAATCTGTGGTTTTGCAGTATCCAATTTCTTTATTCAACATGGATAACTGCAACAATATCACCTTCATAACTACACGAAAAAATAGACCACAATATTAATTTCCATGATAACATGTTTTAATTCTCAAATGCACTATAATGAAGAAACAATGTTAAATTTCTCTTGTGGATGAATGTCATATCCATTTCCTATGAGTGTATTGTAAAAACTTTGTAATAAGTGGTGATTTATAATAATTGTCATTCTAGATTCTAGGTTAGGTATCAAAATGAATTGAGTATTCTATATATAATTGAGTAGCATAGAATAACAGAGCTCTACAATTCCTAGGATTATCTTTGATTAAAGTCTTCTGATAAATGCGCTTTCGGGCAAGCATACTTGATTTCACGTGTTGTTTTATGTGAATAGGCCTTTTAAAATGAACTTTTTATGCGTTCCATGTGAACAGGTCTGATGTCTGGGTCCTTTTAGTAGTAGAATGAACAGTGATCAGTGTCAACCAGCTTTCCTCACTTCAAAACGCTACCACCTGTCAATGTCAGATAAATATTACATGAATATATCTATATCCATACCAAGAACAGTATACTGTATGCGGGCCCTTGACATTGAACTAAAGAGCTGTCTATTTTTAGAACTATAGAACTGAAAATTATTAACTGGGTACATCAGATTCTCAGTTACTTTGTGATTACTTGAGCGAGCTGACGTTCTGTCACCATCGCAGACATCTTCAGAGGCTAGATGGTTCTTCCCTGGTATTAAGTATAGTGTATTAATATTAATATCAAATGTAGACCCATTCACTTCTATCCTCTGTATGGCTGAGGCCGCACTGCCGGTGGGTAGAGCCTGGAGGGTGGAGGGTAGTTGGTAAATCTATAGAACATACACACTATCCACAGTAATACATCGTATGAATGGTATGACGTCATTCTGTTTTTTGAGGTTATGTTGTCCATATTTAAGAATTTCAAGATGGCGGCTGAACACATACCATTCATACGATGTATTACTGTGGATGGTGTGTATGTTCTATAGATTTACCAACTACCCTCCACCCACCAGGCTCTACCCACCGGCAGTGCGGCCTCAGCCTATGAGATGGTGAAAAAAACTTCAGCTCACTCAAAGTTATAAGTGAAAATTGGATGTACCCGGTCAATAATTACACCAATTACTTTCATTTCCATCCGCGAATAGTTTAAATTTAACAACTATAGAACTACATATAGCTATAGTTTTAGTTCTATGGCTCTTGGTAGGCTATTTATAATTATTATGAGATGAGAACATCTATACAATGAATGTTCAGTTCAACACTTGTAAGCTATGAATAATATTCATAATTATTATTAAAACTTGATAAAAATCACTTTCATGTGGAAATAAACTTTACTTACATAGTAGTAACTATATCACTTATACTATACTTACTATACTTATAGTAACTGTAGTACTAGAGTAGTTTCGACCTGTGATTTTTATTAATTTTCAATTTAAAAGTGGAAGAGAGAATGGATACACAACACCATAATTATTATATTATTTTATATCAACGGATTTCATGCTATACGAATATGAGTGATTTCTGCCAGCTATAACACAATATAGTAAAAGTATTCACAGTATGGAATACAATAATTACTAGGAAAAATATAGCCTACCTGTAGAATTCAATGTACAGTACTGGGAATATGTCTCCAGAATACTCTACCCAAGAAATATATCTGTAGATAGTATTCTATATAGTGGCCGGGTGTGAGCGGACTAGCGTGACTGTGCGTGCGAGCGCTCCCCTCTCCAGACACATGCTTTCTCTCACTCACTCCCTTACTCTTTCTCTCTAACACCCAGTCATTTTCTCCCTCTATCGACCCTCTCTTACTCTTACTCTTACTCCCTTACTCTCTCTCTCTAACACCCAGTAATTCTCTCCCTCTATCGACCCTCTCTTACTCTGACACATGGCTCACTCGCTCTCTTCAACAATCAGTATCTCACTCTCACTCTCTCACATGGCACTCAGTTATTCTCGCTCTCTCTTGCTCTCACACATGGCTGGCTTTGTTGTTGATTCACCAGCCGATGATTGAGCGGGAAGACCCTTGCTTTATGTCTCAAGATGGGTGAGTGATGAACTAAGTTGAGGAACTAGCTAAACACGAATTCAGTTCACCAATACAAGTGTTTTGAGTGAATGAAATCCTTGTCTTGTGCTATCAAAATTCAAAAACAATGATACTAATCTACTTATTTGATAGATTAGTTAGTTTATGTTGCTGTATCCTTTGTGCACTTTGCTTTGGTTGTATTTTAGATTAAACTGAGCTATAAATTTATTAATCCATTCCAGAATATACAATAAACTTATTGGGTAATACCACTAACAATGAAGATCGGAAAGTCTTTTCTCCAAATTTCGATATATTAATATTTCAAATACAATTTTGAATGAAATATTGTCAAGATTAAACTGAGCTATGTGTCTTTCCGAGAAAATTTTGAGAAACGCAAGGCAAGCAGGGTACAAAGATTTACAGAAGTTACCTTAAAAGGAATTTGAAAAATTGCAATCACACAGATCACTCGGTCAACAGAGAATAGAGAATGTAATTCTTACTCAAACTGTTGATGAAGTGTTTTCAATACCTTGAATTTTAATCTTTTTGTACAGCAATTGAAAACTAATCATAATATGATTATGGTGTGACAATGTTATAAGTGAATAGAAAGGATTCACCTATTCACTACTTGTTGAGTAGTTTTTTATTGTTTCAATTCTTTATTTATAATAATTAATTTCCATTAAATACAACAGTGAAAGCATTACAGAATTTAAAAAAATTATTGGAATGCTTCCACTTCTCCCAAGAAAATCTCATACAATTTCAAATCAAATTATTTCTATAAATAATAGAAAAGAAGCAATAAAAAGTAACTCATTTGAAACATTCAGTTCTTTTGTTAAGAGAAAGTGAACGGTAGTTCATATTACTGAACCATCCGTTCACTAGTTCTCCCCCCTTTCACTCACTAATTCTTCAATAGCCTGGCGCCATGTTGAATAGCACGTGGGAAAGATCTGCTTTGTCGTTCGCGGCTCAGTTTGGCTTTGGCTTGGCGTCTTTCGGTCGGTTGACGCTTGAAAATTTGCTAATTTTGGCCATTTTTTCGCTAATTTGACTGAAAAATCTTGTTATTTATCATAGTTCATTGTGGTGAATATCATAAAATATAAATTTAACTCTGGTTTGTTAGTTTTAAGTGTGTGAAAACGTTGTTTTTAATTGTGTTTACTTGTGAAGTGAGGTTGGGTTATTGTTTTGGTTGAAGCGAGTGAGCTTGTTATGCCTTCCAATTCAACTGTAAGTAGTTAATTATGATTTATTTTATTAAATTCTACTTCTAATAATGTAATTTTAAATTAAATTCTAATTGAATTTAATTTAAAATTACTATTAAATTTAATTTAATTTATTTTACAATTAAAAATTAATTTATTAATTTATTATTTAATTTATTAATTTAATTTAATTTTTATTTATTATTTAATTTAATTTTTATTTATTTATTAATTTAATTTTATTAATTTAATTTACAATTAAAAATTTAATTGTAAATTCATTAAATTCTAATGCTCTAATAAGTGATTTTCTTTGAATATTGATTGTGTTTTTTGCATTTTAGTTTGTAAATGACCTTCGGAATGAGTTGTTTCTGAATGAGTTTTGCAAACTCCCTTTTTCCTTGTGTTTAGGGTGGGTGGGGGATGTTATCTCTTACCCCTCATACATCCTTATATTTGCTACTTTTCCCACAAGGCCGCAACACAATAGTATAGTGAAATGGCGCCAATTTATGAAACTCGTTATGTTTGAAACAAAACTTTAAATTGATAATGATAGGTCCCTTCCTATTTGATTTTTCATTTCATACATGTATCATATTGAAGAGATTTGTGTAGGCTTAATTTATTGACTGTATTTCCTTAACAAGACATTTAAAATATGGAAATTAGTTGACAAATTCATTTTCAATTTAAGATTGACAAGAATATCTTTTCTCCCAACATTATTGAAAGTGAAACGTAACTAATGTTTGATTTTGATACATGTAGGCTATCATCTTATCTTGTGTCTTCTTGAAATGAAATTGAAGCGGTGACTCAAAATTTGACCTACAGGAAATATAAATTAGAAGAAAATTGAGTTTTATTGCTTTGAGTTGAACAGTAATATGACTACTGGAGTAGATATAATTGTCTTATTGTAATGCCTACATTCTTTTACCCATTTTAAACTTGTTTAACCGATGAGGAAGTTATTTTTATTCTAGTATAAAATTTTGTACTGTATTTAGAATAATAATACTGTATTATCAAACTAGTAAAACATTGGTCTTTCAAAACCAATTCACATTTCACCGTTTTTTCAGTAACTTCTGCTCTGGAATGCATTGTATTTCTTTTATTGTATGTTTTACACCAATTTGGAAGTTATACATATTAAATTGAATAATCAAAATTGACGTGCTATTATCCTATTATGAGGTCATTCACATGACTCATCAGTTAGGAATTAGAATGAAATATTACGGTAGCTTTGAATTGTTGCACCGGAAACCTAATAGACATAACATAGTATACATAGACATCAGGCCTAGAAATGTCTACTCGAATATTTATGACCTTGAAATTTATTAGATTTATAGACTACTAAGATATTTCGATCAGATAATAAAGGTCTATTGTTTGGACTGTAAAATTCGCTACTAAATAATGGCTTGCTGAATAAATCAGTTTAATTATGCCAATAAAGTTGACAAAATTATAAATGTCAATTTATTCTCAGACAAATGATGCAATCAATATAATAAAACCAACAATAATAGGAATCAACATACATTCACATAGTCATAAATAGAGCAATCCAATTTTTTATGATTAATTCTTTTACTGTATAAGAACAATCTAGATAATGGATCCATTCCATACTAATTGAATTATTATATTTACTCTGTTAGATTATATCATTGAGCTCTTTTCAATTACAATGCCAAAACCAAAGTAATTTTAGTTTTATTGATGAGACATAATTATAATGATCTCTAGAACCAAGTACCTATCAATTTCCTGAATTGTTATCTATTTCGGCTGAAACAGAAATTTGGACTTGGAAAATGAAATTTTGGACTATATTTAAATGAAAATTGGGTTGGAAATTCCAAGGGCTATGCCTGGTCTTTTTTGCCAATGTGTTTCTGTCATTAGATTAATAAATGAAATAAATAAATTTTAAAACATGAGGCTCGCTCGATGCATGATACAATACAACGATAAGCACAATGAAGTGTAATTTTAATAAATGTAAGCAAAATATTGTTGAAGAATATTCAGTAAAGTTTAAAAATGATCCAGAAAAGAAAGCTGCAGTGGTAGCTTGTTGAAGATTGAGAGAGGTTATGGTTTGGCTTGGGTTATAAAAAGGGGCCAGACCCCAAGGTTCGTGCCGTATATAGGGTATACATAGGTATACGGCACTAACCTGGGCTTGTCCTATATAGTGTGTATATAGGTATAGGGTGTTAGCATTGGCCTACCCTCTCTGAATCATCATCCTCTTGGCACAATGGCTGACTCCCCTCTTTTCTAAAGTTGTAAGTCCTGGAAACACTCGTGTGGACCCCATACCGTCATCTGCCGTTCTGCTTTCTTCTTCTTCTTCTTCTTTGCCACTTCTTATTTATCATATTCTTATTCTACTTCCTTTTCGTCAGCTTCTAATTCTTCTTCTACAAATTAATTTTCTTTTTCATCGACTTCTGCTTCTTTTTAATCATCATTCTTCTTGATCTTCCTTCTGTTTTATTGTTCTTTACCCCTCTTTTCTTCTTTTTTCTACTTTTCTCCCTCTTCCTCCTCCTCTTCATATTATTCTCCTTCATCATACTTCGTTCTTCTTTTTCTTTCATTCGTTTTCTTCACATTTTTCCATCTTCTGGTTCTTATCCTACTTCATCTTCTTTTTATTTTCTCTAATTCTTCTCCTACATCAGACCTTCTTCGCCTTTTCTCACTTCTCTTCTCTCTCTTTGTTCACCATATTCATAGTTTCTTCTCTGTTTAAAATCTTCCTCTCTCCTCTTCCTTTATTCCTAATTTCCATCTTCTTCTTTTTTTCCTCCTTCTTTACTCATCTTCTTCACCGATACTGTCAGCTTCTAAATTTTCCTTTCTGATTATCATTCGTATGTTATCCTTAATCTATCTTATGCTTATCTGACATTTCTTTTCCTCTTTGTCTTCGTCCTCTCCCTCATCTAATTGAAGAATATTATTTTTGAAATAATAATCAATTCGATTCTCCATTTATTGCTATACAATTGGACAAAGGACTTCTGCAACTGCTAATATTGCCCAATGTCCTAAATAGCAGCCGAGAACCATTGAATGAAACTGTTCAAAAAACTGTGCCCGGACTGGGAATCGAACCCGGTACCCCTCGGTTGCCGGTCGAGTGATTTAACCATTCGCCTACCAAGCAGCTCTCTGAACAGTTTCATTCAATTTTGATGTTAGCCTAAATGGAGATTCGAACTAATTATTATAATAAATATCCAGCAGTTGGTATAGTTGTGTCAAGCACAGAAGAGCCTTTGGCAACATGGCTGCCATTCACTGCTGCCAGTAGTCGAAATGAAAATTGTTCTAGTATAACCAAATTTAGTAGGAAATAGTACAGGCTTAGACTATTTTTTCTGTCTCAATTCATAATATTATGATTTGTGCTATCATTTATGTCAATGATTGAATAAATAAAAAATTATTTCCATTTGTGAAATCAATATGATTACGATTGGTGTAAAAACGGTAGGTTGGCTGAAGTGATTTTACCCTGGAATTCTAAGTTCTGCGCATGCGTAGTTACAACTATATACTGCGATGTCTAATAATTCTTCCACCTAAAAATTATTTTTGAATTGATTAATTTATGAATTATTAATTATTATTGAAGATTTCCAATTATTCCGTCTTAGCACCTTCTGCATAGTTTACTTCTCCACTGTTTCAATATTGTGGTTCTTCCCTCTTATTCATTTTCGTTTTCTGCGATTCATTCTTGTCCTTTTTCTTTTCCTCCTTTTCACCTGCATAGACTTGTGCTCTGAATCTATCTCTCCTTCTCTCTCTCTCTCTTTCTCTCTCTCATCGTCTTCCTTCCCCTTCCTTCTCTGTATTTGTGTTCTCTGTCTCTCCAAGCCCTTTTATTTCTTTGTTGTAGGCTGCGGTTGTTTGACATTTATTGAGTTTTTTACTGCAAACTCGCCTGAGTCAACTGACTTTTTTACCAACTTATCAGCACATAATAAACGTATAGTCTGTTCAAGCAAAGAAGACATTCTAGCAGGATGGGAAAATGGTTCCAGCTCGGTCAATATTGGTTCAAAAATTATAAATTTGGTCTCAAATTATACAGTGCAGAATGTTTCCTACAATTTTGACTGTAATTTTCGAATCAATATTGACCTGATGAAGTAGGCCCCGGATTCAGCTATGCCTAGATGATGTTTTTGAAATCAGAAGAGACAATAGATGCTTTACATTAGATGTCAGTAGGATACATCACGTACAAGAGACAGACGAAACCGTCTTATTTTTCACAAAATCTCTGTTGATATTAGTATCCAAATTCTAAATAAAACAGTTTCTAGCTCCTGATCTTGCATTTTAATATTACAATAATATATTTCCTTGGACTTGAATAAAATATCCATTTCATCTTATTCATATCCATTTACTCAGGCCAACATTCCTATGCAATTTTTAAGATTTTTCAAGGAAAACGTCTCTAGATTCAAAGCTTTTTCATAATTTTCCAAGTACTGTATGAATATCATTCAGAAGCAAATTATCTTTAATTTGACATCCATCACTCCGCCAGGAAAGCGAGTAATTTATTTGAAAGAATTTATTTTTATTTTTCAAGTTGAAAATTGTCTCAATACTTACCCATTTTTCATAAATAACGAATCCCAGTTTGACTTATTTCTAGTCCCTATCTTTCAACGCTTCTCAAATCCATATTTCAAGATTATTGATTAGTTCAACTTGATTGAATTCTATCTTTTGACATGATTTTTAATAGTGGATGATTGATTGATTGAGTTTTCTATTTTTGGAATATTTCATTCAGAGAAATTCATTAGTCACAGATGTGAGTGATTCGGCTTATGAAATGAGTGAGTTGGATTTTTGTCACTTCAAGTGAATATAGTCTGTCCAAGCAAAGAAGACATTCTGGCAAGTTGGGAAAATGACTACTCCAGCTCAGCCAACATTGGTTCAAATATTAAAATTCAATTATGAATGGTAGATCAGAATAACTCCTACAATTTGAGACCAAATTAATAGTATTCGAATCTGTATTGACCGAGCTGGAGTCATTTTTCCATCTTGCCAGAATGTCTTCTTTGCTTAGACAGACTATAATTCCCTGTTTGAGAATCCATCTCATCATCCATTCAGTCTTACTCTTAGTAACATTATATCCATTGGCGGCTCATACCCAAGAAACAGGTGAAGTGCCCGTATCTTTTACCGTAAAGCACTTCACGTTTTTCGTGGGCACGAGCCGCCAGTGATCATATGTTAGTAACATCGATAGAACTGCTAATTTTAATTATGCAAATAGACAATAGGGTACATACCATTATTGTTGGAGGGGGGAGGGGTAGGAAGGGTGGTCTAAACATCACCTGTACCCATTTCCCAAGTACCCGCATGTTTATGTTACCCACCATTACCCACTACCACCCACACACTATTATCACAAGTTAAGTTTTAGGGTAAAACTTGTGTTTCTAAGTTACCCCCATTTTGTAGTCTGAGGTAGGTTTCAAGGTTAGTATATAGCTATAGTAGGGGCGAGCAAAGAAGACATTCTGGCAAGATGGGATAATGGCTGCAGCTCGGTCAATATTGGTTCGAAAATTATAAATTTCGTCTCAAATTGTAGAAAATATTCTGCACTTCAATTTGAGGCCAAATTAAAAAAGTTTGACGAGTGATTTTGGCCGATCTGCAGAATGTCTTAATTTCTCGAGCAGATTATATCTTGTTAGGATTTGTATACCTATCTATGTTATTATCTACAAATCTTGGTGCGATGGGGAGGTTTTCAAGGCATGTATATCTATCTATTTATACGTCTACAAACCCTGAAGGGGGGGGGAATTTAGGGTGGCATCCGAACTCCCTCTACTTCCCAATGATGTTGTCTCAGTTACGGTCTTAGTTTTTGGGAGGGGAGTGGAGGAACCGGAACTTGGCTAATTCACTATTAGCTTCTGCCTTCCCTCGAATAATATCCTTAGTAGTATTTGGACTATTTAGAGTATTAGGGGGAAGAGGTGAAGTGCCATATAGCACTGCGGCTCGTATCCACGAAACAGGTGAAGTGCTGTACAGTAAAAGATATAAGCCTGTATCGTGGGCACGAACCGCCAGTGCTATATAGAGAATGGTGATGAATCAGAAGAGGTAGAGAAGATGTTGAGGGAAATAAAAGTAAGTAAATGGAAGGAGAAGAAGAGGATGAGAAGAAAATGAAGATAAATTGAAAGATGAAGGAAGAGGAGGTGGAGGAAAATAAGGAAGAGGAAGAGAAGAAAATTGGGAAGAAAAGGGAAGGAAAAGATGGATAAGGATAAGAGAATGGGTAGGGGAGAGAATGAAGGTGGAGAAGAAGAAATTGAAGAGGATGGGGAGAAGGTAGAGATGAAGAACGAGAAGGAGGAGAATAGAAGGTGGTTGAAGGAAAGCGAAATTAGAGACAGAGAAATGAAAAAGTGAAATAAATTTATCTTTTTATTGAATGTATAGCAATAGATTAATAACATATCTATTAATCTAGCTCTATTAAAATTGGTATTGAATATCATAACCGGCCCTCTACCCTTGACCCTTCTGTATTACTTTGTTACTCTTGATTTTATTCCAACAACTAAACAAATTATGAATTATTTGTATAGGTTGTTCAATTCTCTATGACACCACGATAAGAAATGAATTTTTCCATTTCCAATATTATTACATAATTTCATCAAGCTATTAACACGAGATTTATTTGAAAATTTCATTTCAATTTTAATTGAACAAGTTTATTCTAAGTTTTGGTCCAATTTTTTTCAACTTGATTCGTAGCCAAGTACAGTATACAAATATTCAAGCATCATCTACTAATGTAAATGATTCTAATTACTTTCTATGATTATTGATTATATTCAAATATCTAATCTCTGCTTCTATTTGTTTCCAGGTACATGCCAACTCTTCTATTCTGGCTATGATGAGTTCTAACATGAACGACTACCGACCACTCAAGGTCTGTGTGTTTTTTTTATATTTAAATTGATATTCCTGTGAAAATTTAAAAGATTTTCTTAAATTTCCAGTTTCTTTTAGGATTTGAGTAACTGAATATAACGAAAGGAGGTTTTTACAACCACTTACTACATTAGTCGAGATATTACAATATACATAAAATTATAATACTCAAGGTTATACGAGTATTATAATGTGTTACAGTATTTCATTGGATATTGCATATTGGTTTCACTTTTTACAAAAATAACTTATTATTTGTGATAAACTTGGAAAAAATGTGGTTATAGTATAATTTGTTGCAGTATTTAATTAGATATTGATTTCACTTTTTGCACCAATGACTACTTATATCTGGTGAACTTTGAAAAAGAGGAGAGACAAATAATGTGTAATATTTCACTGTGTAATATTTGTAGATTTGAGATTCACTTCTCCAATATTTCTAGATTTTCTCATTAGTCTTATCTTTTTATTCAACTGATTAATAAATTACTTAGCCTACAATTTTTATCAAGAATCAATATTTATGATTTAGTCTACTAGATTTCTGATCAATAAATCTTACAATACTGTATTATATATCGAGATATAGCCTATCAAACATTATATTTGAGAAGGCTTCAATCACTATTAAGCAAATCTAATTACACTTGAGTCCCCTACAGACATGGACTCATCTACATGAATGTGAAGATATCTACCTAAATATGGAGATATCTACGTCGATATCACTGTGAGGTTAGTCTGACAGTTGGCTTGCGAGTGAGATGTACATTCTAATGTCAATCAATCATTTATTGGTATAGTCTGTCGAAACAAAGAAGAGCCTCTGGCAAGATGGGAGAATAACTACAGCTCGGTCAATATTTGTTCAATTATTATTGATTTGGTCTTAAATTGTAGATCAGAATGTTTCCTACAATTTGAGATAAAATTGATAATTTTTTAAGCAATACTGACCAAGCTGGAGTCATTTTCTCATCTTGCCAGAGGGTCTTCTTTGCTTGGACAGACTATAGCTGATGGATAGGAGTCTGAATGTGATTACATCAATCTTGAGGTTTTGTTTCTCTCTCTCTCTCTCTCTCTCTCTCTCTTACTAGAGAGGTTTTTTCCTCACAATCTTTGAAGCTGTTGACGGTTCTATCTCCTTTCAAGAAGATTAACAATTTTGTCCACTGGCGGCTCGTGCCCACGAAACAGGTGAAGTGCGGTTGTCTTTTGAAATAAGTGAGCACGAGCCGCCAGTGATTTTGTCAGATTCACATATCATCATACATGGAAGTACTATAATTAAATTAATAAAATTGTATATTGATACAGTATTAACATTATTGGATTGATGAAATCTTATTAGTGTAGGTAGTTGAAAACTGTCAGTGAAATGAACATCAGTTTAGTACTCAGTAGCGAATGATAGAAATATTTGTTCTCTCCGAATTCTCTGTTATAGTTAGTCGAAGCAAAGAAGACCCTCTGGCAAGATGGGAAAATGACTCAAGCTCGGTCAATCTTGTTTCAGAAATTATCAATTTGATCTCAGATTATAGGAAACAATTTGATTTACTATGAAGATTACATTATTTATAATTCTTGAACAAATATGGACCAAGCTGGAGTCATTTCCCCATCTTGCCAGAGGGTCTTCTTTGCTTGGACAGACTATATGTATCCCTACATTCCTTCTCTTCTATTCCTTCTTCCACTCATCCTCTGTTGCCAGCTCTTCTTCTTCGAGTAGAACCACCCTTCACCTCCTCTTCTCCTTTCTGTTTGTCCCACTCTTCACCTATCTAGTAAGTACTGAAAGCTAGCGCAACCTATCTGTCATTTCCCGTACTATTTCCTACTTACCCTTCTCTTCATCGTACTCATTCTCCAGGCAAAGCTTCTGTCCAGCACAGCTTTTCTTCTCTCTCTCACTCACTCTCTCTCTCTCTCTCTCTCTCTCTACCTCCCTCCCTCACTCTTCCTTTTTCTCTTCTTCAACCCTTCTATGGAACTCTCTCATTTAATCCCTCTCCACCTTTGTGTTAATAGATTTATGTTTAATCTTTGGAATCTAGGATTTAAGATTGTGATTGCTGTACTCTACTTGAATAAAGTGAATAATCTAATCTAATCTAATCATCTTCATGATACTCACTCACTCTCTCCCAATGAAGACTTGAAGTAGAACATTTACTCTCTCTTTCTCTCCCTCAACCTCTCTATATTCAACCTTCTCACTTCCACTAGTAACAAAGCTCTATCGCACCCTCTCACTCCCTACTAAAAAAGAAGACAGGTAGATCATTCTCTCACCCTCTCACCTTCAACCCTTCTATCATACTTTCTCACTCTATACATCGTTACCTGTACATATTCTCTCACTCACCACCCCTGTATCATACCCTCTCACTTCCTCATCAAAGAGAAGACAGGTACAACATTCTCTCTCTCTTTCTCTCAACCACTGTATCACACCATCTAATTCCTTCTTCCTTATGAAGAAGATAGGTAGAACATTCTCTCTCTCTCACTCTCTCCCACAACTCATGCATCTTTTCCTCTCACTCCCACCCCCATTATACTCTATCATTATATCTATCTCATTCAACCCTTCTCTCACTCAATACCTCGTTAGCTGTGCTTTATCTACTCTCTCACTCCCTCTTGAAGAAGAATATAGGTAGGGCATTCTCTTTCTCACTCTCTCTTGAAACCCGTGTATAGTCTATCCAAGCAAAGAAGACCCTTTGGCAAGATGGAAAAATGACTCCAGCTCGGTCAATATTTGTTCAAGAATCATGAATGTGGTCTTGATAGTGTATCAAATTGTTTCCTACATTTTGAGATCAAATTGATAATTTTTGCACCAATATTGACCGAGCTTGAGTCATTCTCCCATCTTGCCAGAGGGTCTTCTTTGCTTGGACGTACAATATCATACCCTCTCACTCCAACCAGTAGCACCTTTATTATTCTCTTACTCTCTCCAACTACCCGTGTATCTAGCCTTCTCACTTCCTCCACTAAGCCAGGTATCTCTGTATCTTTCTTCCTCCACCAAGCCAGGTATCTTCCTCTCTCACCTCCTCCACTAAGCCAGGTACGTCCAGTCCAGGTAAGCGTCTAGTGCGCAGCTCTGGCTGCACTGCGCATGCGCCACTTTGGACCAATCACAGCCGAGCACCGAGCTGGTATATTGGCGGCTGTCGAGCCCCGCTCATCTCTATAACAGTGTTGGTTGTCAGCCGGTGAGCATCTTAGCTCACGCTCTACGAGTGCTCTCTACGCTCGCTCTACGCTCTAGGCTCGTCTCCTCGGATCTAATCTACGCTCTCGTTTCGTCTTGCAGAAGACACATCTACGCTCCTTGTTTCACGTCTACAGAAGACATCTCAACCTTTTCTTCCAGAAGATTTGACCTCTCTGCTTCCTCTCTCAGAAATATCCTTGTTTTTCGTCTTGAGACGTTGTTCCTATACCTGATCCTAGCCGAAAAGGAGGTGGAAAAACTCATCCTAAATCCTAATCCATTTGATTGGACGATTTTCTTGTTCTAAAATCTTTTCCTACATCTGAAATCGACTCTGAAACCTTGATAATCTACTCTAAACCCTACTTCCTTGATCGTTTTCATAGACGATAATCTAGACAATCTACTGTGAAATCTTGAATCTTTTCTTGGTCGTTTTTATATACGATAATCTAATCTGAAATCTTTTTACTCTGATTGCCTTGCAATTCTGAAGAAGACTTTGTCTGAATCTAAATTTTCTACTCTGAATAAATTCTTTTAGATCGTTTGTCTCGATCTAGATCTACTCTAAATTCTTTGTATACCACTGTTTGATCTTATTCTAAATTGGATCAATTTGCTATATACTATTTTCTTCTAATAAAATCTATTCTCAGTACAGATCTTTCTAACCACAACAAAGTGACTGTGTGTGTGTGAATCAGTGATAATACACAAAGAATTGAGATTCTTGAGGTTTTTGGTAAAATATCTTAATTTCAAACGTGTTTCTAGTAAAAATCGTGTAATTTCAAACTCGTAAGAACGCTTCACGCTGTGTACTTACACGCTGTAAGTTCCACTGTTTTCTATCAATCGTTGTTTATTAAACTTCCAGAATTTTTTGAAAATTGTGGAAAACGCCTGTTTTGTCCACAAGTAAAACAAGATTGCGTGTATTTCAATCAGTTATTATCGAAAAAATCAGACGTTTTTGGTTGGTATAGTGTAAGGTGCAATTAATTGTTGAAGAAATTTTTGGCTTTAATTTATTGTAAGATTAAATTATTAGGGGGCGGATAATAGACGAATTTAACTATTGCTCTACGTAAATATAATAGTGAAAACATCTAACATATCAGTATTATTAGATAAGATTGATTAGGTTGTAATTATTAGGCTTGTGTGTGTGTGTGAGTTAGTGGAAATTTTGATTGATGTCAATGTTGCGTGTTGAAATCTGTTGATTGATGTTAAAGTTGATGTTAGTTAGCTGGTGGGAGTTGTTTTAAGATTAAAATTTAATGTAACTTTTAGCACTACAATCTTTCCTATTTCTGACAATCAGTCTGCCTATCTAAGTAAATATTTATAGACTTATTCTAATAGTGTATCTATTTTCTACTCTGAAAATCTAACGCTTCCATTCTACGACAATCAAAGTCTTTAACCACTGTTAACTTTAACTACTGTAACTCTAACTTGTAAGTCTTTCAATCTTGTCAATCATTACACTCTTGTAAGACTGCCTAAACTCTAAACTTTTCTACAAAATCTTTCTAAATCTTTTCTACCAAACTTTTTCGACTAACTACTGTACCTTGATTTTCTGACTCTATTTACAAACTTGGAGTTTTCCCCCAGTTTTCAGGGTAAACTATTTTCTGATAAAAATTCTAACTTTTCTGAAAAAATTTCTTACTGTTTCTAAACTGTGTCTTCTTGCACTCTATTTTCTAAACTGTGAATTTTCCAAACAAATATTCCATAATTATAGTAAATTATCGTTAAAAATTGTCAATTCAATTGTTGTTAGGGGTTCCAAGACCACTAAAATAAAGCTACAAGACTTGTAAATTGTCTTTAGTTCACAAATTTCGAATTAAATTCGAACAGTTGTTGACTAGCTAATAATCAAGCGTTAAAACAAAACAATCAGTATTTGATTGTTGATTAAAGTTGATCTTAGGTCAGGGAAATTGTGCAATATTAATAGACGTTTTGAGAACTCAGTCATCGTACTATCAGCTAATCGTAGTTTGATAGTAGAAATTTGAGAGGTTTAAAATAGTTGAAGTGATATAAACTTAGTTTAAATCGCGTTTTCGTGAATAAGTTTGTTTCTAGATTACTAGAAGCGTTCCAATCGATTTTGCAAACAATTCTGTAGGCATTTATTGAATTTGCATAGAATATTTGCAATTTGAGAACCATTCAAGGCAATATTTATCGAATTGAAGTCTATTGCCTGAATAATATAATCCGAAGTTTTCAGAGACTTCAAAGCACAAAACTATCATCTAATCTTTGTGACACGGTTTTTTGTCGGAACCGGTTGTGTTTTCAATACAATTTTCGTGTTTAAATCGATATTGGGCTAAATTTAGCTAACGAAATTAGATCAATTTTCTGAAATAATTCGATTCTAGCACACACAGTGACAATTTCCTAGTTCTTCTGTACACTCATCTTCATCACGTACTACCAGTGTGTACCTTATCCAACCCCTTCCATCAATCCCATTCCTTCATTCCCGCTTTCGTCTTCCTCCTCTGTTTCGTCGTCCACTTCGTCTCTGCCTCCTCTTCCTCCTCCTCCACCTCCTCCTTCGTCGTCGTATCCTCCTCCTCCTCCTCCTCAGACAGCAGCTGCCTACTGCAGTCAGTGCGTGTACTGCTGTACGAATAGTCGGAGCGCTGCAACTGCAAGTCTACTGCATCCGAGTGCAGCAACTGCATTCTTCGGTGCAACGCAGGGTCCGGTAGGTGCAGTGCTGCATTATCCGGTGGGGTATCCGGAGCTGGTGGCCACTACACAGCAGATTTACGCAGCGTCGACTGTGATACTCGATCAGTCCCATTTGGTCGGCAAGACGACTGCCTACGCTGAAATGGTGAGTTTTGATGGAGATTTTTGTTGAAGTTTGGGGGATTTTGGTTAGGAATTTCTGTTGAAATTCGGGGTTTCACTCAATTATGGAAATGAGTAATGTAATTAGATAAAAGTTTGAGTTGGAAGGTAATACAGATAAAAATTTGATGGTGAACTAACTAGGATTGTTGTGGCGACAAGAATAAGTGAAATTTTGGCTGTAAATTTAGTTGGAATTGTTGAAATTTGTGTCATTTTATTTGGGAAGTGATGAAAGAATTGTATTTAAATTGAGGAGAAAAATCAATATTTGAGATTGAGGGATCGAAATATTGAGGGCTATGCCTATTTCTCGATCCCATCATAAATATGATTGTGTATTATGAATGAATGGTATGATAAGATATTACCAAAAAGTAAAATATTATTTTAGTAAAGTATTATTATGAAGTGATTGTGTTCTAAAACTGTTGTAAATTCGTGATCTGCATATGATGTTTAGTTGTTGAAAAAGGGATGTAAATTGAATTTGAAATATTGAGTTGGCGGCTGAAAATATGAAAATTTGGCTTTGAAAAATTGGTTGGAATTGACGAATTTTAGAATCTGGGCAATAACAGATGGCAATTTGACGGTAAATGAGATGCAAGTATCAAATTCTGGTAGTATCTCTCGTGTAGAAAGTATTATCCTAATCAGGTTGAGTTTTGGTAACAGGCGTTATTGATGGTTCAATGATTAATATCACGTAGGAGTAAAATGGAATTATTGTATATTTTGTTCAAAATTTAAAGTTTTTGTTGTGGAACTTGAAAGTTGTCGTAAAACTTATGTGTCAGGAAGAAATCAATATTCTGTTTCGTAAATATGTTGGAAATGATGAAGCATATTTTCAGTTGATTAGGTAGGAAGGAATATTGGAGAAGTATTTCTTTCAATTTATACTTTGGCGAAGTGTTTCAACCTTGTTATTGTGGTTAGTGGTTTTTTTGTTGTACTCAAATTTTTTAATTACAGTACCGTGAATCATTGGTGCCCAGATCTTTTGCAAAAATTATCAGAAAACCAGTTTACTTGTTCACCGCCGTTTGCCACTGTCATTTTGCATATCAAATTCATATTCAACCCCTGAGGAAAAACACCGCTACCCCATTTCATTTACGACACACTTTCTGATAGAAAAACAGCAACTGAACAAAACTTTTCGCACAATGAAAACAGAGTGAAACAAACAGAACAAAAAAGCGCAAAACAATATAAAATTCAGTTGTTTTGCTTTGTAACTAGAGCGCTCATGAAACGAAATTGAATTGTGTTTTGTGTGTTGGGTGGGAAAAGGAAGGGGTGGGGAAGAATAGGAAGAGGAAGAAAAAGAAGAAGAAGAAGAAGATGAAGAGGAGGTGAGAGAATGAACCCCTCCCAATTCTGTAGTATTTTTCGAAAAAGGTTTTGAATTTTTGAAAACTTGAACAACTGGTCACTCACTACCGTTTAACCTTTTTCAGTGAAATGTTTTCTTTTTTTCGGTTTTTGTTTTGCAACAATGAATGTTTTAAAGGGTGAATGAAGAGATAGGAGGGTTGTCAACTGCAATGCTTTATTTATCAATGGTATTATTTATTCGCATATGGTATGAGAAAACAACCCCAAACTGGCGAGAATTCCTCCCCCCCCCCTACTAGTATGAAAATCTAACCCCAAAATTCGTGCAGCTTCAAAACAGAGCACTCTACAAGAGAGAGTGAGTTAGTCCGTCAGAATAATAATATATGCGGCTAATGAATGACAGACTGGCACTCAGAAGCTGAGGGGGGGAGAGAGAAAGAGAGAGAGGGAGAGAGTGGAATAATAGTGATAGTAAGGGAGAAAGAGAAGATTTATTAAGAAAAGATAGGATAGTAGTCAACTTGAAGAGGAGGGAAAATTGATAGTGTATTATTTAAAATTGACATTTTTTCTCTACTCTCTGAGAAATCAGCCTTAGAAGTTTTGGCTATTCCTCCTAAAACACTCTCGTGAAGAGAACTTTATCATTTTCAAGCAGAAGAAAAAAAGGGATAAATATTACTAATAGAGAAGAGACAGGAAGAATAATGAGAGGAAGGTTAAGGAGAATCAGAATTTGTAGATGCTGTGAAGAAATGAAAGTGAAAATTTTCAGAGTGAGAATTATGTGTGTGAATGTTTTATAGAAACATAGCCTGAATTTGGACATTTGAAGCTGAATTGGGATAAAAAATGTTTTGGGCGAACGCCTGTATTTTCGTTCATTTTATTCTATAGTTGAAATCAAATAAATAACAGCAAAAGAAGATGAATGTGAGTGAAGAAGAAACGAAGGGAAGAAGCAACAATGAGGAACAGATAGAGAAGATGGAAGCAAATGGGAGAAGCAGAAAATTGATAAACAATTTATGAAAACGAAAAGGAAGATTCTTGAAATAACGTTAAAATATTAATAAGTGGAAAACAGTGAAAGGAGAAAGCGAATAAGAAAATAAGGAAGGATGATGAATAGGAAGAGGGAAGGGGGCACACAGATAGAAACGAATAAATCGGATAAATATTCATGAATTTGAGAGAGCATAACTGTAATAAACGTTCATGAATATGCATGCATCAATGCGAGGGGGAGGGGATCGCTATTCAGTAGGTATAGTCTGTGCAAGCAAAGAAGACATTCTGGCAAGATGGGAAAATGAATCCAGCTCTTTCAGTATTGGTTCAAAAATTATAAATTTGGTCTCAAATTGTAGGAAACATACAAATCTACAATTTGAGACCAAATTTGAAAGTTTTGAAGTAACATTGACGTAGCTGGAGTAATTTTCCCATCTTGCCAGAATGTCTTCTTTGATGGGACAGACTGTATGCTTTTAAATGGTACCCCTTTAACAGTCTCCTCTCTCTCAACGAAAACAAGGATAGAAAATGATGGAAGGGTGTAAGAGTGAGTGAGAGGGTGATGGAGAGGAAACTGTCAAAAACTTCCAACACCCCTTTCTGTCTCTTCTTCTTCTTCTTCTTATTTTTCGTCTAACCCCCCATAAACGCGTCAATCCGTCAAACCATTTTTCGGTGAATGACCTAGGCCTACCCTTTTTTTTGTGACGGAGGGGGTGTTTTTTATTTTCAATCTTGCAATATTTTCCCTGAAAGAGTAGGACATTTGTGTGCTATTTTCCGCCAACACCCGCCCTGTAAACAGACGGGTAGAGGGAGCGTGAAAAGGTCTATACAGTACTAAAATACCGGCTGTGATTTTATGCTAACAGTCTTTTCTTTTTCTCCTTCTTCTTCTTCTCCTTCTTCTTCTTCTTCTTCTTCTTCTTCTTCTTCTTCTTCTTCCCCTTCTCAGTTTCACTGTCTTTCTACTTTTCCTCTTCTGGTTCTCTCTATTCATGATTTTCATTTTCTTTGTCTTCGATGTTTTATCCCACTTTCTCGACAATTTTTTTTTACTAATTATTCTTTTCAATTAATTTCATGAATTAATATTATGATTTGAATTCAATTTTGTGGTCTTTGGTGTGTTGAAAAATTGGTTGGAATTCAAATACATTATTCCTGATATTTTTTAATAAACATGTATTCTATCCAACATCGAATAAATCAATTTTTAAATTAAACGGATTGAACAAATATGCGAATAGATTTTTTGAAATTGTCAGAGAAATGAATTAGCATCCTTCTATGTTAGGAAATCCCGTAACATGATATCTTGAAATTTACTGGCGGCTCGTGCCCGCGGAACAGGTGAAGTGCTGTACAGTACAGTATACGGGCACTTCACCTGTTTCGTGTGCACGAGCCGCCAGTGTCTTGAATTCAATCATTGTTTTTTCATACTGATTTTTCTCGTTGCTAGTGAATAATAAATGAAAATTTTGAAATCCTTGTTATAACAACAGCCATGCTCATTAATTTTTAGACATAATACTATTAGTGTATCGTAATGTTGGTATCCATCATACAAAATGTGTGATTGATCTTGATACTTCAGAAGAAAATAATATCGAAGACGATGTTGTAGTTTAAGAAACGTTGGGAAGAATGCAGTTTTATAGAAAGAGAAGGGTGGGAAAGTTGCATATGGAGAAATGTGAAAAGAAGTGAAAAAGTAAGATGAAGAGGAAAAAGAAGATGAAGAAGAAGAGAAGAAGAATAAGAAGGAAGATAAGAATAAGAATAGGAAGAAGAAGGATAGGAACTTGAGGCCGGATGTTTAGTGTAGCATAGTTGGTCTATTTTGAGTAGAAATTTTTATTGTTTCCGTTGGTAGTAGCTGGCTTGCTAGCATGCTTTTTTATTACCGAGTGGCCGCAAATATATCAGAAACTCTGATTTGTTCAAAGCTAAAGTAAACTTTGAGCTCATTGTGGGTACTGGGATATTGAATGACTTGTATTGTTATACTTAAATGCTCACGAGACGTTTGCAGTTACAGTATTATTGTTGGTGAAAAAAATTAAGGAGGTTTCTTCTGTTCCTAGTACGTTTCAACAGCTGATTTTTCCTGTAAAATGTCTGAGAAATTGTACCGGAACAGCTGAATAGAGAATATAGTTGGGAATATACTCTATTCTGCTGGTCCAATTTTTACTTTCCTTGCCCTACCTACTACCATAGGTAAGGAAAGTATTGTTTTTGTATTGTGGATGATGCCCTCTTAAGTATTTAGATTCACTTGTGCGTGGGTAATGGAGTGCGAGGGTGATTTTGTGAGGTGGTTAAACGTCCATGCCTCTGATGGGATTCGAACCCACGACCGGGTAGCGCAAGTGGACTGAAGGTTGTAACGCCCCAGTCCACTCGGCCAAACCGGCCGGCATTTTTTTGTTATTTCAATTAATTGTTATCTCTATCAGCTGGTAATTTGAACGTATAAGGAATATAAAACAAAACTCAATATTTGACATCAACAAAATATGAATTAGATGATATAGGGCTAGATATAAAATTGAATGGTCAATGATAATTTGTGATGTATCTACATGAAATACGAGCTATTCTAAAGTTTTTAACCTTACCTTCCGTAAGAATGATTCGAATATAGAATTTGATTAGTTACTGAATATTTGTGGGGATAAGTAAATACATTGGAGTAGTTCTTAGAACACGAATGTTGAGACGTTGAACTGCGAATTTCGAGGAGCATTAATTATTGAAGAATTTGAAGAATTTTACAATTTGCAATTTGTAAGAAGCAATGATGATTTCATAAGAAGAGACGACTCTACTCGAAACAAATCGTATTGCTGACTTTTGCTTACAAAATGGAAGTACTGCTCTGTGATTGGCTCAGTTTGTTCGGTGTTCAGTTGGCATAAGAAGCCTGCCATTGGTCGGAGCTGAGACACGCCTTCAAGTGGGATGTTGAGTCTCAAGCGATAGTTCGCCTAGTTCGTTATTTGTTCGCTGGATTGCCTTGCTCAATGTTTCTCACTCCAACCACAAATAGTATTGATGGGATATAATTTCTTGACTAATTGAAATGTGAATTTTTTATTCAAACAAGTTTTTAACAGATTGATCACATTGGAGTTGGAAAGATTCCTTTTGGTTCAATTTATTTGAGAAGATGGACTAGAATGATGATACATGTATAAAATTTAACAATAGAAAATAGACATTACTAACTTGTCAGTAATGATGGGAAATATTTCAAATATCCTATGACATTTAATTATAGTCTTTGATAGATGTATCATTTCATTTTTGGTTGATAAAACATCTTCAATAAAACATACTAAAAATCGTTATTTGTTTTAGGATTTCATTCATTAACTTGGATCATCTATTGTGTTTAACAAGAAACATACTTTTTAAAGTATTACACATCTTTCTGGCTTTATAATTATCATATTTGGATGTTTCCAGATTATTCAATATCTACAATGTTTCAAATAAACATGTTATTAACATTGATATGATGTTAAATCTCCAACGACTTATTATCTAGTTGGTGACCAAGGTTCTGACTGTATATGAGAATTCAAGGTATTATACAAAAATAAGTTGTTTCTCGAGTTGTTTGAAGTTGAGAAGTAGAAATGTGAATTAAGTTCATGGCGTGGCGTGTAAATGCATAGTAGCTGGTCGTTAATGACAAAGGCTTTACACTTTGTTGGCTGTAATTCAGGGGGTTCAACAGGTTGGTAGGCCTTTGCTAACAGGTCTCTCTTTGCAAGGCCCAGCATTGTGGGCAACAGGTATTCTGGCTTATTCCACTTGTAGAAAGCATAGGGAATGAAATGTTTTGCTGAGTTTTTGTAAGGAATGAGTTTGTAAACGGGGTTTTGTGGAGTACTTTGTACCGATGCCAAAAAACACAATTTTTCAACAATCAAAACTTGGTTACAACTGAAATATGAGACACTGGAATCGAATTCTAAAGAAAAAATAAATGGCTGTGATTGTGTAAACTTATCAGAATTTCACAATTGGCGATTAAAAATGGACAAAACATAACAATTTTTTTCGGGAGAAATAGAGGAAAATTAGAGGTTTCTAACACTTCTTCCTTCAATGAAATTATAGGGAAGATGTGCTAAAACACAATATTTCAGCAATGAAAGGTTATAACTCGATATGGAATCATAAACTTCCATTTTAATTGAAAGAAGTTGTATAGGAAATTAAATTCCATAGAAAAAGTTGGATGGCCTTGATGGCGTAAAATTTGCCCAAATCTCACAAATAGAATAGAACGTATTTTTCATTTTAATGACGTGGCGAAGTTTGGACTGTAATGCCCACTGTACCACTTAACCAAGTAAGCAAAGAAAGTACAATATGCAATGAATAATAATTATACAAAAAAAAAAATGCAAGTAGAAATGAAAAATCGCGGCAATTAAGAGTCAAAATTAAGAGAACAGGAGATGTGAAAATCAGTGTTTTGTTGCGATGTTGAGGTTGGAAATTCTTGAGTCTCCTAAGTAGCATCGCATTGCTGTAGTTTCTTACTGTGGTATGAACTTAGAGTAGCTGAACTGAGTAAGGTATGTAAGGTACAGTACAGTGCCCCAATGGATGGAATCCTCCTCGACTTCTTCAGCACAAGAATTGTACTTTTGCCGGTGACTGTACTACCTCTCTATCTCTCTCCGAGTTCACTTATATCCTCCAGCGAGCAGAGCACTGTAGTGTAGTGTCTGTCCAAGCAAAGAAGACATTCTGGCAAGATGAGAGAATGGCTGTAGCTCGGTCAATATTGGTTCAGAAATGATAAATTTGGTTTCAAATTGTAGGAAACATTCTGATCTATAATTTGAGACTAAATTTATTATTCTTCAATCAATATTGACCGAGCTGGAGTCATTTTTCCACCATGTCAGAATGTCTTCTTTGCTTAGTCAGACTGTACTCGCTTCGCCACGCTTTGACTCCTCTCAATTCTATTGTGTACGTTGTTTTACTCTTTTTGCTTTTCTTTTTATTATCTATCTCTTGTTGCTTGTTTTCTCAGCGCATTGCTTGTCCTGTGTCCTTCTTCAACTTCTATTCAGTGGTCTTCTTTCATTTTCCTTATTTCCCTGTGTACTTCTTTGTCTTCCCATCTGTTTCTTCAACTCTATCTTTGAAGATTTTCCTTCTTCTCTTACAATTTTTCTCTTGCATTTTTTTTGTCCTTCATCTTTGTCTTCTATATGTTGTCTTTCTCCTCTTCTAATTTTGTGTTTCTTATTGAATATATCCTTCTTTCTCATTGCATTCTCGTATACTTCCTATCGTCTTTCCCCTCTTTCCATTTTTCTCTTGCTTTTAATGTATCCTACTTTGTCCTCACATTCTCATCTTCTGCCGATCCTTTTTGTCCTCGAATTCTCATCTACTGGTGATCCTTTTTCACCTCTTTTTCTTCTTTCTCCTCTTCATTTTGTTCTACTTCCTCTTATTCTTTCTCTTCCTCCTCCTCTACTTATCTCTTGCTCGTCCCGTAACTTTCCTCGTTGTACTTTTTTTCTTGTTTCGTTTCATCCCTATTCTGTGACACAACTTCGCGGAGATATGAAGAAACCTCGTGAAGAATCATCTCAGTCAAATAGCCAAAACAACATCAGTAAAAAAATTAGGATTTTTAGGTAAATTACTACTAACAGCTGATGTAAAGCATCTATTGTTTCTTTTGATTTCAAATACGAGTACATCATCTAGGCAAAGCCAAAGGACAACTCTTATTGACATCAGCTGTTGAAGCGAACAAGTAGCAAATCGCTTAATATTTCGGCGTCAGCTTTTGTTAGTGTTCTTCCACTGGCGGCTCGTACCCACGAAACAGGTGAAGTGGCAGTATCGTTTACTGAACAGCACTTCACCTGTTTCGTGGGCACGAGCCGCCAGTTCTTCTTGTGTCTTCCTTATAATTTCTTGTATAGGCTACGCCTAACTTTTTATGGCATCAGCTTTAGTTAGTGTTGTCTTTGTGTCTTCTTCTGGTAATTTCTTGTACAGTTCATGATGCTGCTCCTCATTGAAGTTCTGTACGCTCTGTGCCCCCCGATAATAGCCCCCAGCAGCCAAGTACAGTCATGCACCCCGTGCAATGAACATCGCTCGACAATGACCACCCACCTGGAACACTTTTTATTGTGACTGTACTTACCATCAGCAGGCAGCGGACCAGACTGTACCCCCGAATTATTCGGCGTGTCCAGAGCAGCCAGCAAGGTTAAATAGAGTGAGTGCAGTGTCCTTGCTTCCGGTTGAATGGTGGAAAAAATCGGGTTGGAAAAAGGAAACGGATTGAAGATTTTTGGATGGTTGAAGGAGATGATGAACAAAGATATTGTGTAGAAGAAGAAGAAGAAGGAAGAGTGAGAGGAGGAAGAGGAGGAATAGAAAATGGTAGAGAAGAGGAGGAGGAGTAGGTGGTGGGATGGAGAAGAAGGAGAATCAAAGGTTTTGGATAGGACAAAGATTTGTTGCACAAAGACAATTAGACGGTGTAAATGAGGTATTATAATTGTACGGCGTTACGCCGAAAGGACTTACTAAAGAAGTAAATAGAGTAGTTTATTGTGTTACCCACAATAAACTACTTTTGAGACATCGCGTACCAAAGATGAAACTGCAATAATACCTCCCAGTTAATCCTCCAAACAGATATTCTGATTTTGTGAACACATATGAGCTTTAAATATCATAAACGAGATATTTATGTGCAAAAATCACTGGCGGCTCGTACCCACAAAACAGGTGGAGTGCCCGTATCTTTTACTATACCGCACTTCACCTATTTCGTGGGCACGTGCCGCCAGTGACAAAATCATTAATTTTCCATTTCATGGAAATTGTGAGGGTTGGTTCCTTCATGCATTACAACATATAATTGTTCTTATTGAAATATGTGGAACTAGACACAAAATTCCTGTCTTGTGTGGTTTGTCTCTTTTCTGCATAACTAACACAAAAAATAAGAATAATAATAATCAGTTGATATTGAGGGAGTTGAACTGCAGAAAGGAACCAAGCCGCTTGGTTCCATTCTGCATGACCTAATTCACAGATTAATAAAAAAAAGTTGGTTCCTGTGTTTTTCAGTCCCAAAGTCGGTATTACAATGGAAGCCTAAATAATCAGCTTTGGAGAGAATTGTGATTTTCTGGTATTTTCTAGGCGTAAATGATGAAAAAACCTTCCTTTCATAACTACATAAACATGATTCTCACCAAAGATTTTTCTGATAACAAAGGAAATCACCGGAAAAACAGCCCAGAACAATCCAGCAGAGTATTCTGGTCTGAAGATGATATTAAGAAAAGTGGAACTGAGTGGATTTTACAGTCTGGTCGAGCAAACAAGACATTTTGTCAAGTTGGGATAATTACTCCAGCTTGGTCAATAATGCTTTTAAAATTGTAGATTTAGTCTCAAATTTTAGGAAACATTCTGCGCAACAGTTTGAGACCAAATTCATAATTTTAAAACAATATTGAACGAGCTGGAATCATTTTCCCATCTTGCCAGAATGTCTTCTTTGCTTGGACAGACTATACCTGTTGCTAGCTAGCTTTAGCTGGTGAGCAAATGATAGGCCTAGTGGATATTGAGGGTGTTGTTGGGGGGGAGGGGGTGTTAGAGTCACTGCTTCCGACCTTTTATTATCGGCAGGGTGGTTTTTTGAACGATGGGGGGGGGGTGAACACTCTCTTTCAACCCCCCCCCTAACCTGTTGGATTTCCTTTCGTGTATTTTCCACCTGTAGAAGAAGGAAAACGGTGAGAATATTTTCCTCCCCTTTTCTTACCGTAAGGGTGGAGGGTGGGGTTCTGCCTCATTTAACTTGTGAATTCCTAGATCTCTCTCTTTCTCACACACACTCTCTCTCTCTCTCTCTCACTCGCTTAGCACGCAAATTTTATTCGTATAAATCCCGTACAAAGAAGGTATGCCAAGAATTCGGTTGTATATAGCTCACGCCAAAAGTTGAGGCGGATGCTGGATGACTGTTTTCAATTGTCAGCTCTGTCAGGACAGTCTGTGAGCTGTCTGTGAGAGTGCAGTGGAACGAGGGCGTCCTTGGCAATGCTAAAGTGTGCTTGAACACAGCTTCAGACTGTCCTGACAGAGGTGAGAATTGATGAAAGTGATTTTCCAACCGTCTAAATGTTTGATTTTACGTGTAGTAACATCAAAAAGCAGGAAATTTCACACTTGTTGAAGATACTTCCTTGAAGGTTTTGTTTGTAGGGGTTGCTTAGAGGGGCTTAATTAGGTTTGTTTCTGTAATTTGTGAGATTATCATTTTCAGCGTATTCGTTTGCCTTAGTGGATTGTTTTCTTGCAAGAACGGTCTCTGAACAGCTAATATATTTGTTGAAAATTCATAGTATTTTTGACTAAGTAATTAATCCAAATTTAAGAAAGGAACAGTTTTTGGACTTGGTCTATTGTCTGTCTCTCTCTTTATATTTATATTTCTCTCTCTCGTATCATATTATATAGCTTATTTGTTTATATTTGAAAATTATTAAGAAGAAGGAAGTATAGAACACATTTGGTGAAGAGCACTGGCGGTTCGTACCCACGGAACTGTTGAAGTGCTGTACAGTAAAAGATACGAGCACTTCACCTGTTTCGTGGGTACGAGCCGCCAGTGGTGAGGAGGTTGACTTGAAATTGATATCAATTGAACTGGAAAGAAGGAAGGTAGTAGGAGATTTACTGCATCTACCTCGTTCCATCCAATTGCAATATTTGATTGTTGATGATTTCTGCTCAATGTTAAGCTTTTCGATTGTCAGTCAGTGTTCACCTCCAGTACTTGTACAGCTTGACAGTTCTGTGAAAGAAGCGGCGGTACTTGAACTTGAACTTGGTAAGCATCTGCTTAGTAAAATGGTCGTCAGCTGTTCCTGGAAATAAAGCAAGTTTACTTGACTTTACTTGCTTAGCACGTGCCATTTGAAAGACTGTATTTTTCTCCTTGTCTCGTCATTCCTCTGTCTTCTTTTTTACTTCCTTTTGGTCTTCTTCTTCTTCTTCTTCTTCTTCTTCTTCTTCTTCTTCTTCTTCTTCTTCTTCTTCTTCTTCTTCTTCTTCTTCTTCTTCTTGTTCTTCTTTTCCACCTTCCTCTCTCTACGTCTGTCGCATCCTTCTCCAGTTCTTAATGAACCGATTCTCTTTTGTCTTCTAGACCTCTTGATTGTCCTTGTGCTTTCTTCTCCCTTTATTCTTCTCTATTTTTCTTTCTTCTTCTTCCTTTTCTTCATCTCTTTTTTTCATTATCTTTCTCCATCATATTCTCTTTTCACTTCACCTCATTCTTGTCTGCCACTACCCTTCGTTTCATCCATTTATCTACTATTTCTTTTCTTGCTCTTCTTAACTTCTCTTCTGTGTGCTCTGTGAACCCTATCAGTAGACGACGTGAATTAGAGGAGAAAATAAGAAAGAGAAAAAGGAGGAATTTTTGTAGGTGGAGGAGGAGTAGAAGAAGAATGAGAAGAAGAAGAAGGAGTAGGAGAAGAGAGAGGATCTACGCTCGATGTCCTGTTCTGCTCCTCCCGGCATGACCAATTGTCCATTGTCTGTTGCTAGATTATTATAAATAAATACTGTGACTGTAGCTTGTACCATCTATAGGGTGTCCATGAAAAGAAGACATTCTGGCAAGATGGAAAAATTACTCCAGCTAGGACAATATTGGTTAAAAAATTATGAATGAATTTTGTCTCAAATTGTTCAGCAGAATGTTTTCTACAATTTGGGACTAAATTTATGCTTTTTGAACCAGTATTGACCTAGTTGGAACGATTTTCCCATTTTGCCGGAATGTCTTCTTTGCTTGAACAGACTATACCATCTAGTTCTAGCCTATAAAAGCATTGGAAGCAACTAACAGAAGCATTGGATTGATTTTCTTGCACTGATTTGAAATTACTTCAGTTTAAAGTATATAATTATTGTGAGTTCGGATGCAATTAATTGGGTTTCTTATTTTCAAGTTTGCTATATCGCAAGTTAGTAATCTGAATGTTTGGTCTAGTAGAATATTGTTGAGAAATAACTTATTTCATGAAAACTAATATTTTTGTTTCTATTTTGTTGCAGGTAAGCATACAAAACAACTATTGTACATCAACTTGTGGTAGTGATACAACTTGAATGTAAGTAATTTATAGGAGTATTCCAAGTAAATTTAGAGAGGAACAATATTGTAAACAGAGTACATTCTTATCGTGTGTTTGGAAAGACTGGTCACATTTTTTCCCTATAACATGATTCTAAAAGGGTTACAATATATAAATAACACCTTGCAAATCAAATCTACTTTCTAGTAACATGTTTCCAAGCTCATGTTACAGATGTGTGTGAATGCACCCACTTGATACAGTAGAATTTATGAACAGCTGATTTGTTGAAAGCATACTAATTAGCAATGTCTTGCTATGTAGTCAGCTTCTTTTGTCATCAGCAACCATTTTCTTCATTCCTTCTTTTTGTCCTTCTCCTCATTGGTCAATCCTTTCTGCATGCATGTTGTTTTGTTTCCTTTTTCTTTTCTCTGTCTAATCTTGCTTCTTTAGGGCAGACTGGCATTCCAATGTGTGCGATGGTATGGCATCATTATCGCTATTATGATCATCATTATTCCTAAACCATATTCTCCTCCTCCTCCTCCACTTTCTTCTCCTCCTTCTCCTTCTCCTCCTCCTTCCCTCATTCTACCACTCATCTTGATTGCCTATTCCTATCAACTTTCTACTCCTTCTTAGATCTTCCCCTGTCTACATTATTTCCTTTCTGTTCTTCTTTATGATTATCATTCTATCTCCACCAATTTCATTTATTAACAGTCTTCAGCTCCCTATCTGCTTTCAACCTCCTTTCCTCTTCTTCTTCTCCTCTTTGCCTTGATTTTTCTTCTCCTTCTTATCTTTTCCGTGTCCAAATTATTTCCTTTCTCTTCTTCTTCATAATCATAATATCTCCACCACTCTAATTTCTTTACAGTTTTAGTTCTCTTTCCGCTTTCAACCCTCTTCCATCTTCCTACCTCCTCCTTCTCCTCCATCTCCTCCATCTCCTCCTTCTCCTCCTCCACCTCCTCCTTCTCCTCCTCCTCCTCCTCCTCCTCCACCTCCTCCTTCTCCTCCTCCTCCTCCTCCTCCTCTTTTCTCATTCCGGGTTTTTATGATCATATTGTCACATCTTCAAAGACAGAGCTGGAATTTTTGAGGAGTGTATATGTATTATTTATTTCATTTTTAGTACGTTCATGAACCTGTTCTATGACTAAACAGCAGTATGTTTGGTGTGGTCTACCTGAGAGATGATGATAATATTATACTCTTGAGATCCGGGTTTATCTTTCTCCTTTTGTCTTTCTTCTCTTTCACTCTCTCTTCCTCTTTCTGTCTCTTTCTCTCTTTTTCTAATTCTTGTTCGCTCTCTTTTTCTACTCTCATCTTCCTCGTGGATCCGGTTTGTTAGATCATCGTTTGGAATTTCGTGTTTTGAATTGATGAATATTGTTGAGGTCATGCTTCTCTTCTGATCATAATATGCGACGTATTATAAAGAGATCATTCTTATAGAATTTCTATTTCAGCTTGGTTTGATTTGTACTTTATTGTAGATGCAAGAGAAAGTATTCCAATTACGTACCATCAAATTTGTATACAAACATATACAAGAGAGGAATGAAGTAAATGAGTACACTGGATGTCAGTAGGCCTAAACCTTGCGCCCGTTTCAGACACCATGAATTTAGATTTCTTAATGTTTTATTGTGCTAATTTCTTGAAAAATGAAAATGTTCATGTGCCTAGGCCAAGTGGTTCATTTGTATATCAATTCCACTTCTTTTTAGGCCTAAATCCACCAAAATAATAAAAACGAGGTTTGGTTCTAAATCGACAAAAATCATATTGAAACACACTTTCAATGTCAGCTAATTAAAACTAACTAACGCTGAACCAAGTTTTCGTTTTTATGAACGTTTGCCTTAGTTGTAAGCAGTTGTGTGTTGTCATGAGTTGTAAGGTAGGCCTAATGTAAACTTTCTATCTTAAATAGAATGTAACTATTGGAAATAATAATTGATTCACTTCAAACAAGCTTAATCTTGTGTTGTATCGTCTTGAAAGAAAATGAATCGTGGACAATCAGCTCCAGTTATTGAACGTTATGCAAGTATTGAGTATATGCAGCGCTGTAAGGCTGAGGCCGCACTGCCGGTGGGTAGAGCGTGGAGGGTGGAGGGTAGTTGGTAAATGTATAGAACATACACACCATCCACAGTAATACATCGTATGAATGCTATGTGTTTAGTTGGTATGGTTAGCCGCCATCTTGAAATTCTTAAATATGGACAATATAACCTCAAAAAACAGTATTACGTCATACCGTTCATACGATGTATTACTGTGGATGGTGTGTATGTTCTATACATTTACCAACTACCCACCACCCTCCACGCTCAACCCACCGGCAGTGCGGCCTCAGCCTAAGAGAAGTGTACTTTTGTAAATGAAGAGCGAAGTACCAAGAATATGCAGCAGCAGTTACTTTTGTAAATAAATAAAGAGGGAGGAGCATAGCATAGTATTGAGGCTGCATCGTTCACACGACACAAGACCAGTTGGGAGGAATGTGGAGAGGCCAGTGGAAAAGAAAAACAAAAAACAAACAAAAGGAACGTGAATGAAAGATGGTGGGAGGAAGAAGATAACCGGATGGAAGAGAACGGAGAATGACTTCCGGATGATGCCGGTTGTTGAGTGGGGAAGAGAGAGGGATTGAGGGAGAAAATGTGAGATTTATTGGGGAAAAAGAAGATGAGATTGATGGGGCAATGAGTAGATCAATGAATGATTGATTTTAACACTGTTCATTCGTCTATCATATTGAGATGAAGGAGAGGATTTAGAAGAAGTATGAAGGATACCTACAAGAAGAAGAATACTAGTAAGGAGATAACGAAAACTTGAAAATGTGAACGGCAGCAGAAGCAGAGCAAATAAAAAAGAAGGAGGAGAAGAAGATCATCAACAATGAGGAGGAGGAGAAAAAGAAGAAGAAGAAAAGAGGAGGAGGAGGAGGAGGAGAAGAAGAAGAAGAAGAAGAAGAAGAAGAAGAAGAAGTAGTAGAGGAGTAAAGTGGCATTGGCCCCACCGACGCAGAGCAATGACCCTGACCTAAGATTCGCGAAAGAGAACGACAGAGAGAGAGTGAGTGAGTGAGTGTGTGTGAGAGAGAAACTTGAAAAGAGCAAGATGAATGAAAGAGAAAACATTGTTGTAAACCATCAACGAAATCTGTTGTATATTGACTACTGTACTATCAAAGTGGATTCTAGGATTTATTCTAAAGAGAAGAGTTATGAAATATTTATCTACGATGAGTATTTTTTATGGTCCATACAGGTAACCATAACATTGATAAGATAAACAACATTGATAACATTGATAACATAAGATAACATTGCTTTGTATATCCCCTATTCGATTTCCATACATTTCTAATCAACATGGCAACATGCTATAGCAAAATAATGTCTAAAACTTTGTAGAATTAAACATTTGAGGACAAGAACATTGGATTCCTCTCACACCTATAGTCTGTCCTAGCAAAGAAGACCCTCTGGCAAGATGGTAGAATGCCTCAAGCTAGGTATTCAAAATATATGTTCAAAAATTATCAATTTTATCTCAAATTGTAGTAAACAATTTGATCTACTATAAGGACAACTTTTATAATTCTTGATCAAGCTTTAGACATTTTCCCATCTTGCCAGAGGGTCTTCTTTGCTTGGACATACTATGTACTTGAAATGAAGTGCTCATTGAAGTTGTCGAAAACAGTACATGTGACAAGTAGATTACATTAAATTTGGAGGATGGCTAACGATTTGTATCAATGATTAGCTCTGTCAGGACAGTCTGCTAGCGCTTTACGAGTGATTATCGAGCCCAAGGTTATTGCAATTCTCTTGTAAACCGCACATAGACTATACTATAGTTATATTATAGTTGTATTGTAGTATGGTACTATATTATAGTTGAACCAATATCAGTATGTTGATTTTCGATCCGTGGAATAGTAAAGTGTTGTACAGCAATATTGATCAGTTTTTCCAACATTACATGGTCCAAACTTATTCAGGTTATCCATAGTTGAAGCCCAATGTTAGCTGAAATAACAACATTTTTGACCACAGCACAATCACATAGATACGACCACCCCGTCTTTCGGAGGAGACGATAAGCCGTCGGTCCCGACTACCTAAAAAGTAGTCGTCATCTATCATCCATTTCATTACCCACGCACAAGCCTATGAGCTTATGTGGGCTTCACCCTCATAAACAAACAAACATTTGGATCTTGCATCAAAGCAGAGAGTTATAGAGATTCAAGCAATGATTGCAAAGAAGATGTGAACGAATGAAGAAACAGGTGAAGTGCTCTACAGTATATGACACGGGCATTTCACCTGTTGACGAGCAGCCAGTGTGATAGAGTGAATAGAATCGAGTACGAAGATTACCTTTTCTCAAAAAAAGGCGGCTCAGGTGATGATATTCTGAGTACTCCGAAAAAAGGGGAACCGCCGCATAAAAGGGTTATTACACTTTAGGCGGGGCTCTCAGTCTTTCCGATTTACTCTTCTTGTGCTGTTGTTATTCAAGAAGAAGCGAATGACGAGGAGAAGAAGGAGAAGAAGAAGGGGGGTAAGTAAATAAGATGATGATCTGGAGAACGAGAAGGCACACATAAAGAGGAAACAAAACCTGAGCGGTTTTATGTTGATGTCGTGGGTGAAAAAGATCGATAGGCCTTCTTACCTCCTCCTCCTCCTCCTCCTTATCCTACTCCTCCTCCTCCTCCTCCTCCTCCTCCTCCTCCTCCTCCTCCTCCTCCTCCTCCTCTACTTCTTCTCCCTTTTCTTGTTCTACTTTTAATCCTCTACCTTCTTTTTCTCGTCCTCCATCACTTCCTTCTAATTTTCTTCCTCCATCTATCTTCTCCTCTCGATTCTTCTTCTCCTCTTGTTCTTGTTCTTTGGCATCACCTTCTTGTTTCGCTGTCCTCTCTGATCAAGTTGAAAGCTTTGTTGTAGTTATCATTCTAGATTACGTTTATCGAGAAGATTGGATAAATTGTTGTGTTACGAAATGAAGGTCAAATACTTATTATCAAGACAGGATATCTTTTACATTACCCAATTATAACATAAAGATCATTGATTTTACTACAAATTTTCAGCAAAGGAAGTACGGAATAAGTTTACTCTCATTCTCCTCTAATGTAAAGGTAATGTTGTAATGTAGTATTAAGAGTTTGTAAAGGGTTGTGTGTTAGAAAGGACCAAGAGTCCTATCTCCGCCCTTAACAAAGGTATTTAATCAATCTCTCTTTCTTTCTTTCTTTCACTCTGTGTGTCTCTCTTTTGTTTCAAATCCGTGTATCTCAATGCATATGACATAAAGTTCATGTTATGTATCACAAACAATGCTTCAACTTGTGTAACGCATGCCTAATTTACTTTTCCTCCAAAAGTAGAACATGTCGATACATACACTTACCCGGTTTATACTGAAGATACACTGTTTCTTCACTACACTAAATTTTATGTAACTTTCAACTTTGTGTAGCAAGTTGGAGATAGGGGATACAATGTATTCCAAGTCGGAAGTTGAATCATATAGAGTGTTATCGAGGTCCTCCATTATTTTAGGGTGGTTTAGTAGGTACGCTTTTAGGGGGTTGATGGGTTTTTTGGTGGGGGAGAGGAGGTGGTTCGATTATCATCGGTGTCAAATTTTGCACTTTTCTCAAGCTAGTGACGTCATAGCCTCTCTTTTTCCATGAAACCTCCTGTAGCCTCCTTTTTTCGTGAAACCACACCTGGTGTTCGCGGAAACTAGGAAGATACTCCGTTGCAACGTAATTGTATTGTGACGGAGTGTCTTGTAAGATTGCGCGATACTTTCAATTTCGGCAGCTTCTTATTCAATTTTCATACGTGAGTTTCCATAGAGGAGCTTTGGGGAAGGAGCTTATTTGTGGGTTGTTTACACGCGCTTCTATATAGGTAATAAATCTATAGGTGTGTATGATGGGGTGTAGTCAGGTATCAGGGGTTTTATGAAAGTGGTTTTATATATATTATCTGCTTTTTCGATATCGAGATCCGTGTAGGTTATGAATCTTTAGGGGTATATGTTGTAGTGTAGGCTTGTACTTGTTTCATGGGTTTTCTGAGGGTATTTCTAAAGATTGTTTTACTTTTTTATGTCGAGAGGATTGTGACTATTTTACAACATGGATGATGGTTTTCCGAGAGTGTTTCTATGAATTTATATGAAGCTGTCGCCCATGATTCAGGCGGTTTCCTAGCTGATATAACTTACTAACCGCTGATTTAAAGCATCAATTGTTGTGTCTTTTGATTTCATGAACGTAACCGAGGAATAGATGAATGATAACTCTAATTGACAACATCAGCTGGTGGAGCGCACAAGCAGCAGACGAAACCGCCTAACTTTTTGCTGTCATCTCTTAGAGGCCTATTTGGAGTGGAGTTATGTCATGTTATATCATGTTGTTTGTTTTACCATTGGTTTCCATTTAATGAGGATGAGAAGAAAAACAAAAAAATGAACAGAAGATGAAGGAGGAAGACTATAAGAAGTAAGAAAAGAAGGAGCAGGTGAAGGAGAGAACGAAGAAGTATGAGGAGGAGGGGAAGAAGAAAGTGGAGGAGAGGATGAAAGAGGAGGAGCAAAAGATGGAGGGAAGGAAGGAGGAGAAGAAGAAAACTAAGACGAAGAAGGAGGAGGAGGAGTATGAGTAGGTGAAGCAGAAGACGATGAAAGGAGGAAGCTGGAGGAGTAAACAAAGAAGAAGGAGGTGGAGGAGGACAAAACGTAGAAGAAGATGAAGAAGATTAGGAGTAAGAAGGAGGTGGATGAGAAAACGTAGGACGATGAGGGAGAGAAGAAGGGGGAGGAGGACGATGAGGGAGAGAAGAAGGAGGAGGAGGAGATGAAGGAGGAGGTGAAGCAGTAGAATGATGGATGAACGGAGAAGAAGAAAACTACGAAGAATAGGAAGACGAAGGAAGGAGGAAGCTGGAGGATTAAACGAAGAAGAAGAAGGAGGTGGAGGAGGACAAAACGTAGAAGAAGAAGGTGAAAAAGATTAGAAGTAAGAAGAAGGTAGATAAGAAAACTAAGGAGGATGAGGGAGAGAAGAAGTAGGAGGAGGAGGAGATGAAGGAGGAGGTGTAGCAGTTGATGGATTGAAGAAAACTACGAAGAAAAGGAAGACGAACAAGGAGGAGGAGGAGCATGAGTAGGAGATGCAGAAAACGAAGGAGGGAAGGTTTTGGAGTAGAAGAAGAAGAAAGGAGGGTAGTATGAGGAGAAGAAGAGAAGAAGCAGAAGAAAGGAGGGTAGTATGATGTGTGACATGCGCCTATAGCCGTGAAATGACTGTAATAAAGCAGACGTGTGTGATAGGGTAGGCCTATATGCCACGGTGTCACTACTAAAATCTAAAGCCCTTGTTTTGTATGCCTGAGCAGGGCTTTTTTGATGGGTGGGGATTCATCTGTAAAATAGATGGAAATAAGGAAGAATATGAGATATACTCAGTTCAAGCAAAGAAGACATTCTGGCAAGACAAGTAATTGACTCCAGCTCAATCAGTATTGGTTCAAAAATTATAAATTTGACCTCAAATTGTAGGAAACATTCTGATCTACACAATTTGATACCAAATCTATAATTTTTGAACCAATATTGATTGAGTTGGAGTCATTCTCCCATCTTGACAGAATGCTTGGACAGATTATAAGAGTAGAGGAGACATGATGGTGTATTATAAGCAGATGGGGAAAACTATTAGACTTGGTTAACAAGGGGGTTTTTAATCTTAGATTATTACTTATTTGACTTTATGTGATAGGATTTTATGTGTGTAAAGGCTTCTTTACATGGAGGATTTCTGATACGCAGTAGTGATACAGAGTTTAGAATTGATACAGGAAGGAAGCTTGTTGATACGAGATATTTGCAATTCTCTTGGATTGCCGCCATATTGATAGTAAGCTGATTCTATTTATCAATTATTGAACAATTTGAATGCATTTAAATTCAGTTTAGGTATTTTTCAAGTTGAATTAATAGAAAATAGCAATAGAACACTAAATTTTAAAGATAAAATAGCAGTTTTTTCCACGATTTAACAAGCATTGTCAAATGAGCTAACCTCACTTTGTAACCCCACGTTGCGAATGTTTTGTGTCAATGAGCTTCCTTCCTGTATGATTGCGTATCAATTTTGGAATTTTGTATCTCTACTATGTATAAAAAACCCGCCTTGTAAAGAGGCTTCAAAGAGGCATAGGCCTACTGTATTAGAATACAATGGAATACAACTTTTGTATTATTGACGAGACTGAACAGGATTCTCTATCAAGAATCTTACGTTCAGTAGTTCAGTTTCAGCTGTATGATTCCTATATATTCCATCTACTTTACTCACATCTCCCCTTTGAAAGTACAGAGGAATTCTGTATTGGAATACAATGAAATATAGTCTTCGCAGTATTGACGAGCTTAAGGAATTATTACCTTATTTATCAAGGTATAGTGTGGTCGAGCGAAGAAGACATTCTGGCAAGATAGGAAAATCACTCCAGCTCGTACAATATTTGTTCTAAAATGATAAATTTGGTCTCAAATTGTAGATCAGATTGTTTCCTACAATTTGAGACCAAATTTTAACCAATATTGATCGAACTGGTGTTATTCTCCCATCTTGTCAGAATGTCTTCTTTGTTTTGACAGACTAAAGTATTGACGAGTTCAGTGCATATTTACCTATCAATACATATTCTGGTGAACACTGGCGGCTCGTGCCCACGAAACAGGTGAAGTGCTGTATAGTGAAAGATACGGGCACTTCACCTGTTTCGTGGGCACGAGCCGCCAGTGCTGGTGAATCTTCCCTACACTCGAAGTTCCTACAGAAGTTCGATGCCTATTGCATCTACTCAACATACTCGATATATTATTATGTCTTCCAGGTTTCCCCTACTATTTTAATACAGTGGAATACATAAAACTCGGGTTGGCAATAAAACAGGAGCAGTGGTTTCTTCAAAATGTCCGACTCTATTTATTGACGGCAGGAACTGAAAACATATAAAGACATAAATCTCGGATTGAGAGCATATGTGGCTCGCATATGTTGTGATGCACATACTATAACTGTATAACTCTCTATGTATGACACTATATTATATTTTTCTACATATATGTCACTAGAACATTGCAGTATATTATTATACATATAGTATTATGGTTTATATATGTGGTTGTGTGATGAGTATATCTATGTTTATTAAAGGTGGGGAGGCGTTATATATGATACTAAACCTATATCTTGTACATGAGCGATTCTATAACTATATTGTGGTAAATATGTGTGTTTGTGTTTGTAGGACAAGTATACCTATTTTTATTGAAGATATATGACACTAAACCTTTATTATTCCACACCATGAGCGGTGCTATTTCTGTATTATGGTGCATATATGTGTTTGTGTGATAAGTATACCTATGTTTATTGCAAGTGGATATAGACAATTGATGTGTATTTTCCTGAAGCTATAATGCTGGATGGTAGGGTGGTACCTTCAGTGATATTCAAGAAAGGATTTACACGGACAGTAAACATTTACTGCTTGTTGCTACATCCAACCTGCTTCCCTTCTTGAATCTTCTTCTTTTTCTTCCCCATCGTCCTCTTTTTCTTGTTCTTCATCATCATATTCTTCTCCTTTTTCATCATCGTCTTATTCTTCCTTTTCTCACTATCCGTTATTCACTCCTTATTTTACTTTTGTTTTGTTTTTTTCGGAGTTCTACTATCTTTTCTTTTCTTCTTCTCCTATAGTAATTCTAACTACAGAGCTTAGGAAAGAAAACAGATGAAAAATTCTATATCTTTTTGAAATATGCCTGCGAAAATCACTCTAATATCTGATTACAGGATAATATTGAAATTGAAAAGTACTGATGAAACGAAAAATCTGGGGAATTATATGAAAACTACAGACTACAAAATTACAATCACTAGAATACTAGAAATTACAAGAGTAATCTATACACTAATATCATTCTATAGACGAAAAAATATTATTAATAACAATGATCATGAGCTGTGAAAAGTTACAAAGCAACGAAAAATTACCATTATTTGGGAATTAAACTCATTTTTCAGTCTCTGTATGTGAAAAATAATATACAAGACACATGAAATGAGTATATGAAATACTATACATGAAATGAGTATGTGTGATACTGTACAAGAAATAGTATGAAACGGGTTGTATCCACTTTCCTAATCAAAACTAGTCCACCATTTGATTGAAATAGTTACAGTTTCAACGCTTCAAATGTTCAGAGGAGTTGAGAGCGAAAGTCATCATCATCCTTATGATCATCAAGATCCTCATCAGTGGTGACCGAATTATGATTAACATCATCAAGATGGTGATGATGATGATTATTGTTTGAGTGTGAGGTTGCCATTCGGGGACTGTGGTGGAAAGGGGAGGGGATGTAGTCTGTCCAAGCAAAGAAGACATTCTGGCAAGATGGGAAAGATACTCCAGCTTGTTCAATATTTGTTAGAAAATTATAAATTTAGTATCAAATTGTAGGAAACATTTTGCTTTACAATTTGAGACCAAATTGATGATTCTTGAACCATTATTGATTGAGGTGGAGTCACTTTCCCATCTTGCCAGAATGTCTTCTTTGCTTGGACAGACTATAATTTCAAATTCAGGTTTAGGTTTACTCGCGATTTCTGTTACAGTGGAGAATGATGGGGAAGTAGTATAAGGTGAAGGAGATGGAGGAGAAGAGGAGGAGGAGGAGGAGGAAGAGCAGGATGAGGAGGAACTTCATTTCCCCGTCAAGAGTTGGTTGGCTAGTCCACCGGAAACAATTTGAGAGCTTTAATTTATTTAGCACGTCGGCCAGGGAGAACCACCCTCCCCCCTTCACAGTGAACCCCTCCTAAAGTGCCCCCCTCCAAAGCCCCAGTCCCTAAAACACCGTCAACTGGGGTCCAGTCGGGTTTCTGCCTTGTTGTTTCACTCTAAACTGTTGTCTGGTTGTCTTTGTTTTTCGTGGAATCATCGTTATCGTACGGTATTGAATGTCCAACATTTTGGTAATTGTGAAGCTCATAGCATTTAATTTGATAGATTGATAATGTTGAACTTTATTATTCTTTTAATCGAGCTAGAATTTGTGATAGGAAAATATGTATCCTACATTTATGATCAAAGTAATGTAATTATGTTTCACAACATCATCTTCATGATTGCCCTCTTCAGATCTTTGTTGCGACATTAAATTTTCAACTACAATTCCATTACTTTCCTATTATTGAACTCAGTCCCTAATGTTATGAGCTCTCATTTCTTCTCCGTCTAGTACAATGATGGGAATTTTAAAGATATATATTTTTGGGTGGTTCTTATTCACTGGCCTGCTGAAAGTAGAGAGCTGGACGCAGCAGTATTAGAAGAAAAGTAACAAAAAGAATAAGAAAGAAGGGACAGAAGTATAAGTAAGACTCAAGGACGAAATGAAGCTGACATTGCGTTTCGGTTTTTATTCGTCTTTTTTATAATTGTCCTGAGATTTATTTTTTGGTAGTGAATGAACAAAGAAAACCTCAGTGGAATTTTAGAAACTTTGTTCAATTCTAATGTACCATGGATAATGGTATAATGGTAATATGTAGACTATTATTTCCATTGCTTTATATTTAGCCTGGCTACTACAGTATAACATTTTAAAAATAAGGAAAACACTGATACTGTAGAAAATTCTGTTCCATTATTCCTATGCCTGATACTTCTAAATCATATTTCCTACTCCATATTCTCTTCTCGAATTATTTTCCCCCTTCTATATTGTATTCGTTCCTCTCCTTTCCTTTTATATCATCTGCCTCTTATTCTCCTTCTCCTCTGTCATATGCTACATGCTTCATTCTTCTCGAAATACCTTCGATAGGGGTCTATTCCATGGAAAGATTGTTTTCTCTCCCTCAAGATGCCTAAGTTTATTACGAGGTTGATAGGTTCGTTTTTATCATTTTATAGGATATTTCTATCGTTTTATAGCGACTTTTTCATCGTTTTATAGGTCACTTTGGGCTGATTGTCTACTGGTTTGATGTTGTAGGGTTATCAAATGGAATGCTGGAATTTTAGGAGATTGTATTTTGAAGACGTGTGTCTAGTGAAGAACCAAATCTTTTCTTTTGAGGATGTTCTCATCTCTTTCTATACAACGTGATGTGTTACGTTTTGGACTTATATTATATTTTATATTGACTCATCTTGAATTTTACTTATTTCTAACTAAATGACAAGTCATTTCTGACGCTTCTACTGCTGTGTTTTTGTGTTGGCCCATTAAGCATAAGCCTATATATGTTACGTTTTGTGTACAACGTGTTATCATTTCCTACTGTTTAAAATTCATTGTTTTGTTGTTTGATATTTGATGTAGACTACTGTTAATGCTGTTTTTTCGACAGAGACACCTGAAATTGAAATGAGTTACTGTATTATAACTACAGTTCATCACAAGTTGTTTTTTACGAACTCAAGTTTATAAGAATCTTACAAACATGGCTTCATCACATTATGAATACTTATAGGTGAAAATTGAATTAAAATGTCTTGAATAATTCCATTATCAGTTAATTTCTTAACAAAATTAATCATCTGCAATTCATATTTAACATTGACATGATCCATTCTGTATATTCTAAACGCTATTTCGTATTCTTTATCTTCTAAGGGAAGCTATTTTATTTGAAAAAGTACTAATCTGATTTTTATTCTGTTTCAGGTGAGCATTCTATTCCTATAATCATCAGGGAACAAGTTGGCAGATTGTGAGTGCACTATTGAATAAGTTGGAATTAATTCCATGGCAAATTGTAGATCATAATGTTTCCTAAAATTTGATACCAAATTTACAATTTTTGAACCAATATTAACCGAGCGGGAGTCTGTTTCCTATGTTGCCAGAGTGTCTTATTTACATGGACAGACTATTATAATACACGCCTAAATCTTTCAGACTGGTATCATGTCTTGCTAAATGGGAACAAATACTACTAAACGCCTGTATATAGGTATATTTGATTGATATCTCATGCTAAATAGGTGACAAGTACAGTGATATCGCCACTGTTCGGCCCACACGTTCCGGTAAACGATTCAAGAGAGGTCTTTTGTACGAAAATAGCCGGCGCAATATTTAAATAATGCCAAGTGTCAGATGATCTTGGATCTTTGAATACGTGGGATTGGAAACGTTTACGTTTACATGTCATTCACTCCAAGAACCGTTAGATGAAAGAAACGTAAAAGGCTAACAATAAGAAGAAGAAGAGAAGGAGGAGGTGAAGAAGAAGGAGGAGGAGGAGGAGGAGAAAGAGTAGGAGGGAGTAAGAAGCGTGCTAGTTTTAAAGAGATGTCTTGTTTACATAACAATAGGGAAGGATTTAGAGATTTTGTAGGATTTTCAGCTTTGAGTTTAGTATAAGTTGGGTGGAGTTGGGTACTGAAATGCTAGATTAGTGTAGTAGATTAGTGTGAAATGCTGTATTGGTATGAAAGCATGATTATTCAAATTAGTTATCAAATTTATAGGATACTTGAAAGTTGGAATTAGTTGAAATCTGTTGGTCGGATACAATTTGAAAATTGAAATCGCCAAAAAGTTGGGCGGTTTCGTCTGTCTCTTGTACGTGATGACTATGATACTATCTAATATTTATATATAGACTATAGTAGACTATCCTTCTGCTATAGTCTTTCCAAGCAAAGAATACATTTTGGCAGTATGAATAATGACTCCAGCTCGAACCATATTGGTTCAAAAATTATAAACCTAATCTCAAATTGTTGGAAACACTCTAATCTCCAATTTGAGACCAAATTTATAACTTGTGAACCAATTTTGAACGTGCTGGAGTCATTTTCCCATTTTGCAAGAATGTCTTATTTGCTTGGTCAGACTATAACAGCTAATTATCAAGCATCGATTGTCTCTTTTGATTGAAAAAAAAATTAATCCAGACAACCAGAAAGGTTAAATCACCTAGGCAAAGCTGAATGAAATCAACCAAAAGCATCATGTATGCATAGGTAAATGACAACTTGATTGGTGGCAACATCAGCTGTTGGAGCGTACAAGGAGCAGACGAAACCGCCGTAATTTTTAGTGTCCGCTGTACCATTACGTATAGTCTGTCCAAGCAAAGAAGACCCTCTGGGAAGATGGGAAAATGACTCCAGCTTGGTCAATATTTGTTCAAGAATTATAAATGTGGTCTTAATAGTAGATCAAATTGTTTCCTACAATTTGAGATCAAATTGATAATTTTTAAAACCAATATTGACCGAGCTTGAGTCATTTTCCTATCTTTCCAGAGGGTCTTCTTTGCTTGGACAGACTATAACAATGATTTATTCCAAGTTGTGTACACAAAGCGTTATTAGTGTGAACATTCTTCATCTATCAGATTGCGTTCATTTTTTTTTTCTTTTATTTTGTTCGTTGGCGTTTGGGATTCTCGTTTGGACACGCCAACTGAAGTCGTGATGCGATCATGAAGGCTGTGGGAGAATGAAAATAGGAGAAATTGCTGTGAATCTGTGATTGGGTACAGTATTGGAGTGTGAAGATGGAACGAAGTGGATGGGAGATAGCAGCGGTACAATGGATCCCACGAGAAAGGAATTGGTAGAGGAGGAGAAGGCAGAGGTGATAAAGGGGAGGGATAGAGTGAAAAGAGGAGATGAATGGGTGAGAAAGAGGTAGAATGAGAAAGAATGGGGGAACGATATTTTGGAAAATGGAGAATTCGAACTAAGTAATGAGTACTGTTGAATGTATAAACAACAGTTCTTGCTGGGAAATAAGTATTACATGTGTATTACATCTCCAATTTCTTCTGAACTTTTATAGTTTATCTTCTCTTTTTAGAATAGAGAAATTGAATTGAATTTTGATGAGTGGGGACAAATTTTAGGCGAATACCAAGACAGCAATCACCGAAGAAAAACCCTTCAAAATAGCAAAAATAATCAGATAAGATGAGTGAAAACCAGATGAAAATTCAAATAGTAAACAGATACAGTGTAAAAGAGAGAGTAAGTGATTGTGAATGAGAGGGAGTGAGAGGTAGATAGTATACAGATAGTGCACATAATTTGAAGAGCAGTGCAGTCATTGACTGGAGGAATGAAACAGGTTTGATCGTGGGAAGGGAACTGCTTTTGCCACTGACTGTACCACACCGCCAAGGTCAATGTCGGCATTATTACAGCACTCGCCACTACTTCTTACTCTTCCTTTTCTTCTTTTTGTTCTCCTTTTTCTTCTCTTTTTGGTTTCATCCGCCGCCACCACCACCTTCGCACATTACCATTGGAATTGTCCTTCCTTCCTTCCTAAATATTTTTCTTCGTATTCTTATTTTCCATCTTCTTTTCTTCCTCCTCCTTCTCTTCCTTCTTCTTCTTCTTCTTCTTCTTTTTCTTTTACTTCTTCTCACAGACCACTATAGTCTACTACTTCCATTCTGCCATACTTGTGGATTCAATTACTATAAATATGATATTTTAAATTATCCTTTCCTTCCTCCTGATCAATTTTTAATCGAATCTATTCTGATGATTTTTGTGTTTCCTCGGTTGTGATTTCATCAGAAGATTGTTGATGAAAGATGAAGTCCGCACAAATTTTAGACATGATACAAAAATTGAATCACTGAACTTATTCCAGATGTTGTCCACTGAGAAATTCGGGAATAATTTTCTACAAGACGTTCCCGTTAAGAATAGTGTGAGACTTTTCAATTGGACTGTTACATTTTGATGTAGATTATGCTAAAATGTTGGTCGGTTTCGAACAGTTTTTCATTGTTCTTGTATCATATTTTGTTCATATTCACAAAGTTTTTATGTAATACAACTTCTTTCTAATACTACATGATCTTGGTGGATACTGTAATAAACCCCATTGCCTTTAGGCCTGAATGGTCTTGCGTAGGTGTACAAGAAATTATTGCTTAGGTTCACGTTGTCTGAAATCATCTTTTCTTCTTCTTCTTCTTCTTCTTCTTCTTCTTCTTCTTCTTCTTCTTCTTCTTCTTCTTCTTCTTCTTCTTCTTCTTCTTCTTCTTCTTGTCTTGTTCCTTTTATTCCCAGTTTATCCCATGCCTTATTATTCAAATTTGAATGCATTCCAGCATGTGGTCAGGTCTATCTAGTTGGTAATCTTGATTTATTCCCCAGTGTTTGACCATCTGTTGCAATGTGTATGGTTAAGTCACGTACAATCTGAACTGTAGTGGATGGGTGACCGGCATAAGATTAGTGTCTGCTTTAAAATTGCATCATTGGTGGTTCAGAATCCATTTAGAATATTGTGGATGCAACAAGTTTACCATAGAGTTTAGTAGAGGGAACATGTGTTGACAATTGAGTTTCTTGTCGAATTTCATCAATTTTTGAAAATTATATGGGATTGAATAACTGACTTATTATTATGAGGTTAACACAATAATTATGTGAATCAGGCAACACATTAAAATTAGATTCCCTACTTTATCATGAGGTTTTGAGTTTATTTTAGATGATGGAAATTATTGGTTTTTCAAACTCCGATTAAGTTCCATGACATATTTTATATGAAATTCTCTTTTATTCATTCACAGAATATTAGACTCTATAAAAACTATCCTTCTGTTCCAAAATCATTTCCTGCCACAAACTGCGCTAATATACTGTTTTGATAGACTGCCTACACACGAAAAATTCACATCATTTCTCATCCTAGTCATTTCTACTTTTTCCTACTCCTCTTCCTTCATCTCCACCTCCTCCTACTCCTACTTCCCCGCCTTCTCCTACTCCGACTTTTCCTCCTCCTCCTCATCTTCTTCTTTCATCCTAATGTTTCTTTTTCTCATTCCCCACCTCCTCCCCCTTCACAACATTTTCCCATGCAATGTCATTCATCACTAGTTGCCCTGATCATCCTCTCTTTCTTTTTCATATTTTCTCTCTTTCTCACTCGCAAACATTTTTCCAAAGGTGCCATCATTTATTTAGCTCTCGCTTTTTTTTATTTAGGTCGGTTATTATTTATCGGTTTTCTTCTTCTTCTTCATCATCATATTCTTTTTCTTTCTTCTTCTTCTTCTTTTTCTTTCTTCTTCTTCTTCTTCTTCTTCAGTTTACTTCCGTCCTTTGTATAAATGCTCTCCATTATGTGACTGCATTGAAGGTTATTCAGCTTTTTCCTCATTCTGACCATTTCCACTTTTTCCTACTCCTCTTCCTCCTCCACCTCCTCCTCCTCCTCTTCCTCCTCCTCCTCCTCGTCCTCCTCTTTTACTCCTTCTCCTTATCATTGTCATTTTCCATAATTTTTTCTGTTTTCTGTAGGGGTTTCACCAGTTTCCAAATCACCAAGCTAGTCTGTATTCATTCGAAGTATTTTTACAAAGTTGTTTGTAACTTTATTGTGAACCAATTTTGAATTTCAAAATTTTTTTGTCTGATTCAAATCGTTTGAATGGATTTGAAATGTTGTACCAATTCGGTTGATACATAGTTCATTCAATTGATACATACTCCATTTCATGTATCTTCTGGATTGTATCATTTCGGAAGAGGATTCAACACAGCTTTACACTTTGAGTTTTACAGTACATTATTCATAGATTGATACATTTCCATTTCATGTATCTTCTGGATTGTATTATTTTGAAAGGAGATTCAACACAGCTTTACTTATTCATCTAATGTATTTTTGGTTTGTATCATCTTGAAAGAAGATTGAACGGTGGACACACAGCGTTGAGTTTCACAGACTGAGCCAGTTGATGACATTGGAAGCACCTTCACGGCCAAGCACATTGTGTGTCGTTACCCTCGCCCCTTTCTCCCTTCCTACCACAATTACCCACGTTCTCCTTCTTTCTCTATCCCCTCTGGTCTGCCTTCAGAGGCCTTTTAAATTGTGATGTCCTCCTCTTCTACTCTGGGACCAAGTCACGGAACCAAAACAAAAACTAAATAGCAAGTAAGTGAGGATGGACAATGGAAAACGAGATCACGACAACGCTGACTCTGTTGTCTGTCAATCTTGGTTTTTCTCTTCTTCTTCTTCTTCTTCTTTTTCTTCTGCTTCTGCTTCTTCTTCTTCTTCTTCTTCTCTTTCCGCTTTTTCTCCATTTTCTCTTCTTCATTCAATTTTTCTTCTTCTTCTTCTTCTTCCACTATTTCCTTCTCAATCACCTCTTCCATCTGTGTTTCTTCTTCTTCCACTATTTCCTTCTCAATCACCTTTCCATCCGTGTGTCTTCTTCTTCTTCTTCCACTTTTTCTTAATTTTCTCTTCTTCATTCAATTTTTCCTCTGGATTTTCTTTGTCCTACAAAAGATGTCCCTATCACAACGTCACTATTTTGACTGCTAATCTCTATTCCTTGTTCTCCTTCCTTTTCGTTTTCTACTTTTTCTCTTCTTCTCCATCATCATCAATCTGTTCTAAATTTTCTTTGTCGTTCAAATGCCCCTATCACGACGTTCTTTCGTTTGCTAGCCTCAGTTTCTTCTAATTTTTCTCCTTCTCCTTATTCTTCTTCTTTTACTCCTTATTCTTCTTCTTACATCTCTTTAGAATCATTGTTTCTATTGTTTTCTTTTCGTTCAACCATCGATATTAATCAAAGTTAACCCATAAATCTTAAAATTTGACTGCTTTATTCGGCTTATACTTTTTGTCCCAATTTTTAATATTTTTTATGGCAACTAATCTGCAGCTCGTGATGCATTGATTTCGGTGATCGGTTTATTTCTCTAAAGGTGATTCATGTTTTTTATTTTTCCCATGGTCTCATTTTAGTAGAATTGGCAGTTGTTCAGTGTACAGAAGATTGTTCTTTTTGTTTTTGATCCAATTTCTCATCATTTTGAAATAATATCAGTATCCAATGTCAGTATCTGCATAATTCTAAACCGACATCATTAGTATTTTATTCAACCCTGCATTTCAAGTTACCTCACACGGTATCATAATTAGAACATGTGCGAATAAGACGAATCTGATATTTTATTTCCAACCGGTCAAGCAGAATATTTTCTTTTCAGCGCTTAGAAAATTAGCTCTCATTAGGAAAAGGGAATTGGGGAGTGAAATAAGCTGAATTAGCATTTTTTTAATTCATGTTCTCATGCTATGTATAATTTTTCAAGTGAGTTATTCACTGAATTAGAAACTTTTCAACCGATATCTGAGGCTTTCAGACACTATTCAGCCAACTTTTTTCGGCTTTTTCAACGGATATATCGTTGGCTTTTCACAAGGTTTCCCTTTTTGTGTAGACTTTTGTCAGATTTTTTGTTGAAATTCTGGTGTGGATCTGATAGAGTTGACTGAATATCGCTGCTGATCTGATTGAATTTAAGGCTGGAGCGAACATTGGCTGATTTTATAATTTAGTGCAACCGAGTGTGTGAAGTTTAGTCTGCGGTAGAATTTATATTTTTCCGGGTTTTTTTCTCTCTGACATGTATGAAAGGGTGGGTATGGATTCTTCAAGCAAAGAAGACATTCTGGCAATATGGGAAAATGACTTCAGCTCGGTGAATATTGGTTCGAAAGTTATGAATTTGGTCTCAAATTGTAGGGCAGAATGTTTACTACGATTTGGGACTAAATAAATGATTGATTTGAAGCAATATTGATCAAGCTGGAGTTATTTTCCCATCTTGCCAGAATGTCTTCTTTGCTTGGATAGAATATAGCTTGAGGGTGGTAGCGTTGGTTGCAGAGTAGCGCTTAAGGGTGTTCTAATTTGTGGAAACTTGGGATAAAATTTTTTGTCGGGATGTCGGAACAAAGCCGTGTCTGTTGAAGACATGAGAAGGAAATTGGAGGAAGAAGAAGAAGGATGTGTAAAGGGATAAAGGAATGGATGAACAAAGTGAGAGAGACGGTATGATCACAGAGAGATTTGCCTTCTCTGTGTTGTAATGGACTGAATGAGAAAATGAGAGAAGAAGATGTAGATGACGCTAAAGTGTTAGGTGGTTTCGTCTGTCTCTTGTACTTGATGTTACCTAGTAACAGCTGATGTAAAGCGTCTATTGTCTGTTTGATTTTAAAAACACTATATATAGGATCTGCTAAATGACAAAGCTACAATGCTACAAGTCACAGCAATGCCGAAATCCCGAATTTTGTTGTAGGCAATTCAGAATAAGTATCTTTAAGTAATCTTTTTTTATAGATACACATTAGGAAATCACTTGTTTCGGCTGTCTCTCGACTGAATGAACTAACAACTAACAATTAAAATGAACAAACAATTATTATAAAAGTTTTTGTGTCAATGCTTTGGTTACAGTCCCGACAACTAAATTTGGGATTTCGGCTTTGCTGTGACTTGTTTATGTCGTGGCTAAAATGAAGCCACTCCAGTCGCACACACACACACACACACACACACACGCACACACACACATGCAGAGCTTTTGTTTATCTCGTCTCAAGCCATCGTGAATGAACTATAGGCAAATTAGTTGAGCTGTTTGCTAGGCTTCAGCTGTTTGAGAGTAGAAGGATCATGGTATAATGGTAACTATCTTGATAGGTTGATAGAATATCGCCTCGTGGGATGTATATATTATAAATGAACAGGAACATACGAATATTATAGAAAGAAGAAGGATAGAAAGGGAATGGAAGGGATAGAAGGATGGGAGAAGACTATGTGGAAATAGAGAACGAAATTAGTCGGTAAAAATGTCTGGAAAAGACACGAGAAGGAGAATGTGTGGGGAAATAGAAGAAAGATAGAATGAAATAAATGAGGATTATTTTCATGGGAAAAAAGATGATAATTAGAGATAATAGAGGAATAAAGAGGAGAGATTTTAGAGTTATTGAAGGCATAATGAAATGAAGGAAAATGAGAGGTGGGAGAAGAAGGAACAAAATTAGTGGAGGATATATTGAATTTAAAGGAGGAGTATTAGAATAACAATGCAATACGAGAGAAATACGTGTATGTAAGAAAGAAGAGTAATATTTCAAAAAAAGATTATTGGAAGGAGAGAGGAAGATAGATTGATGGATGGAAAGGAAGGAAAGAGAGGCGTCTACTTTTATGCCTGTAAGTGAGCACAGTGGTCATAATCTTTGTAAAAATAAAATGCGTTTTAAAATTTGTGAAAGAACGGTGAAAATATGGTGGGCCTTTTCATTGAATGAGGAGGGATTAAACCGACTGGATTACTACGGGTTTTCGCTTACCTATGTATTTTTATTCAGTCTTTTTCCAAAGCATAACATTTCTCCTGATATTTTCCTTTTTCATTTAATTTTACTCATAATACTCTTTTCTGTAGGGTTTCCATTCCTCAATATTTATTTCGTTTGCATTTCATTTTTCTCATTACTCTCCTGCCCAATATCAATCGTTTGAAGTATTCTGTTAAGATATCTTTTAGATTCTGAGGTTTTGTTGGAATAATTCTTCCTCATTCAGCACAATAATTGTACTCTCATAATTTCTTATCTTGGAATATGAAATGATTCGAGGTTAAAACGTTTAAAACTTACAAGACACAGACGAAATTTACTAAATTATTGGCGTCATCTAAAATATAAGAAACTTTTATCAGGAACTCGAGTTTAATCTCCAGGTGTTGAGTATAATGCATTCAACAATATTGAAGATGTATTTTGAAGTTATATCATCCAACAATACAAATTTTATTGACATTGATCGTAGATGATTTTCCAGCGTATTGATGAAAAGAGCTATATATCGTTCAATCAAAAAGCTAAAATTGGCGGTATCACTTTGACAGAATGTAGATGATGAATGGAAAAAGGGTAATTTTTCGGGGGGTTGCAGACGGGAGAGGATGTTGTAGGGGGATATCGGGCGGGGGGGGGGGAATGTTGCGGTGGCATTTTTAGCGAGACTACTGAATATCCATCTAACCAAGGGTGAAATGACTTTATTGACTTGGTGTGTCGCAGGGACCACATAATACAAATGTTTCTCTGTAGTTTATCACACAATATGTATTTTGTGGTCGCTGATAGGACGTCTGCTGCTTTCAAAAGTGAACACGAGAGAGAGTGAGGGGTTGAGATTGAATGTGATTTTATTTTTTGAGTGCTAAGCTCTACCGCAGTTTTATTAACTGTTGGTGAATCGGAAAATGTTTTTATTAGTGTGGGAATAGGGAAAGATTGGACAACATCAGCTGTTGGAGCTCACTAGGAGCAGACGAAAACGCCTAACTTTTTGGTGACAGCTATATAATACAAACTACCCAATCAATTGAAACTATTTTATCACCAAGGTCAGTTACTATCCAATCAACATTCATTTAACACTCGTTCAACATTCATTTAACACTAATTCAACATTCATTTAACACTTATTCAACACTCAATTAACGCTCATTTAACACTCAATTAACGCTCATTTAACACTCAATTAACACTCATTTAACACTCAATTAACACAGTTCAATGAAACACTCTTCTCAAACATTTCGGACAGTTCTATTACTTTTGGTCTCAAATATTGTAGAAACAAATAAAATGTTGTATGGATCATATAATGGCTATTAATATATGTCACAAACAACTCAACCCTGTATAAAAATATCCCTTCCTCATATATATGTGACAGAATACTGGAACATCACCCAACTAAAAGTGGGGGAGAGACTGTCTAGCTTTGAACGGCGGGTACACGCTTTCAGATATTGTCACTCATAATACGTCTGGTCGAGCAAAGAAGACATTCTGGGAAGATGGGAAAATTACTCCAGCTTGGCCGGTATTGGTTCAACAATTGAAAATTCGGGTTTAATTTGTAGAGCAGAATTTTTTCTTCAATTTGAGACCATATTGATGATTTTTGAACCAATATTGACCGAGCTGGAGTCATTTCCCCATCTTGCCAGAATGTCTTCACTGCTTGAACAGACTACACACATTTTCAGATTGGGGTGTCACTCACACTACCACCACCCCCTTCAACAATGAAAGCGGTTTGCGAATGATTTTTATTTATTCTCAGCTCTGTAAGGACAGTGTGGAAGTGGTCTACGAAAACGAAACAGTTTAGCTGGAGTCGGTCTTGTGTTGTCTATGTGTTGTCTTGGACCGTTCGTTGACTGTCCTAACAGAGACGACAGTTGATAATAGTCGTTTGCCAAGCGCCTTGGATTTTGGCACCAAATTTATCAACCCTTTGAGGGGTAGTGAAGGGGGGGTGGGGAAGGGAGCATCACCCTCAATTTAATGGAACAACGCGTGTTGTAAGCAGCCTATATGCTTTCAAAGCGAGCAGAAACCGCGGCTGTAGTGTGGGAATAGCGTTGCAGAATTGCCAGTACAACATCATTGTTTTTCCATTAATTTTCCATTTGCTACCAACTCTGCAACTGAGTATGTCTGTTACAGAGAGAGAGAGAGAGAGAGAGAGAGAGAGAGAGTGAAAGAGAGAGAGAGAGACACACACAAAGAGAGTATGATGGGGAGTGAGAGTGATATGAGAGAGTAAGAGAGAGAGAGAGTAAGTGTGTGTGTGAGAGAGAGAGAGAGAGTGAGAGATTAGATTACTTTATTCAATTAGATTAGATCAAAATTCAGGTTAGATTTTACATTACAATATAAATGAGTAGAACAAATTATTGTATAAAATTCACAAAATAGAAACTTCTAGTAAAAATACGAAAACCGGTGATGAAGAGAGAGAATGAATGAGAGAGAGAGATAAAGAGGGAATGATAGAGAGAGATAGAGTGTGGATGTGAGATGAATAGAAATGTTGAGGATGAGAGAGTGAGAGAATACGAGAGAATAATCGATAAAGAGAGTAAGTGGGAGAGAGAGAGAGAGTGATAGAGTGTGTGGGAGTGAGGGAGATAGGGAGAGAGAGAGAGAGGGATTGTGAGAGAGAGGAATTGGCTAGCCATTATTATTGTATTCCACATCTTAATTTAAAACGATATACTGAAATGCTATTAAATAGCAGTGTATAATTTTTTTAATTTTTCGTTTTATCAAATCACAAACTATCTGCTGTTGTCTGAATTTTGTCATATCTATGTTTTATTATGTTGTTGATTATGATGACGGTGAGGACGATTATGATGATGATGATGGTGGTGGTGGTGGTGGTGGTGATGGTTGATGATGACGATGGTGGTGATGATGATGGAAATGAACTGTCATATTCATATACAATGTCTTCCTATTTTATTTAAATTATTTACCTCTCTTCAATGAAATAACTGTTTTCCAGCAACCTTTCATAACTTTGAACCTTCAATTCCTAGAATATTAATTACAACGGCTGTTTATCCAAACTGTGTTATTTCATGAATATCTTCAACAACTCATTTTTGTTCCCACAACATTGTAGTTGATGGACACAATGATTGGGAAATCTTTGTTTTAGATGAATGTGCGTATCATAATTCTGGATCAATCGTTGTGTTCATTATAATGTATTTTTCGAGGATGATTTGTGTTTTGTAATGATAATGGAACTCTTCAGCATGGTGTGATGCTCAGGGTCCACTACATGTTTTTTAGGATAAAGACTAATCCTAAGGTTCTTAGTATTTTAATTCATTATACAACGCTTCAGAGGAAGAAATTATTCCAATTTTCATCATATTGATTCAATAAGCAGCAATATTCAATGCCTATAATAGGCGTGATAAAAATCCTGAACAGAATAATTATTGAAATTTTCATAGCTGGCATCAAAAGTCGAGATGTAACCTACTAACAGCTGATGAGGGGAGCATTTGTTGTCTCTTCTGATTTGAAAGCAACATCTGCTCTAGGTAAAAGACAAATTTCTGACATCAGGTGTTGGAAGGCACAAGGAGCAGTCGAATCCGCCTGGAATTTGGTGTCAGCTAATCAACATTATGCTTCTTATCCGATCAGAGACTCATTATGAATTTTTTCTACAACTAATTTTATTGAGTATTCGTAAAAAAACATAGCGTGCTTTCGATTATACCAATTCTTGGAAAATAAAATAATACAGTTTTTTTTCAGGACTGATCTGTACGTACAACAAAAAACAAACAATTATGATTACCGGTAGCAGAATTCATTATTTAAGGTTGAAAAACAAGCACTAATGTTTTTTTAGAAATATTTGTGCTGCCCACAACAAACACAATGAAAACAATGAGAGAAAAACACACGGAAATAAGCGGTATCACGATTTTGATGAGAGGAATTAACAACAGAAAACTCGCGTATGTTTTTAAATGGGGAATTCGTGAAAGTTGTGGATGGGGGAAATTAGGAGGTTTTTCATGGAAGTAGGTGGAGGGGGATTTGAGGGTTTTCATGGTAGGGTGGAGGGGGGAGACTAGCCTAAAGCGTGTTGTGAAAAAATCAAGCCATTTCAACAAAACAAAAAGCAGGTTAAAATGTATTTATTATTCAAACACTACCCGGGTATGGTAGTGAGAAGTGATGCAGCCTACAGTCTGTCCAAGCAACGAAGATATTCTGGCAAGATGGGAGAATGACTTCAGTACGGTCAATATTGGTTCAGAAATTATCAATTTGGTTTCAAATTGTAGATCCGGATGTTGTCTACAATTTGAGACCAAAGTTATAATTGTTGAACCAATTTGGATCGAGCTGGAGTCATTTTCCTATCTTGCCAGAATGTCTTCTTTGTTTGGACAGACTATACACACGTGGAGCAAACCAACGTCTCATTCCGACTGATAATCTCTCTCACTGACCCTCTCTTTTCCACTGGCGGCTCGTGCCCACGAAACAGATGAAGTGCTCCTATCTTTTACTGTACAGCACTTCACCTTTTTCGTGGGTACGAGCCGCCAGTGCTCTTTTCATCTATTTTTTACTGTCCTTCTCTCTTCCTCTTATTTCATCTCTCGTTTTCATCATTTTTCTTCTCTCTTCCCATCTGTTTTCTCCATTTTTTATTCTTCTTCCTAATTTATCCATGTTCCAGAATTTTTTCGTGCTCTCCCTTGCACATTTCATCATTCTCTCCATAATACTCTTTATTTTTCTTTTTTTTCTCTTTCTTTCCTAATTTCTCTCTCATTTACATTCAAATTTTTTCACATTATTTCCCTCACTCTGTTTTCACTATTCATCATTTCTCTAATTTCTCTTGCTTCGTCAAAACTCTCACTCTCCATTCTATCAAACTTTTCACATCTTTCTCTCTCTTTCTCTTTTCCCTATTCCTCTCTTTTTCTCTCATTTCTAATTGTTTCCTTTTATTTCCATTCACCTCCTATTTCTCTATTTCTCTCAAAATTCCTGTGCATTTTTATTATAATTTTTTCATATATTTTCTGTCTCTCTCTCTCTTTCCTCCCTTCTCTCTCTCTCTTTCTCTCACTCTCTCATTTCCTCTCACATTTAAACCTCGTTTCTTACTTAATCACTTTCTCTCTGATTCCCTCAATTTCCAATTCTCTCTTATTTCTCCGTCCTCTATTGGAACTTTCCTTTCACATTTCCATTCCATATCACACTTCTCCTTCTTACTCTCTCTCTCTCTCTCTCTCTCTCTCTCTGACGATTCCATTGTTGTGTTTGTCCTCTCCACAGACGAATATTTATTTAAAAAGCGATTTTACTCCCCAACTCAAACAGCACAGTAATACTGAGCTTTTTTTTTCTTTTTTACGAACGGCACACATTCTCTTTCCGGCTAGCGTTTTTCTCTTGAATTTAATTTTTTCAGTGAAAACACATATTTTTCGATTCTACTTTCCAATAATTGATAATTATTAGGAGTTCAGTGTAAACAAACAGTGGTAACAAACAAAGTGCGGCATTGTTTTAACAACAGGTAAATAAACAAACAAACAAACAACGTATGGAAGGTTTTGTTTATCAAACAAACGTGTTGCTGGAGTTATGAGTACAATAACTTAGGGAAAGGGCCTTACTGTTATTAAACTTTTGATAACAAACATGTTAATTTTTGACGAAAGATAAACACGGGATATGTTTTGTTGTTCTTATATAGAGTAGTAATATATAATATTAATTTTTGTCCACTTGCACAAAATATAGTCTGTCCAAACAAGAAGCATTCTAATTCTAGCATGGAAAATGACTTCAGCTTGCTCGATATTGGTTCAACAATGATTAATTTCGTCCCAAATTGTAGGTTACGTTGTGATCACAATTTGAAACAGGATTTATCATTTTTGAACAAATATTGACCAAGTAGGAGTCGTTTCTCCATCTTACCAGACTGTCTTCTTTGCTTTGATATACTATATTGTACTTGAAATTCTATAGATTTTCCTCTTAATTATAATTTCAAACCATGTAACTCTTTATTGAATGCCAAATTCCTCTCATTTTCCACTGTTGAAGTAGGTATTAGATTATTTCTAGTACAGTATTTTATCCAATATATATGATTAATTACCACAATATCACCCTTACAGCTACACACAAATTACCAGAAACATTATCAGTTCAATGACATTCTTTTTTCTCCCTGAAGTTGATGGATTTGAAGCTTGATAGGCTATTATGTATAATGATACCTGTCTGATAGACATACTAAATAGCTTACGATTATACCTATCAATAGTATCTATTGATCTATCTATATTCTTCTTTCAGTTGTGTATCGTCAACAATTTGTTTGAAATACTTTATTGTATCTATATTCCATCGTAGTATATTGCTTATAATTTGTTATACCTGTATCAGTCGATTTCTCTATATGCCTATTATTCTCTCAGTTGTATATCGTTTACAATTTGTTTGAAAGACTTCGTTATAACTTTATACATCAGTTGTATCTTGCTTACAATTTGTTGCAAACTGTTTTTTATCACTATATATATGTCGATTTATCTACACGACTTATCCATTTCGCTTACGATTTGTTCTAGCCGTTCTTTTATTACTATATCTAACGATTTATCTTTACTTTATCGGCGGAATTCATCAGTTTCCAATTTCTAGTCACCAATTTTTGTGTATTGGTGCGTCATGGTGCGTGGTTTGGTGCAATTATTCGGTGAATGCTTGTCACCAAAACAGCTTCACTTTTTTACTATTGATGTTTGACATGCGAACGAGTTATTATAGGTTAGGTTGGTAGCGGGTGGTTTTAGTGTAATTTTGGATTTTTGCTGTTATCAGTTGGTACATCTCTTGATTGAGGGCTTACGCTTGATTCAGTGTTAAGTTCAGTTAAGTTACTATTATTATTTAGTTGAGATTATGAACTGAGTGCATTTGTATGAAGTGGATAGAATTCAATTTTTTCCCTTCTGTTTCAGGTATGAATTAATCAACTGATGTAGGCCTACTTCTTATCATCGATTTGTGAGTTCACGATAAGTGACTAGATATTCCAATAATTACCTTTGGTTCTATCTCATGTTATTATGCGTATAGCTGACGGCTGACGCCAAAAAGTTAACAGGTTCTGTCTACTTTTCTACGCTGCAACAGTTGATGTTGCCAATTGGAGTTGTCATTTGACTATGCCTGGATTTTGTTTTTGAAACCAAAAGCGACAATAGATGCTTTACATATTTAAGCTGTTAGTAGGTCACTTCAAGTAGAGCTGACAGCAAAACATTGGGCCGTATCATCTGTCTTTTGTATGTGTTGTAAACTGTTACAGCTGATGTGAAGCAGCAACAATTTTCTCTTTTTATTTCGAGTACATCATCTACCCAGGCATAATAAAATGACAACTTCAATTCACAACATCATTTAGATAGTCCAATGATAGCAAGCATTCGAAAGGCATAATAATGAGAATGTCCTAATGTTGAGTTGGGCCTGGGCCAGTTACTCATGTTCTGTCACATAAGTTGTTGGGACGGGAACGGAGAATACGAAATTGCCTAACTTTGGCGTCAGTTGTATTACAGGACGGTCCAATACCATACAGCGATACGATATGTCATACTAGAGACTTTTCACTAAGAAACTAGATCTTCCACCTTAATTATATTGTGCATAATGTGGTATCGTCTTGTGTATCTTATCGAATGTATCAAATAAAATAAATTTAATAATGAATAAATGTTAATAAATAGATAAATAAATCCGAATTCATTTCCAGCAACAAAAGTTGAATTGCAACGAACAGGAACACACAGGCTTTAATTGCTTTATAATTGAATTCAATTGAAAATATTCCACTTCAAACTTTGGAAATGAAATAAAATGATCTCAAACAGTTTTCAAGACAGGAGTGGTGGATTGAGAGGGTTGATAAATTTTTAATGAATGGTAGGCGGCCTATGTGAAGTGATGAATGAAGGATTAGAGAGAGTTGAAAGGAGGGAGATTGGTGCTCTCTAGATTGGACGAGAGAAAGAGAGTTATGAAGAAAGATGCTGCAGGAGAGAGACTACCTGTTTATGAATAAAACAATGACTGAGGGCCCACTGTCAAGGGTGGATAAGGTCGTGTGTACTCTGCAAGGGTTTAGTGAGGTCTCGTACCACCAAGTGTAGTGTAGTGTGGCCTTGTGTAGTGTGTAGGGTGGCCTTGTGGTTAGATCAACTTGCATGGAGTTTTTTGAGGAGCAATGTATGTAATAAGCTTTTGTCACACCCGGAGAAACGGGTTTGTTTGAGTTCAAGCAAAACAGCTGATGTCATCTGAATTTTTAGTTAGATGGAATACCAACAATAGGTGTTACCAAAAGGTTTTTCTACCCAATGTAACCTACTAACAGCAGATGTAAAGCATAATGTTTTATCATTACATTTTATATATTTAATCTTTTGATTCAAAAACATCATCTACACATAGGCTAATCGACAACATCAGCTGTTGATGTGCCCAAGAAGCAAACGAAACCGCCTAACTTATTGGCGTCAGCTATAGCAACTACATTGAACTATATTTAACGGAACTTGGCGAACACATAATGTGTGCAGATATAGGCTGTCCAAGCAAAGAAGACCCTCTGGCAAGATGGGAGAGTGACTCAAGCTTGGTCAATTTTTGATCAAGAATTATAAATGTGGTCTTGATAGAAGATCAAATTGTTTCCTACAATTTGAGTTCAAATTGATAATTTTTGAACCAATATTGACTGAGCTGGAGTCATTTTCCCATCTTGCCAGAGGGTCTTCTTTGCTTGGACAGACTAAACACATGCTGCGTTCGCCTATTTCCATTTAATCTAGTACTGTACAATTATTAGGCTATTATAAAACGGCAATAAGTTTCAAGTCAAAATCCTCATCTCATTAATCAACCGTACATCTCACATAATTTATCATGCTAATTGCCCGCTCAATTTTGTGCTGTCTCGTGTCCTGTTGTCACCTGTGTGCTGCTGGCTGGGGCTGTGTGCGGTTGTGCTAAGTGCAGCACAAATGAGAGAAGTTGTCTATTGATCTCCCCTTCTCGCCCCACGCGGCAATGATGATAAATAATGCACGGTCCATTTCATAGCAAGCCACCTGTGAGGAGTGTATATGTGCAGTGAGAGTGAAGGAGAGGGTGTTATGGAGTGTGTGTGAGAGGGAGTGAGTGGGATGCTCTCCAAGGAAGAAGCTGGCTGCTGGATGCTTGTGCTTGAGAACAGGTGTAACTGCCAAGAAAGCCAGAAGACAGAATTCTCACGTCATCCTGCAACACTTTTCATACATCACCTATTTCTTCTTCTTCTTCTTCTTCTTCTTCTTCTTCGTCTTCTTCATCGTCTCCTTCTTTTTTCTCAATTTATTCAATTTTTCAAATATGCTCCAGTAATCTATGGATGCTGTTAGCTACACTCAAGCATTTATTGCAGCTGAATGAAATGAAAATAATTTCTCTGAACCCCTCATTGGGTTGTTTGTAGTAAAAAACCTACTCAGCTGATCGAGTAAAACCTAATACTAAATTGTGTTTGGTAGGGATATCAAATGAACAATAATTTGACCCGTTAGATGACGTTTTACAATACATGACACGACTCGTCGTAGAGCCAATCACAGCTAACTCTTGTCTTGTCTTATCTTTGATCTGAAGCAACAGAGCCGTGATTGGCTTTCGCGGCAAACCGTCGAGTCGTGTCGTGTATTAGGAGTAGCTTTTAATTCGTGGTATTTATTAAATCGAATTATTTGTGTGATGTGACTTAACGAATAATAGGATACCATGACTCAACTGGTTAATACATGGTTTGAGAAAAGTTAATACTACTGCTAATATTGCATTGGAATTGATTTGTTCGAGTGATCGATTGAAATTAGCATTGATTACTGGATACATGGGATTCTATCCAGATAACGATATAGCATAATTCAAAATTATTAAGAATTATTATAATATATTTCTCATATTTTATAGGAAATCACTGGCGGCTCGTGCCCACGTAACAGGTGAAGTGCTGTACATGAAAAGCTCGTAGCACTTCACCTGTTGCCAGTGTAGGAAATCATATATTTCACATATTATATAGGACCTAATTCAGTATTACCAAGTAACATAATATAAAATATTTGATAAGCATCAATAGTAGCCTATATCAGGCCCTGAAAATGATCAATATAAACAAATGTAAGTTATGTCGGAAAATCCATTGATTCATCAAAAACTATAGAGTTTGAAAATATCCAGTATTCCAGGTAGTAACAAATAACATTTGTATGAAGCGTATGATGAATGGCATGCAGGTTTTGAACGCCCCAATTTTGAAAGCTTGCAAGTTAATGGAGGGAAAAATTCTATTGTTAAAGCTGTTACAGGCATTTGTAGGCCGAAATTCGATTATTTGTCTCTACTCTTATATTTCCGGTTCAACGCCCCCCACCCCTCTTCTACCCCTTTTTCCTCCCCCCTTTTATTGAAACCTCCCCCGTAATAGCATCCCCCTAACCGGGTTCCGCCAACAATGGGCCAGAGCGAAAATTTGGGGAAACGTTTCGTTTTTTTCGGGGACCGGTAGCCAGCCTAAATGGAAAAGAGAGTGTTGGTTAAATGCATATATGGTTGCCGCCGCTGATTAAATTAGGATTTTCGTTTCCATTTGAAATAGTCTGGTGCAGGGAATGTGGGTGAGAGAAAGTGAGAGAGAGTGAGTGAATGAGAGATGTGAGGAATTGTTGGGGAGGGAAGGAGAGAGGGTACATTCAAAGAGGTATAAATTTAATTGATCATAATCTGTTCCATAGTCAATAATATTGTTAGTATTCTACTTAAAATTTATGGAAATTTAGGTTCAATCGTGAAGTAGGTTAGTGGTTATAATATTCCAGATGACATGAAATCTAACATTTTCAGCTTGAGTAGTTTGCAAGATTACTAATGAAACATCCTGTCTTGATAGTGATAGATTTTTCTTGAAACAATTGCGATCTTTGTAAGAAAACGTGCAGTTTGTTGACGAAACTCCCCTCTTCAATTCTATGGGTGGATGTCGACCAATCACAAGCCAGTACTATACCACGCCTTCAACGCGCTCCCATTGGTTTATCGTATTGCCTTAAGAACGTCACCAGCAAACACTCCATTTTAAAATCATAGGTTCATCATTTTGAATCAACGTCATCAGCAAACACTCTATTTCAGAAGAAGAAGAAAGAGGAGGAGGAAAAGATGATGATGATGAGGATATCAAGAAGGGAAAGTGAAGAAGATGATGCTTAAGGAGGAAGGAGAGAACAGAAGAGTCGGAGGTAAAGAAGTTGAAATAGAAGTAGATGTAGATGAAAAAGAAAATGATAGAAATAATCAATATAAGTAGTTGTAAAAGAAGAAGAAGAAGAGAAGAAGAATAAGAAGAAGAAGAAGAAGAGAAGTATACAATAGGTATAGGTGGTAGAAAGAGAAGAGATAAAAAGATCGGAACAAGAACCCAAAAGAGATATTAAATATGGTGAGGTGGTTGAACTAAAAACTCACATCCCCTGTGCTATGCAGCAATATCTCTTGTTTATTAAAAAATCTAAGCCTATGATGATATTATGCCAGCGAGTTTCGTGAGGTTATTATCAAAACGCGAGCTTTTCTTTATATGATCTCACCACCTTAAAACAAAGTTGGGTTAGGTATAGTTGGCTCAAGCTGAGAAGACATTCCATGCTACATAATAGTATTGTAAAGGCGTGTCTTCTCAGTTTGCGCGTACTGTGTATTATTAAAAGTCGATGTAGGTTTCTTCACATATTCTGCTTTTAGAATATTGCTAAAGTTTTATCTAGTTGTGATCATTTTTTCCAGTTTCGTTTATGTATTTTTCACATTTCTTTATTAATTTTGTTTTCGTTTCAGTCTGTTTCATTTACTTTCGTTAGTAATATTGTAAGGTAATGATGTAGGTGAGAGAACCTCAGTATTAAAGTCTGTCCAAGCTAAGAAACCTTCTGGCAAGATGGGAAAATGACTCCAGCTCGGTCAATATTGATTCGAAAATTAAAAATTAGGTCTCAAATTGTAGAAAACAATCTGATCTACAATTTTCGACCAAATGTATAATTTTCGAATCAATATTTAACGTGCTGGAGTCGTTTTCTCATCTTGCCAGAATGTCTTCTTTGCTTGGACAGACTATACACAAAGTTTTTGCATCCAAATGTGTTTTTGATAGTAAACGAGTTTAATATCAGCATATGAGATTAATCTTATGACCGCCCTTGATATTGTGAAAACTTTTTGGAATCGTAAGAATGATCCACTTTATTGAGCAAATTCCTTGAACTATATTATAAAGTGAATATTTACTTCAAAGTATAAACTTTGTTCAGAACATTTTTTTTGTGGTAGTAGATTGACAATAGGTATAACATATAGCTATCGCCAAGTAGTTGTTTCGTCTGCTCCTTGTTCGCTCCTACAGCTGATGTTGTCAAGTAGAAATGTCATTCAGCCAGGCCTAGATGAGGTTTTTGAAATCAGAAGAGACAATATCTATTACATGAGCTGTTAGTAGGTTATATCACGTATAAGAGACTGACGTAACCGTCTAACCTTCGGCGTAATAAAAATATAATTATCATTTTATTTAATTGAACATTGATGATGAAACTAAATTCTTAGTAGGACAAATATGTTGGAATAAAATCAAATATGATAGGGCGAAATTAAAAAGTGAAAAATGAAAAATAATAGTCTGAGCAAAGCCATGAGACCGTGTGATTGGGTTGGATGATGCTCAGTTTCAACCCCCAACCCCAAGGGGTTGTCACACGTGGTGGTCACCTAATACTGTACGTGAGGTGAAAGACACCCTGTATCTATAGAAATATATTTGAACCTAGCAGAATATAGTTATATATCCGTGGTCACCTAATACTGTACGTTAGTTGAGGGACAACCTATAGTCTGTCCAAGCAAAGAAGACATTCTGACAAGATGGGAGAATTACTCCAGCAAGGACAATATTGGTTCAAAAATTATAAATTTGGTCTTTAGTTGTAGATCAGAATGTTTTCTATAATTTAAGATCAAATACATAATTTTTGAACTAATAGTGTCCGAGCTGGAGTCATTCTCCCATCTTGTCAGAATGTCTTCTTCGCTTGAACTGACTATATTTATTTATAGGTATATTTGGAAGTAACCAAGTGTATATAGATAGACAGCCTTGTGTTACACTTTTCACCTTCCGAAGTATGCGTTGGAAAAATTTGCGGTGGGGGAAGCTTTTCCGGCAATCTCGCTCGCTTTTTACCCGACAGTGAAAGCTATCACAACAAAGGAGGAGGAGGTGGAGGTGGAGGTGGAGGAGGAGGGTCTGGAGTGAATGGTGTCACGTCTGTGTGGGGTCTGGGATGGCCTTTAATAATTTTCCGTGTCACTAAAAGTTTAGTGGTCGTGAGATGGAAAGCGATGGATGGCTGCTCCTCCTCCTCTCTCCTCTTCTCCTCCTCCTCCTTCTCCTCCTACGTCTTCTTCTTCTTTTTCTTCTTCTTGTACCACGCCTTCTCCTTCTTCTTCATATTCTTCGTTTTTTGACCACCCCCTCTCATTGGTTAATATTCTTTGCCACCTCAACTTTTCCTTTCCATTCATGGAATCATCAATATTTTTCTACATCTATCTATTGGCTGATATGTAATGTATTTGTAAATTCTCCTTCTTCCATCATAGCTTACGATTTGTGTAACAAATCTATGCTATAGCATGCAATGTGAAAAAGTTAGTCCAATTATGAAGAGTAGTGAAATTAGTCTAATATTTCTTCATTATTTGATTGAATTGAGGACAATATTGGATGATTCATGTTTATAGTTTTTGTGATAGTCAGTCATTGAGGCATAACTTTTTAAAATTATTTCTGCTTCTTTGATACATGGAGAAATATCGTCACTTACGAATAAAAATCTATAGTTATGAATTGATAGGGGAAATTGTATTCGAAAAAGTATTGAGAATAGCCTAATAATGAAGTTGTATGGGATACTAAGATGAATTGATTCAATGTTTCCTTTATGTTGTTATACTCTTCACGAAAGTTTGACTTTTTATAGTAATTACTTCCAATGTGCAAATAGAAAGAACTAATAAATGTTTCCGCTCCTGTAAATATTGAGAAAAGTACTGAATAGTAGGAGAAAATTCGTGAATTGAACTGTTCAAGAAAGTGTACTCGGACTTTTTCAGCAGTTGGTAAAGTACAATACGAGTACTTTATAATTTAGCCATTATTGCATTATGATAGCCTGATTATATGATGATTGCATGATTATAGCCTGTCGGATAGATTCACCGTGTAGATTATCTTCATCTAACATTTTTTTCTCAAAGGTGAAATATTAATATTATATCTAGTTGGTCCACTTCATTGGCTAAATACACTTCTGCCGATCATACACCGACCTGAGCCTAACCAAGCCTAGCAGGTTGTTTTAGGCCTGGCAAACAATTGGCCAAGTGACTTAAGTTCGGCTGAGAGAGGGAAGGGGTTTAGATAAAACTTACCCGTTTGTGTTTAACCTCCCTCTCCCCTAACCTCCCCCACCACCAACAGTCACCTGTTCAGGGGGAACAAAGTCCTTCCCGGATTTTGTCCCCGGAGGGATCAAAAGGGATAACCGTGTTGTTACTCACTTCACCCATCTTCTTCTCTCTTCTTCTTCTTCTTCTCCCTTTTCTTCTTCTCCTTACTCATCCTCCTTTTTCCCATTTCCATTATTCCTTCTTGTGTTCCTCTTTCTTCTTTTTCTCTTTTATCTACTTTTCCACCTCTTTTACCTTCGTTCCTCCTCTTCCTTCTTCTCCAATCTCTTTCTCTTCCCATCTTTCATTCTTCTATTTCTCCTTCCATATTCACCTCTCCTTCATCCCTTTTATGTTTTCTGCCTTCTTTTCCTATCTCTTCCTCCTCCTCCTTTCTAATTTTTTCCTCCTTTTGGTCTTAGTTTCTCCCTTTTTCTATTTTCTTCTGTTATCAATTCTTTCTTCTCATCCTATCTTCTTCTTCTTCTTCTACCTTCTTCTCCACTCGTTTCTCCCTTCTCTGATAAACTATACCTTCTCCTCCTCTCTTTACTTCCTCCTTCTCAGATCTCTTCCTCCTTCTTCACCTTTCTATTCTTTATTCTATCCTATATGTTCCTTCTTCTTCTATCTCTCCTTCCTTTTAACTTATTCCTCTCTCTTTTCTTTCTCATCCAACTACGCCTTTCTCTTCTCTCTCCATTCTTCTCCTCTCTTTTTATCCTTCTCCTATGTGCCTTCTTCTTTTCCTCTCTTTGCTCCCATTTTCTTCTATCTCTTCTTCCTTCTTCTCCTCTGTTCTTTCGTCTTCTCGTTTTTCTCCTCGTATTTCTATCAGTCTTTTACTATTGAAGAATTTCGTTGATGTCTCCTATAGTTTGGTGCTAAAACGTAACTTGCTCTCATCTGAAGTCCTTTCTTCAATGTTTGTACAGATATCGATACTCAGCGATATCCAATATCGATTAATATCGTCACCAATATCGATGTGTCCATATATCCGATGTATTGGAATGTCGTCAGAACTAATATTATCGTTGGACACCGGCTACGAACCAACGGACATCGATTAACCGAAGTATCGATTATCGATGTGTGGCTAGTTGTCGGTCAGGTATAGTCTGTCCACAGAAGACATTCTGGCAAGATTGGAAAATGACATCAGCAAGGTCAATATTGGTTCAAAAATTATCAATTTGATATCAAATTGTAGATCAGAATGTTTCCTACAGTTTTATAGGAAAAAATCATTATTTGAAACTAATATTGACTGAGGAAGAGTCATTTTTGTATCTTGCCTGAATGTCTCTTTTGCTTGGACAGCAAAATGTAGGGTAGGGTGTGTTGCAACAATTGAAAAAATATCGACTGTAACCGATTATCGATGTGGGGGGTCAGGTATGTTAGGTTACATAGTAAGGGGTGTGTTGTAAAACAATATTGAAAAAAAAACTGATTATCGAAGTAGGGACATTATAGTTCCTGGTTAGGTTAGATAGAAGACTATGCAGACACAGTGTGTCGTAATAATTGAAATAATATTAAGGAGGTTCTAGAAAATGAGATAAGTAGATCAGGAAGATAAGTGAGATAAAAGTTTGTTGAAAAAAAAGGGGAAGACTACAATAATGACACAGACTAGCCCTAACTTATTTCTTCCAGAAAATTCTATAATCAGAAAAGTTTTAACAATATGACATTATATTTGTATTTAAGCTGTAAGAATTATGTGCGAAGTACAGTATCAACAAGTCAAAACAAGTTACAAAGCTCTTCTTTTTCTATTTTCAAATCTCAATTTTGTCAAATTTCCTTCGTTTCCTAACAATCTAATTTATTATTTCTCAATAATTATCCGACATCTTTCAAGCTTCACATCAAAGATGAACTTAAATTAATATTCTTTAAAAAAGACAAATTCTGAAACACATCGTCATTCATGACTCTATTTGGTGAGGTTGTTGCATCGCTTTTGTTGCGAAATTTGCATAAAAAATGAAGAATTCTAGCGACGCGTTCTTGCGAAAACAAAGCTGGTAGACTTGAAAGAAGTCGAAGTAGAAGAAAAAGAAGTAGCTGAAGAATAGGAGGGAGAAGAAGGAGATAGGGAGGAGGAGGAGGAAGAAGAAAAAGAGGGACATGAAAAATAAGAAGATGAATGATGAGAGCAATAACTTCAGTGGCAATGTCCAAAAGCAGCAGAGCTTACAGGTTGCTAACCTCTTGTACAGTGTACTATAGTAAGCGACCTTGAAGTTCTTTCTCCCAAAAAACAATTTTTTTGCATTGAACTTGACGAAACTTGACTCACACGAGTGAGAAGATGAAGAAGTTTAGGATGGGAAACGTACTTTAATGGAAGACTTTGATTGGAGAATGTTTGGATTTTGAAAATGAAAATTAGTTTGAAACATTTTTCTTTTTTTAAACTGTACTGTGGCAATTATTGTCATTGAATATTTTATTCTCTCTGAATATGATACGATGGAGAATGCAAGTCTATAGAATTTGATTCATGATACGATAAATACAATAAAGTTAAAGACGTTTCAATAAGACATAAATCCCCCTCTTCAATCCTTTGTGTGGAACGTATCATTCTCAATCTTTTAGTGTTCTTAATAACTATGAGTTCATCAAATTGTTAGGCAATTGATCTGTGGACACACTTTTGCACTTCAAAAAGATGAAAAAAAATTATGCATCAGTCAAATGAAACAATATTGAACCGGAAGGTATTCTATAATTTCTGAAACTTATATTTGTTTCAGATTGTTCAATTTGATACGTGAATCGATCATCTTTTGTCTACCCACTTTCAAATTTATTCATTCATTCATTTTACAGAAACAATAACTTATTGGTTGAAAACACAGACTAATGTCCAAAACGTCTTCATACCAAATTTTGATGAATAATAAAGTTCGAAACTAGGTTAGATTTTCGTAGCACTTCAATTAAGAATAAATTTATAGTCCAGGAGAAATACCGAATTATAAAAATTTTGAATTTAGAGCAATAAATTATTCCAAATGAATCAAATCACCAATTTTCACAAAATTTCTTCTAAAATATTGTATAAAATTGAAAATTTCGAGCCACAATAAAAACACTAACTTGTTTACTCGTTGCTATGACATTTTGTATTGATTGATTTTGTATTATGATGGGAATGTAATTTTAGTCTTCGATTGTTCCATTTTGTACATGCATCAACATGTACTTGTTATCATTTATGTCATGTATTTTCTTGAAAGGAAATTGAACCGTTGGTAGAAAGTTATTACACTGGCGGCTCGTGCCCACGAAATACACTGGAAGTGCTGAAGTGCTGTACAGTAAAAGATACGGGCACTTCACCTGTTTCGTGGGCACGAGCCGCCAGTGAAGACAAATAGTTTTTTTCGAAATCCGTTGATTTATATTGAAACGAAAAAACTATAGAATTTTAGGAGGAACAATTAAGAATTATAGTAGAAAATATTGTTGTTGAAACGAAACAGAGTAATTCAGAGAAAGATTGAAAGAGGGTGTGAGTGCGGAAGAGAGATAGAGATAGCCTATACATTTATATTAGTGGGAGGGAGAGGACAATAAAAGTGAGAACTTAAAAATGCGGAAAAAGATTGGTCAATTACGGGGCGGCGGTTAGTTAATTATTGTATGGCATTGATTAATGGTTATTCTGCTACCCCTCTTTTTCATGAGTTGGGGGTGGGGGACGATAGGCCCCTCAGGGGTTTTTCTGAAAATGTCAGTCTGCATAACAAAAAAAAAAGCGGCTGGTTTTCAGCTTTCATTTAGTTTTGTGGAAATGAAACGTTGTGGTAGTTTAAATATCAGGATATGAAGTGACAGATCAATTTGTGGTGTGATGGGGATGATATCGTCGTTCAAGGGTTTGGGGGGGGGGGTGAATTTCACGTTTTAGCTTTTATTTTTGATAGCTTTGAATTGTTTTTTGTTTATTTTATGCGTTTTAAATCTAATTTCATGTATTGTACTAGTGTACTTTCATGATTGCTTGAATTTTATAAAGGCCTTTCGAATATAATACCATAGAATGATAGAGCTCAATTTCTAGGATTCTCTTTGATAATACTATCTTCAATAGAGTGTAATATTATACAAAACTTCATTGTATCCACATCTAAAGTCTTCATATGCAATACAACGTCGTATGTATTCAACATTTCATACAATGTATCTTTGATATTCAATCAGTAAAATGCTCTATCAATAGCCAATGTCACTTGAATTTTACAGAACTTTATGTATTTGGTTTGTGTTCAAGGTATTCTATCAATTATCTTATAGACATGTCTGTAGTCTGGTCGAGCAAAGAAGACATTCTGGTAAGATGGGGGAATGACTCCAGCTCGGTCAATATTGGTACAAAAATTGAAAAATTGGTCTCAAAGTGTAGAAAACATTCCCCTCTTCAATTTGAGACCAAATGTATAATTTTGTGAACCAATTTTCACCGAGCTGGAGTCATTTTTCCATTTTGACAGAACGTCTTCTTTGTTTGACTAGACTATACACTCGTTTTCGCAAGTCATGAGATGTGTCTGTATTTCTCCTATGGGTTGTTTGAATTCTGGGGCTCAAGCCCCCTTCCCCATTTGAAACAGAATTTTTGCCCTTTGGGATGTGTGGCAAGTAGGTAGGTGAACGAAACAGAAGGAGAAAAGAAAAGAAGAAGGCCAGAAAGATGAAGACGAAGGAGGAAGAAGAAGAAGAAGACACAGAAAAAGATGAGGATGAGGAAAAAGTAACAGAAGAAAAATTTCCTTGGTTTCTCAGACGTACAGTCTCTTGTCACTCACGATTTGTGTGTGTGAATATATATAGATATAGCCTACTGTACCAGCTGTATTCCGTCAGTGAATTTTCGAGCACCAATGTTTGAATAGTATTGTATGCTTCCTCCCTTGTGCTGTATTTTATATTCACTTTTCCCCATTTTCTTTGCTGCTTTTTCCAACCGGGGGAAAACCTTTAGGGAATCTAAACTTTCACGGTTTCCCTCAAGTCCCACAAGTCAATGACAATGACGACCAAACAATTGAATGTTAAGGGTTGGTTTGTGTGGTTCTTTAATGTTCTCTCGCTGTTTATCATCTGTTTCATTCAATATTTCCAGTATTTACAGTATTTACTGTATTCACAGTACATTAATTGTTTTAATTACAATAGAAGTATAGGTAAAAAGTGATCAACAGTTTGGATGAACAGCCTTAATTTTGGGCCCAAACAACTTGTTGTCTTCTAACCTCTCCCCTAAACAATACTAAAATGAGAAGCCATGGTTTTGCAAATGTTATAAGCAGTCAATGGAACCAGACACCATCTAACATAATATGAATATACATAGATTGATAAATAAAATGAAAAATCCAATACCCTTTTTAAATAACTAGAAGTATTATTCTGCAGACATGTTTCGGGACTCAGCAAACATTTAATTTTTCATTCAACTTATCATTTATTTTAAATAGCCCTAAGTTTGAAGTTTAATTCTCATATACATAGATATACATGCACGGTGGCTAAGTGATGTACACTGAGTATAAATAGGTATACAGCTGGGGCATTGTGTGAAAGATGACACACGGTTGCTAGAGATTGATGACTCAGCGGTGTGGATCGTGCAAGGTGGGAAGACACGCCGTTACAATGTTAAGTGAATAGTGGCGGCGTGTCTACTCAGCTTGCGCTAACATCACCTAGATGTAGCTAGCTTCTGTCATGCGCCTTCTCCGTGTAGTAGTCAAAGATCACGGAAGCATGGGTGAAGAAGAAGAAGAAGAAGAAGAAGAAGAAGAAGAAGAAGAAGAAGAAGAAGAAGAAGAAGAAGAAGAAGAAGAAGAAGAAGAAGAAGAAGAAGAAGAAGAGGAGGGAGGAGGAGGAGAAGGAGAAGTAGGAGAATAGAGAAGGAAGATGAAGTAGGAGAAAAGGTTTGTGCCGTTGCAGTCAAGTCAAACACCCCCCAAATTCAACACTAATGGATGTAGCGTTGATTCTTTGTATATACCTTGAAATGTTTGTTGAAACTATCAGCTCCATTTATATAGACCACAATCACATTCTTGGCATGATGTAACCTTGAAGGAACTTTTAATCAGGGTGAGGGATTATGATATTTTGTTCTATTTTAGGTTTGTTGCCATATGTGTTACTGAGACTAAATAATGGAATCAAATGGAAAATTCAAGGTTTCAAAAATAAACCATCCTATACGATGAATCAAATAAAAATCACAATAATATAATTATAGTTGACTACATGAAAAAAATATTCCGTTTACTAATGATGCAACCTTATGAATACTGTACTTGTTTTGAGCTGTGATTGGCTACAGTCCGACTTTCTGGTCTCAAGACTCTTATCTTGAGCTGTGATTGGCTACAGCTGTTGGACTACTGACCGTTTCGCATAGGAGAAGACCTACCATACACACGTAAAAAGTTTGTTTATTTTGTCTCAATTAATCGTGAATAGGATACTAAATTTCTATTCATAATAACTACATGGGCACTATTCGCAGTCTCCAGAAATCAATTTGATTAAAGTAAAATGAAAAATAACTTGTTATCCTTGGAGGTTTCAACTGGCTAGTAGTTCGTATCCCACTTTAATGAATTTCAATTTCAATTTATTTATTCGTACACACACAACATTGCCTTCACATCAATAAATAAAACATTACAATTTGAAATGAATAAATTGAATATGGAAACACATTACAATATGAGAAGGCAATGCGTTCATGTTATGAGGGAAACTTGAAGTAACAGGTTGCATCACTCAATAGCAGCATACCAGAAGCGAAGAAATAATTTTGTTTTTTGGAGGGAGTGGGGCTGAAGCAAGGAAATAACTTATGCTTGGGCACATTACCGTGACGATGATGGTGGGGGGGGGGGTTTACGGAAGATTGCAGAGGACGAGGAGTAGGAGGAGGAGGAGGAAAAGAAGAAGAAGGAAGAGTAGAAGTGCTAACCCCAAAACGAAAACCCCGAATTAATCTCGGCGGTAGGCTTTTTCACAAGAATTATCATGAAATTCTTCTTTTGCTAAGTGGGTGGCGCACATTTAATTTGAATTCTGACGCGTTCGCGAAAGTGTGGAAGGAGGGAGAGGAAGATGAGTAGGAGGAGGAGGAGGAGAAGGAAGAGGAGTAGGAGGAAGAGTGGAAAAGATAGAAAAGAGGCAATTACTGGATTCGGACTTGCGAAGCTCCTTGACACCTTGGCTTCTAAAGTTTGTCCAAGCAAAGAAGACATTCTGGCAAGATGGGGAAATGACTCCAGCTCTGTCAATATTGGTTCAAAAACTAATAATTTGTTCTCAAATTGTAGGAAATATCCTGGTCTACAATTTGAGACCAAATTTATAATTTTTGAAGAAATATTGATTGAGCTGGAGTCATTTTCCCATCTTGCCAGAATGTCTTCTTTGCTTGGACAGACTCTGGCTACGTTTGCTGCATCAACAAAACGACGAGCGTTATAAATATTTTCGGGGAAAAGATTTGTGAAGGGATATGCAGATGAGTAGAAAGAGACAGAGAAGAAGAAGAAGAAGAAGGAGGGAAAATATTGAATGGTATGGGGATAGGCGGGTCTTGAAGGAAATTCGTGTAGAAGGTACACATCTTAATTCGAATTTAATTCATTCAAATAATCTATTCCGTCTTTGGATTTCAAAAACATCATCTAGGCAAAGCTGAATCTAATTTACAACATCAGCTGTTGGAGCGCACAAGGAGCTAACGAAACCGCCTAACTTTTTAGCGTCAACTTATCTTGATCTAGTATATTTATTAACTTCTACTATGTTGAATTTTTTCAATTGAAAACTAATTCTTGTTTTTATTTTTTACAGGTAAGCTAAAAAGAACTGTAATAAATTCTGGAGCATGAATGGAACAGACAGTAAGTAATCACTTATAAATAGTAATAAATCTGAAATACGTATTATGTAGTCTGTCCAAGCAAAGAAGACATCCTGGCAAGATGGGAAAATGACTCCAGCTTAAAATATAAATTATAATGTTTATAAATTATAATGTTATTAAATTATAATGTAAAGTTAATATATAAATTTATAATGTTTATGAGTTCATAATGGTATCATATTGTAGCAATCATTCTGATCTTCAATTTGAGACCAAATATATAATTTTCGATTCATAATTGAATGAACTGGAGTCATTCTCCCATCTTGCCAGAATGTCTTCTATAGCTAGGTATCATGTTACCCTACTATTATACTTGTCAAAGACATTCAGCTCCATTTGACAGCAAATATTGGACACGTGGTATGGACTACACCACTTATTGAACTGCAATGCATATCAGAGTGTGTGTATGCATTGAACATCATGTATATTGAACAATATAAAGGGAACATATAATATTAATTTCAAGGTAGGGAGAGATTTCTCTCAGTGCATATGACATGCTGTGACGTGATTCCGGGGTTGTGGTTAACCCCCCCCCCCCCACCATGTGGTTATATACCCTTGTGGCTAGATGATATATGTATAGATGGGAGCGAGAATCGAGTTAATTAACATATGCATACATCGTATTATCTATATATCAATAATATTGGTCTGTTTGACTGCATGCAACTCGCGTGGTCTGAGTAGTATAATAGAGATGTATGAATTGTGCAAATAGTGAGTATATTGTGAGAGGCATAGAGTAGTGAGATATATGGAGAGGTAGAGGTGAAGTAGAGATTGATACGATGGGGGACTTGAAAACTGATCTTGTAGTATCGCTGACGCCAAAAAGTTAGATGGTATAGTCTATTTGGCATCGATTTGCACTCTTGATTCCATAAACATTATCTAGGTTGGGAAAATTGATAATTCTAATTGACATTTCCAAATTAATACAATATTATGAACGGGTAGAAAATTGGTTTAGAGTGGGTGGTAGTGGACGGCAAACTGCCGAACTGTAAAATCAAGCCCCATAAGAACAATGTAATTTTTATCAATCTCTTGTAGCAGATAGAGCCTCTATTTATGGACAGAATTTCACGTTCTTTAAGTCATTGGAAAGAGAAATCAATTCTCCAGGGGCGTGACTTTTCACTTTTTAGATTTTTAAATTATTTTAATAATTATCATGTAATCAATTATAATATAGAACTCTAATTATTAAAATAAACTTGAAATAAAAAAAAAAGTCACGCGCCTGGAGAATTGAATTCTCTTCCCTATGACATAAAAAACGTGAAATTCTGTCCGTGAATGGAGGCTTTATCTGCTCCAAGAGATTGATAAAAATTACATTGTTCTTATAGGCCTTGATTTTGCTGGGCAGTTTGCCGTCCACTACCGCCCACCCTTAAGTATCATCAAAGCCAACGCACCTACTAGACAAAGGGGAACGACGTGTAGGCTGTACTGTGTGAACGTATCAATGGTAACTCCTCTTGAAGGCGTGTCTTAGCTTCAACCAATTGCTGGCGACTGACGTCAAACCAGCTCAGCCAAACAGAGAGCAAAACTTCCATTTTGAATGTTCCCAGTTTGATTCCAAAACTTCCAACTCACTCTACCGAAGAAAGAAGGAACTAAGTGAAGGCTACTGTTTACACATTGCTGGTAACTCCCAACAACTCCCTCTTGAAGGCGTTACTTAGTTTCGACCAATCGCAGGCCACTGACGTCAAACCAGCTCAGCCAATCAGAGAGCAGTACTTCCATTTTGTTTGTTTCCAGTACAATAGAACTGAACTGTACTTCCATTTTGTAAGACTATAGCCGCTAACTTTTTGTCTGTCTCTTGTACGTTATGTAACCTATTATCGGCTGAATAGATGATTTTTAGCTTTCTACTATTTCTGGATTGTGGAGAACTTTCAACTGTACAATATTGGAATGACTGCTTTATAATGAATTAATAATTCCTAATAGAAATGTTGGAAAATTCAATCGAAGAAGGCAAAAATAATGTTGTACAGTGACTTTAGAAGATTCTATTGGCTAGTCACTGTAGAATATTAAAAAAATTGAAGGACTCGTTATTTACTCTAAAAACTATGAACAGAGTATAGGTAAGGTTAATAATAAGTATCCAAGTAATATTAATAAATACCCTCCTGAACACTGGTGGTCGCTAGTCAGGGGGGGGGGGGGTATAATACATATGAGACATCCCATCAAACCCCCACCCGGCCCACAACCCTAGAACCATCAGGTTTAGCGGTTTACTTGGTTTGATTTGACAGTCAGTCAGTTATATTGGCTTCAGCTTCAACCCCCCACCCCCTACCACAACTAATATTCAATTCATGTGTATGAAGAGATACATGTATGTTGTATGACGGCCTATATACATATACTATACAATGAGATATGTGTTGTGATAGTCAACAAACATATAGATACAAGATTGAGATTCACTGTAATCGTATAGTCTGCCTAAGCAAAGAAGACATTCTGGCAAGATGGGAAAATGACTACCGCTCCATTAATATTGGTTCAAAAATTATAGATTTGGTCTCAAATTGTAGAGCGAGATGTTTTCTACAATTTGAGACCAAATGTATAATTGTTGAACCAATATTGAACGAACTGAAGTCAATTTTCCCATCTTGCCAGAATGTCTTCTTTGCTTGGACAGACTATACATGGAAGGAGTTTAACTACTGCAATCACCCCAGAGGCTATTAGGTTATATATACTGCAAGGGACCAATGGAGATTTCAGATTTGCATTGTGAATTACATCGCATATATCTATTTATAAACGGTGTATGTTTGCAAAGTTATTGATTAGTGTACTGTTTTGTCTAGATATATGTCTGGAGGTAGATGTATAATATTATTTAGTGGAGATTTATAATATAATTTGTCATGCCTTTACAAAATTCAACGTATTAATGTGAGTTTTCAGGACTTTATTGTCTCTCATTTCAATTAATTTAATGACTGGCTGTATGAAACTAACCTTGAAACGAAATGAACTATTCACTACTGCACTAGCGGCTCGTGGCCACGAAACAGGTGAAGTGCTGTACAGTAGAAGATACGGGCACTTCACCTGTTTCGTGGGTGAATGTCGCCAGTGCACTACTGGTTTCTGATTTAGATATTCATGTGGTATTAGATCTGGTATTTATGTATGTTAGAGTGTTTCAAAATTATTTAATCAAGTTCGAATTTAATGGAGTATCTTTCCCATGAACAGTGAACACCTTGCTTGTAAAGTCTGGTGGAGGAAAGAAGACATTCTGGCAAGATGGTAAAATAACTATAGCTATGTCAATATTGGTTCAAAAATTATATAATATTTGATCTCAAATTGTAGAATACATTCTGCACTACAATTTGACACCAAATTTCCAATTTTTGAATCAAGATTGACCAAACTGGAGTAATTTTTCCGTCTTGCCAGAATGTTTTCTTTGCTCGATCAAATGAATATACATGCTTTCTAGAAACACAGAAACCTCTTATATATGTTATTCATTTCTATATGCAGTTTATTTGTGCTTTTATAGTATTTGGTACCTTCAAAAGGTGAATGAAACATGCTTCCAACAAAAATAGAAGACAACAAAACCAATTATTCGAAAAACAATTGACAACAAATGCGTCAAAGTTTTTGTGACAGTGAGTAAAAATATTCTGAAAGAACTGTTTTGAATACGTTTTTGTTGCTGTACATTTTTTCCACTGTGGGGATATTTTCGAAAATATATTCGACTTTTATCAAATATCAGACCGCGATTCAGATTTCGGGTCGTCGGTTTGTCCCAAACACATTTTTGTATTTTGGCCTGCTTTGAATATCTGTACATATTCGATGTTTTCGTCGCTATATATCAACTGTCATGAATAACGTATGAGATTGAGGAGGTCTTTGCTCTCTGTTGTAAAAAAGTATATCTATGTATTTGTTGCTATTGTGAGGGAATATATGTATGTTTGTAGTCAAAGTGAGAGAATAACTAACTGTATACTAAACTAGAGTACTAAGTTTTATTGTCTTTTCTGTGTTGAAACTGAGTGTACCAGGGATTGATAATGGTGTAGCAGTTGAAACCGGTACCTCGTTTTTTAATAAGTCAGTGATTTAACAACATCTTTTCTTCTCATTTAATATGGATAACTACTACAGTGTCACCTTCACAACTGCTCAGTTCATAAAAATGATTCGCTTTAGATAGTGATCTGATTTATTCTAATGAATGGAATCTTATGAAGAATTTTTGATATTTCATGCATTTAATAAGACAGGAATCTAGTACTCTGGATATTCCCTGAAATTAGATTAATTTTTTATTCAAAATCATTATTAAAGAGGAACTAGGAGCTTTCTAGGACCTTCCTGCATGCAATCATGCTAGAATTGGAATTGAATTTATGAATTTAAGGAGATAGGAATCTAGTTCTCAAATTTATTCCTTAAAATGTGATTAATTTTTAATTTAAATCATTATTATAGAGGAACTAGAAACTTTAAGAGCCTTCCTCCATGCAATCATGCTAGAATTGGTATTGAACTTTTTATCTTGTTTCACGAGATAATGTGTCAAATATGAGATTGTCTATTTTCGCGGGATGCTAACTTCTCATACTACGTTTGTTTATGTCTTGAGAATATCTATGTTGATGACATTGTTGTGCCTATGTTGAGCTATGCTAAACGAGCTATGTAGTGATGAGAAGGTGTTCTGCTAGTTTTGTGGGTTAACATGGCCCAAAACACACTCGTAACATGTAATGCACGTGTAGTTTGAATGTCCTCTGTTACATGCTAACTGGGGGGATGGGCTGGATAGACAGTTGAATTTGCTAAGGTATCGGGAAAGGAAATGTACTGATGTCAAAATGAGCTTATAACATTTTTGTGTGTTCAAAGTGTAAGAGAAGTATTGGAAAATGCTCATATTTCGCTTGATCCGATAATTCATTAATATTCAATACTTATCCTATAATATATTATTTATTTTTTATAGTTTCATCATTGATTACCTCGTTATCCATCTTCTTTCTTATCAAATCTTTCCTCTTTCACAATTCATTCTCACTATCCTCGCTTTCCACATGTCATTCGTTTGTTTTTCCACTTTCTGTGTCTGTGGTCCAACACTTGTAATATAAGTGAAGTGGATGGTGCGTGCTCCTTAGTCTGTTTGTTTTTAGTCTTCTCCTTTTTCTTCTTCTTCTCCTTTTTCTTCTTCTTCTTCTCCTTTCTCCTTTTTCTTCTCCTTCTTCTTCTTCTCTTCTTCTTTTTCCTACTTTTTCTTCTTCCTTTTTCTTCTTATTTCCCTTTTTCTTTCACCTCATGTCTCACTCAAGCTACTCCTCCTCCATCTTCATCCTTTGCTCGAGATTAAGAGTGTAGTTCACCTTCTTCCTCTTCTTCGTCTTCTTCCTATCCTTCTTCTTCTTTCTCTTCTGTTTCTTCTACTACTACTTCTTTAGAGTACCACTTGACCGTTTTCATGTCCTATTCGTCACGATGTGTTGGTTTGTTGTGGCCCTTCATTTGTTAGCCGCCATTTTGTTGGTTCGAATTCCAACTGTACATCAAACACTTCAACACAATTTGTTTTGAGTTTTGACCTCTGTAGATCCCTAATCTCATTGCAGTTTTAATGGAAATCAGTCACTATCGATTAAATCGTTTCAATGTTATTGTATGAAGTCAAAAATAATCGTAGAAAAAGTAATACATTTCATTCTTGAAATTTGATAATTAGTGTATTTTATCACTCTTTTTCTCTTTCACCCAACTCAATTTTCTTCCTCTTCCTCCTGTATTTGTTATTTAAGTTATTTTCTCGGCTTCAGTCCCTATTTCTCTTCATTCTTTGCAAGTTATTTAGTTATCTTACCTACATCCCAATTTTCCATTCCCTGCATTACTCCACCCCCCCCCCTCTTCCTCCTCACCAGCTGTCAGATGGTCTCTTCCCGGCTAGGTCGCTCACTCCTCATTATTTATTCAAAGCCCTACTTAGCTGCTGCTGCTGGTCCACTCTCCACAGACCACCCTACCCCACCTACTAATCCTACTTCTTTATCCCCTCCTTATTCTTCTTCTTTTTATTATTCTTCTTCTACTTCTTCTCTATAATCATCATCACTATCGTCGTTTTCTCCCTCTCCTTCCTCCTCTTCTTCTTCTTCGTCTTATTCTTATTCTTCTTCTTCTTCTTCTTCTTCTTCTTCTTCTTCTTCTTCCTTTTTCTATTTATTTAAATTCTTATCATCACTCTTCCTCCTCATTGAGAGGAGGAATCCTTCTTTCTCATTCTTCCTCTAATGCATCTCCTCCTTCTAGCTTTTCATCTTTTCATTCTTCTACTACTTCATCTCTCTTCTCTCTCTTTATCTTCATTTCCTTCCTTTTGAAGATTTTCTGCTCATCCTCCACATCTTGATTCCACGGTTCCTGAATTCTCCTATTTTTTCGTCTTTTTCTTCTGTTACTTTCTATTCCTCTTAATCTCGTTCTTTTTCCCTCTTATTTTTTATCATCCTACACTAACCCAATCTACTTATGTTGTTGATATCGATTATTTATAATTTTCAGCTTCTTATCGATTTTTCTTTCGCCTTTTTGCCTCGGTATCATGCGTTCATTGTCTTTTTTCCACTATTTCTTCCTGATTCTTTACTATTTTCTGGGTGCTGACCTTCATCGGATGATTTCCTTCCTCATTCATTTATATTTTCTTTTTCCTGATCCTGTTTGGGTAATTTTCTACCCCATCCTTCCTATTCACTCTCCTTCTCTCCTTAGTTCATTTCTCTGGCTCCGTCTTCCATGCCCTATCTTTTCCCTCCTCTGTTTCCACAGCCTCATTCTCTGTCTCTTTTTCATCTACTCTCTCTGTCCAACACAAAAACAGACTCTGAAATCCCCCCTTTTCCCCTCCCTCACAGCTCCCGTTCGGAACACCTTTCTGTCCATTATTTAGCTTTCAAACAAAAGTCTCGCCAACCACACTCCAAAAAACCACTTCTAGCCACCCTTAAGTCTCCCTACAACCCCCCTTAAGTAAGTCTCTCCCACTCCAACCCCCCTCAAGTAAGTCTCTCGGCAACCCCCTTTCTTGAACCCTCTCACCTACTTGAGCACCCCCTAGATTAGACACCCCGAAACAAAGGAGGTGCTTTTCTTGTGTGCAAACGGGACAAAACATTGTTCCAGCAGCGGTAGGTTTTGACTTTCGACCCATTTTTCTAACTTTGTTTTTCGCTGGATTCTGTTTTTGTGTTGATTTAAGGGAAGGGTGGATTTCTGTTTTGATATTCTACTATATTTGTTTGGGGGTTTTATGGCTCTATTATTTTTCTCGCTTCTATTCCACCTGCTATCAGCTTATACGATTTGTGATTCATTTATCACGGTTTTCACTATCCTTCAGTTCATGGTCGCTGTTGATAATAATAATGATTGTTTGAACATTTTCTACCGATTTTATCCAAGTCATTCAACGTCGAACTTCTTTAAATGTCAATGTCAAAGTAGATGATACACTAAGTTATTAATGTCAGTTCGATGATTGAGATTCAGACTATTTGTCTTCAAATTGAAATAATACGTCGCAAATTAAAACTTTCTGACTGATGTTACCATGCTCTGTAATGTGAATACTGTTATCTCTTCTCTATGGTAATATTATAATAATTCTGGTAACCCACTTCTACTTTGTAGCCTAGTTTGTCCTGAAGATTGAATTCTGTAATAATACATTTTGCATTTTGATATCATTATCTGGATTCAAGTCAATAACAAATGAAATGAGTGATTCCAATATCAAATTCAATATTCAATACTGAGTTAACACGGTTCCTTCCATTTTTAGCCGCTTTGAATTTATTTCGCCACCCATCTCACTTCCTCCTTTTAACGAGGTTTTTCGGCAATTTTTCTCTTTTCAACGACGGTACCCAACTTTTTCTCTGCGCATTCCATTCCACCCGAAATTTCTCTTCATTTCGGATCCAATTGGGAATTGAAACAAGTAGAGATAAATGTCAGTCCCTCTTTCTCTCTTACTCTTCCATCCCTTATTATTCTCTCTCTTACTCTCCAACCTCTTATTATTTCTCTCTTCCTTTATCGTTCTCATTTTCTCTTTGTCCCTCCTCCTTTCTTATTCTATTTCCTTGTTTGGGAGCTATTTTTATCACTCAACCAAGTGTAATTGCGGTCTATATCATTGTCTACATGCGTTCTAGGTATAATGAAAAGAGTGTTGTAAAAGTCATGAATGTAAGAAAAGTTGGTGAATTGTAAATGAGGCTGGAGAGAAGGTAGGGATCGAGTTGAGGGCAAGTCAAGGTTAGCGAAGGTCAAATTAAGGTTTGTGAGGGTTCGTTTAAGAAAGATTAGTTTAAGGAAAGGTAGTCAACAATCTGTTATTCTCATGAAACCGTTGTTCAAAATTCATCATATTATTTTGTTTTGTTCATTAATTATCCATTTATCTTCAATAGATAATAAAAGATCAAAGATCTTTATCTATAATACAAGATCCCAGGAGATGAACGCGCGGTTGCGCTAAGATTGAAAATGCTCATTGTGAGGCCAATAGAAGTTTGCAAGTTCGTTTTAGGTATATAAAAATCTGTGTCTGGATTTCTCAAAGTTACTAATTTTTGAATGGAATTAACACTTCCAAATAGGGGTTTTGTTAACGGTAATATTTGTTCAATTTAGAGTTTTTTATTTATTTTGGATACAATTTATTTTACATATTCAATGCAAGCTACAAACTAGACTTAGATATACAGTAAATGCGATATTTTAAAGCAACAAAACTTAGATGAATAAAATGAAAAAAAATCAACTACCCTCTTTTAAAACTTTAAAGGTATTATTTTTAACAAAAGGGTATTTGATTTTTTTCATTCTTTTTATCAATTATTTTAAATAGCCCTAAGTTCAAAGTTTAATTTTCAACAAAACTTTATACAGTTCGTATTCAGATGCATGATGCAAGACCTGCTAGTGTGTTGAATTTATTTTGAAGGTGATCTCGCAATCAAGAGTTGATCTAAATTATACATTTTTAATATTTTCTAATAGAGAATACTCGGCGATAATTGATAGAGTTATTATTTTATTCCATGTTTTCTGAGTATAGTACCAGAGCTTTAAAGTTCAGTTTTCAAATAATACCAGAGCTCTAATGAATCATTCATCTATGAGTCATTCCTCTGATATTGAATAGTTTCTCCCACATTGAGCCAATTTGAAATAAATCTTCAATTTGAAACCTTCCATCTCATTGATTATTTCAACGTAAAACCTTTTCACCACCCATTCATTACTTGAGGTCTACTTTCAATTAGCTAATTTCAGCTCATAGAGCATCGGTAATGAGTACAAACATTTATAAAGCCTAGTGGGGGTGGTGAAAGTGAGTTCGAATGCTTCTCGAGGTTTATTGGTAAAGGGTTGGGGGGGGGATAAGTTCGATTGGTTTTTGGGTGAGGGGAACAAGGGGTATCCAAGTCAAGAAGACATTCTGGCAAGATGGGAAAATGACTACAGCTCGGTCAGTATTTGTTGAAAAAATTGTAAAATTGTTCGCAAGTTGTTGGAAACATTTTGCTCCAAAATTTCAGACCAAATTTATGATTTAGGAACCAATATTGACCGAGCTGGAGTAATTTTCGCATCTTGCCAGATTGTCTTCTTTGCTTGGACAGGTTAAGTTTGCTTGGCTGTTATCGATTTCAATCAGATGTAATTAAATGGGTAGCGTTTCTGGGGAGGGGGCACCCTGTATAATTATGTGTGTAGGTGTGTGTGTGTGTTGTATGTATACACCCACACACATACACAGAATTGAAACCATCACAGATATGAATAAACGATGTGTGGTATTGAGAGGGAAAGCCAGGCAGTCAGTATAGTCGGTTCAAGCAAAGAAGATATTCTGGTAAGATGGGAAAATGACTCCAGCCTGGTCAATAATTGTTCAAAAATGTTAATTTTATTCAGAAATTGTAGTAAACGTTAGTAATCTACAATTGGAGACCAGATTTATAATTTTTGAACCGATATTGATTGAGCTGGAGTCATTTTCCCGTCTTGCCAGAATGTCTTCTCTGCTTGAACCGACTATATAGGCAGGCTAGTGTTTGATTCTTGTGGGAAATGTTGGACAATATTGGTTGAATACAGCCATGTGTGTTGTGAATGTTTACGCGATATTGTGAGAGTGGAAGGGAGTAAAAGAGAGAGGGCGCGAGAGAGAGAGAGAGAGAGAGAGAGTGAGTGTGTGATTGTGAGTGTTGGAGTGGGAGAAAAGGGTTGTAGATTGATTGATTTGATGCTAGAATTGACCATACTAGAATTTCCTATTGTATGATGTGGGAATAGAATTGGAGGGTTCAAGAGAGAGACAGAAATAGTGGGAAATCTCTGAATGGAAAAAGAAGGAATGATTTGAGGAATGACACAGGTTAAGAGAAATATTATATATGACCTGTTTAATGTAACCTTTTAAATGAAACAACTGATGATTAATGTAATCTGTTTTATGTAACAATTAATGTAAATCATCTAAAATCTCTTTTGATATCAAGAACACTACCCGATATAGCTAAATCACAACTCCAATCGACAACATCAGGTGTTGGAGCGCACTAGAAGCATAAGAATAACTTTTTGGTGTCATCCATACTTTATCAAACCTCTTTTTGCTCAAAAGTCCAATAAATTTTATGTCTTCAGCTATAAATAAATGGATCTGTTTACTTATTTCAATTGAAAACTAATCCTTATTTCTATTTTCTTACAGGTAAGCAAATGAGAACTGCAATGAATTCTGGTAGGAACACGAATGGCATAGACTGTAAGTAAGCAAGCAAAAATAGGTATGAAAAGTAGGTATTGTGTCACCTACTACACTTTTCATAGACATTCAGCTCCATTTGACATCAAATATTGGACACGTGTTGTAAGAAGCAGACGAAACCGCCTGACATTTTTGCATCAGCTGTAGTAAGTCTCATGGGAAGTTAGGTATAGTCTATCCAAGCAAAGTGGACCCTCTGGCATGATGAGAAATTGACTCCAGCTTGTTCAATGTATGTTCAAGAATTATTATTGATTTGGTCTCAATCGTAGGAAACATCCTGATCTTCAATTTGAGACCAAATCAATATTTTTCGAACTAATATTGACCGAGCTGGTGTCATTTTCTCATCTTGCCAGAGGGTCTTCTTTGCGTGGACAAACTATAGATACTACGTTTCCAAATTCAATAGAGTTGACGTACTGTGTATTTCAATCATGTGTTTGTTTTCTAGGTCTTGAGTTATTTATTTATTCGTTTGTTCCCAGTTGAATTGAATTGTTTTTGAAGCGTCATTGTTGTTGCTGCTATGGATTCAATTTGAAAATTGGTTTTATTATCACTACGAACAATGGTTGTATTCATTGACTGTGGCCTGTGTCGTATTTAACATGAATTTCATGTAATAATTGAAACACAGAGTTTGATTGTTTCAACCATACTATTCTTGATTTAGAAAGGGGGCTTTCAATTGAATTGAGTCTTGATAATGACAAAATGAAAGTTTGATAAGCCAATGACAGTGCGTTGAAAGCGTGATGTAGTACTGTCTTGTGGTTGGTCGTCACAGTGTCAGCTGACAACCACCAATAGAATAAGAAAATGGAAAGAAATGGAGTCTTGCTGATGACAAAATGATAGTATGATGAGCCAATGAGAATTCGTTGAAGGCGTGGCTTACTACTGGTGTGTGATTGGTCGGCACAGTGTCAGCTGACATCAACTGGTGGAATGAGAAACGTCACTAGAACAAAATGGTATTGCTGCTGACGCAACAATGGGACGCTGGATCGCTGGATAAGCACGATGGCTAAAGACAGCGTATTGAAGGCGTGGCCTAGTACTGGCACTGATTCTGATTGGTAGACACAGTGTAGCTGTCGTCCACCAATAGAATGAGAGAGGAGCGTTCTCTAGGCAAACCTATTCTCTCCTACTTTGTATTTCTGCCATCTTTCCCGATTGTTTGGAGAAGTGAGGTAATTCGTAGTTGAAAATAGTAATTTTGAATGTTCAAGAGATATTTAGAGGTGAATATTAGAGGTATTTGAAGACAATTCTCAGTTATTGAATTCTCTTGTGCGTGGACTGAAAGGCACCGGCGGCTCGTGTTTAAGAAACAGGTGAAGTTTCCGTATCTGCTACTGTACAGCACTTCACCTGTTTCATGGGCACGAGCCGCCAGTAACTGTTGTAAATGTAGATTACTTTACCTGTTTCGTGGGAACGAGCCACCACTGCTGAAAGGATGCATAAAGTTTAAAATTCTATATGTATCCTGTGTAATCTATCTTGAGAATGCGTGAATAACCCAACTTTAGTAAAGGCTAGGTTACTCCTTTTGGTGTTTAGGAAGTTTGAAGTGAGTGGTAGGGTTGACACATGATTTAATTCCGATAATACCCTTAATGAAAGAAGAAGGAAGTAGAAAAGAATGAAGGAGAAAGAAAGAGCGAGTTAGGAGAGTCAATATTTGATCAGTTATCAACGGGTCGCCAGTGTTTGATGCTGTTGGCTGGTGAGAGGGGTTAGTACCCCTAAAAGTGTAGTCTGGGGGGGAACTAGAGTCAGCTGCCGTTGTAATCTTATTTGCACAGAGTTGGTTGGTGGTGGCTTGGTATAGCTGCAACACCTTTTTTAAAACCCTCTGTCTTTATCTGTATCACTCTCTATCTCTCCTCTCTCAGGCAATATCCATCTGTTTATCCCTCTCTGGCAATATCTTCCTCTATTTTTCCAACTATCTCTTTCAGGCAATATCTCCCTATTTTTCTCTTTCAGGCTATATGTCTCTCTTTCTCTTCCAGGCATCTCAAATCTCTCTTTCTGTCTCTTTCAGACAATATTTTTCTCTTTATTCTACTCCCACCGTCCTTTGAGGCAATATATCTCTCTATTTCTCTCTCTGTCTTTTAAGGCAGTATCTATCAATATCTCTTCCTCCTTCAGGCAATATCTCTCTATCCTTCTCAGTTTCAGGCAATACTGCTATCTTTCTCCTTGTCTCCCAGGCAATATCTTTCTCTTTCTCTAACTCGGGCAATATCTTTATCTATTTCTCTCCTAGTCTTCCAGGGAATATCACTCACTCACTCACTCTCTCTCTCTCTCACATTCTCTCTCTCACTCTCTCTCTCTCTCTCTCTCTATCTCAATCTCAATCTCGCTTTTCTCTTCTCCAGAAAACCCTCTTCCCAAAAAACGTGACCTTCCCTCCAAATTTTGGTTGGTCGAGGGGTGGGCGAGTCTGACTTGGCACTTTTCCACTCTTATTTCGAGAGACGAGGTGTTCATGGTGGGGGGGGGGGCGCTGTCGAAATTTCGAATTGTGCGTGAGGGTTAGTTGGCAACAATGTAATACCCGTTGGTGGGATTTGGTTTTCGGGTGGTTTGTGTAAGCCTGATATAACACGTGCATGGTGGTTCATGATAGTGTTTTACTTACCTAATATAATATGTGATATGTTATTCATTTACATATAGTGTAGTATACATGATTGTGAGTTTCATGCAAAATGTATTACATGACTTAGTTATATTTTACATAGGCATTCATGTTATTCACATTGTCTATTTACATTACGAATAAGTGGTATGTAGTGAAAATTGGTAGAAGAGTAGTTCACATCATAACATCTATTTACATTGAGAATAAATGGTAGTATAAATATTGGTAAATATTATACTAATAAATATTTAGGCCATGACCCTGTTGCATTCACCTAAATGTATTTTCAATTAATAATGATTGCTTATCTATTGTTTCCTCAATAAAAAACAGGGCATTGTTTCATTGAGGTTTTCTAGTTACAATCTCCCAAATTTTGGTAGTTGCAAAATAATATCCAAAGTTACGTCACAGTTAACATATCAAATTGACAATTGAAAATGCATAAAAATGATAATCGATGTTAAAAAATATTCAAAAGCTGCTAAACAAACCGAATTTATCATAATTTTATTTCTTTCAAAATTAGGTGATGAAAGTCTACTAATACTGGAGAAGGCAGTAGTAAGACACCTCAATCCTCCCATTTTCTCATCCAATTGTAACTTGAATCTTCCGAATAACCTGCAAAAGCACATTCACCCCAATATATACAGGCAACGTTTCCACTAAATATAGTAATACAGCCCATTAATTCATTTAGCATTTCCAATGGAATCGATCGATATAGATACTCAGGAGTAATTAATTTGAAATTCAAGTTCACTTTTGGGGTTTTCTTGGAGGGGAAGAAGGGGGCTTAGGTAAAAGCGCATCCTGTTTCCAGTCTTCCCCTCCCCCCGCCATGGAAAACAACCCCTGGAAAAGCATCCCCGATTTTAGGCAACGGGAGACCTGCTTTTACCATAGCAAGTCTCAGGTTTCCTCTTGCTGCCGTATACAGTGAGTAGTACCTGGGGCTTTTACTACATTTACCTGTAGTGTTACGTTGGTAGTTCTTGGCTTGCTTACTATCTGTACGCTTCTGTTCTTCTCCGGGTTCTTCTTTTTCAGTTTATTCATCTTCTTCTTTTTGTTCATCTTGGCCTTCGTTTTCACCATTTAATAGTCTTTTTTGGGTTTCACCAACTTGAAATTTCCCATTACCTACTTCAAATTCACGAGGTTCTCCTAGTTTTCTCCTTCTCGCCAATCAAGTATCAGTGTATAGTCTAGCCAAGCAAAGAAGAGCCTCTGACAAGATGGGAAAATGACTCCAGCTCGGTCAATATTGGTTCAAAAATTATTGATTTGGTCTCAAATTGTAGATCAGAATGTTTCCTGCAGTTGAGACCAAATCAATAATTTTTGAACCAATATTAACCGAGATGGAGTTACTTTCCCATCTTGCCAGAGGCTCTTCTTTGCTTGGCCGGACTATAGCTGAAGATGAAGCAGGTCTTGCCTTGTACAATGTTCTTAAAAGGAGAATGATAGAAAAGATGGTTGTAAAAAAAGAATAAAGTGAGAAAGAGGGAACATAGGATTAAGAGAGTTATCAACAAGAATGGCGATCAAGAAGGGGGCGAAGAAGAAGAAGAAGAAGAAGAAGAAGACACTGACGGATCGTACCCACCATACAGGTGAAGTGCCCGTAACTTTTACTGTATAGCACCTGTTTCATGGGCACGAGCCGCCAGTGACTTGTGTGTGGGTAATGATATGGATGATGATGTTGATGATGAAAGAAGACGACTCCTATGATGATGGTACACTGATATGATGATATACTATAGAGGAATATAAAAAGTATCCAAATACAAAGATTTGTATAGAAAATATCTATGTCTTTTTGTTTAAAAACTTGTTCAATACAATGTAAATCATGCCGTGTACACACCACTATACTTTGCTATTGTTAAGCTAACTTTACTAATTTTCTTCTGTTTCTTTAGCGGTGCAGATGTTGTAAATTAGAGTTATAATTCAGCTGTGCCTAGATGATGTATTTGAGATCAAATCTTATCTATTTCTTGTTCAACTATATGTACAACCACTTCTTCAAGTAATTTTTTGCTTCTCGAATTTTTTCTCCTTGTCTGCTTTATCAGCTTTTCATTTCCCAAAATACCTCACCGCAACTTTCCCAGCTGAGTGAGGTCGTTGTACCCTCTCAGTAAACCTCACTTTGCCCTGCCTCAGTTCTCAGCCCTCAGTCTACCTTCAGTAGATGCCCCCAAGTAAGTAAGTAGAGTAGAACAGTGAAAGCTAGGCTTACTTACTTACGCCAGGAGAAGAAGAGAAGAAGAAGAAGAAGAAGAAGAAGAAGAAGAAGAAGAAGAAGAAGAAGGGAAGGAGAAGGTGGTGGAGTAGGAAGAGGTTTGTGTCTTACTAACCATCCCCTGATTTTAGGGGTGGGTTTACAACACGTGCTAATGTCTTATTCCATCTACTTTGCAAACTCTTACCTCTCCTTCTCTTACTCCTTCCTCTCCTCTTTGTTTGTTGTTCTTCTTATTTTTCTTCTTCTACCTTTTCTTCTTATTCTTCATCTTCTTCTTATTCTTCTTCTTCTTCTTCTTCTTCTTCTTCTTCTTCTTCTTCTTCTTCTTCTTCTTCTTCTTCTTCTTTTTCTTCTCTCGTACTTCGTATTTTACGCTTTCTTCACCCGGTCTCCCCGCTTTACTGGCAACTAAGTTCTTCTTATACGTGGTATTTCAATTTTCAGTACCTGAGCTTAGTGAGGTGGTGCTTTATCATTTTCTAAGTCTTGTTCTTCTTGTTCATGGTCTTTTTTCGTACGTTTTGGTCCTTTTAACCATCTTTTACGGTTCCTTCGCTTTATTCTTCTTGGCCTGTTGTAAATTCTGAATTTGAGTTTTCTGCTCCGTCCCCATTGGATGTCTATAGATTTTAGGGTTTTCCGAGGGCGTTTTAGTAGTTGGTTTATTATGATGTCGTTTGAAGTATGTGATGCACTGAATAGTTTCCTGTTGTAACTGTTGTTGATTAGGAGAAGCTTGCATTGGCGGCTCGTGCCCATGAATTAGATGAAGTGCTGTACAGTAAAAGATACGGGCACTTCACTTGTTTCGTGGGTAAGAGCCGGCAGTGGATGCTTGTACAATTCCCATTGGATGGAATCGATAGGATGAGTAGAACGAACCACATAACACGATTGTTTACAACTTTTTAATGCTTTATGAAATTTGATTAATCTTTAGATCTTTTATTCAATTATGATACACATAGGTGAGTGCACCAAGCTAGTGCCTATGATAATCGTATAAATCCTCTCAGTACAATAGATTCGAATAACAAAACTAGATTCTGCCTCTACTTGTCAAATCGGAACCTTGAAACAACTCTCATACTAAAACCGATGGTTGAAGGATGTTGATGTGATATTGTGAGTCAGAGTTTCTGTTGACATGAGGCAGTGACCCATTTCGAGGTCACAGGTCACAGCCCTGGGCTAAATGCAGCCAGTGACACATGACCCCTCACGTCACAGCTTCACAACAATCGCATCATGTCACCCATACTCTTCTCTCTAGCTCGTCATCATTGGATTACGTACTACTCTCTCATCTTATTGACGTTTCATCTCACTCATTCAGTATATTTTTTGTCAGTTTCTAAAGCCCTATATATAATTCTTTCAATCTCCCCATTCTTTTTGCGCATACTTGATTGTTTTTAGTTTTATTTTCAGTTTAATTTTTCCTCCAATTGTCTAGCATAATGTTCATTTAGTTTTTCTCACGCAATTTCAGTAATGATATTTATTTTCATTTTTTAATACCATGGGTTAGGTGAAAGAGGGGGCTCTTGTGCCTCACATCACTTATGTAATCCACTAAGTGGAAAAATAAAGAAATTTATCTATCTCTCTACATTCGGTAGAGTGTTAATGGGAGGGATATCCTTCAATATCATTTTCAAAGAATGGACATTGATGTCCAAACTCTGCCAGTCCAAGTCGATGTTGCAACATCACTATCTTATTATCACAGTCAGCATATTGTTCCTTATCTACCTGATGTTGTCAATAAGTTAGAGTTATAATTCAGCTGTGCCTCGATGATTGATATTTTTGAAACATTAGATGTTTTTCACCATTAATATTGACCATCATTAGTTGTTGGAACACAAAAGGAGCAGACGAAGCCGTCTTACTTTTCGACGTAAATATACATATTTGTCTGAATTTTCCCACTATTGAGCGTCGTATTCCACCTTACTCCAACACCAAGTTGAATCATTACCTATCTCACTCACTCTACCTTCAATTTGAATCTTCCCCCTTTTTCTAACTTGCTCCCTCCCCTTCTAACTTGAAGAATCATTGTAGCTACCTAGCTCTTGCCCCAACTTGGACCATTTCCTATCTCACTCCAGCCTTCTAAGTTGAGGCCCTTTCTTAGCCATTAACCAAACCATAACAAACCAACCCCATCACGTAGCCGAGATATGCACACATATGACACGTCTCCCTGGTTAGAAGCACAACTTTCCTTCCCTCAATGCTTGTTTGTTCGTGTCTTGTTTGTTCCTGTAACAATATTCCTACTCTTCCTTATCTCTCGTTTCTCCTAGTTCTTCTTCCTCTCCTCTTCATCTCTTCTTCCTCCTCCTCCTTCTTCTTCTCCTCCTCCTCCTCCTGCCTGGCATAGGCCACTCCACTTACTAGGTACAAGTGTCTCTTCTTTTCTATTCTATTCAAAGAGACGTGGATCAACAAACGTAATTAAATAGGAGATGAACAGAAGATGAAACAAGATGAAATAGGATGGGAGAAAGATAAAGAAGAAGAAGAAAATAGATAAAGGAGAAGGAGGAGGAATAATTGGAAGAAACATGTTGAAATAAAAGTCATTGCAACAAACAATTTACGAGTGAGTTGAAGGGGGAACTGGGAGTGAAGGGTTGGAAGAAGGTAGAGAAGAAGAAGTAGAAGAAGAAAAGAAAGGAAGAATGAGGAGAAGGATAGAAAGAAAAAGACGAAGGGAAAAAATCAAGATAAGTGAAACAAGAGGACAAGGGTAGCAAGAAGTCACTACCACAAACAAATCACGAGTGAGTAAGATACAAGTAAAAGTGGAGAGGATGTAGAAGTAGAGGTTGAAATAGGAAGATGCAGGAAAAAGAAGGGGAAGATAGCGAACGAGAAGGAAGAGTAAGAAGATGTCATTGCCACAAACAAATTGTCATCTCCCATCCTCCTCCTACCCTTGGTTACTTGCTAGTGTTATCTTTGTCAGGGTTTGTAAGCACACCACATGCTTTAAGCTTTCACAGTGGTACCCTACTTGAGAGTTGAAATAAGAAGAAGTGAAGGTAGGAAAAGATGGAAGAGAACTACTAAAGAATAATAGCAATAGGAGAGCATAGGTAACGCCAAAATGTTGGGCAGTTTCGTCTGTCTCTTGTTAGTGATGTAGCCTACTAACAGCTGACGTGAAGCATCTATTGTCTCTTCTGATTTCAAGAACACAATCTAGGCATAGATTGAGCCTGCTCTACTATGAGAGAGTAGTGAGAAAGAAGAGAGAAAGAGAAAGAGAGACTGGTATAAGAGAGCAAGTAGAATAGTGAGTTTCAAGTAGCCTTTTGGGCCGTTAATTGCTGTCCGACTGTGACTGGTTTTCCCTCATGGCTTTTCACCCCTCTGTTTCCCCCCCACCACTCTTGAGTTTTCCTCGATTCATCGAACATTTTCCTACGCCCCCCCCTAACCCCTCACAGACATCAGGTTGCTCCAAATTACTTGGTTTCGCATTTCGGTACCCATTAGTGAGTGGGGGGGGGGACTCCTATTCAGAGGGTTTGCAACTAATATGTTATGTTCTGTGTTAGGGTTTTAGTCTGTACAAGCGAAGAAGACGTTCTGGCAAGATAAGAGAATGACTCCAGCTCGGTGAATATTGGTTGAGAAATTATTAATTTGGTCTTGGATTGTAGAAAACATTCTGATGTACAATTTGAGACTAAATTAATAATTTTTGAATCGATATTGACGGAGCTGGAGTAATTTTCTCATCTTGTCAGAATGTCTTCTTTGCTTGGACAGACTTTGGAAGGGTGAGAGTGTCTTTGGTTAATGTGCCCTGGAAGCTATAGCTTGCGCCAAAAATTGAGGCGGTTGGAGAATGATTTAGATTAATTCTCAGCTCTGGCAGGACCGTCGGCGAGCTGTCTGCGCGGGTACAACGGAACAAGAGGGACTTCAGCTATAGTAATTCGCGCTTGAACTCAGTTTAGGACTGTCCTGATAGAGTTGAATATTAATAATAGTAATTGGCCAACCGCCTGAAGTTTTGGAGTGAGCTCTACCTTTAGCAGTGATCTCGACTTGCTAGCCTGCTAATCTGGGTTTTCGTTACTTGTGAGGGAATGTTAGGGAGTTGTAAGGGATTTGGTTTGGTATTACTGTGGATTAATTTGGTTAATTTCAACTGATAATTGTGAATTTTTCGAGAAAATTCATTCTCCGAAATAAGTTTTTTGGGCTTGATAGTCTATATTTTCGTTCAAATGTAATATTGTATTCCTTCTCGAATAAATGAATCAATTTATTTCAATTATGCTAGATAACTCAAAATATACGGTACGCATATTTTGAGTGCATTATTCCTATGAATATAAATTTGTTAATCTTTTTTTAATTATCACAAGTTACCTGACGCCAAAAAGATTTACAGTCTCGTCTGCTCCTTGTGCGTTTCTATAGCTGCTGATGTCAATTTTTAGGGTAGACAATGGATGCTCTACATCAGTTCCTAGTCAACTTATTAAGTGAAATTCTTTTGCTCAGTTAAAACCCTTCCCTCAGGAATGACATTCCCCCATATCAGCAATGAAATTGGGTTGGTCAGTGGCTCAACATTCATCACAATACCTCACAACAACAGCAACTCAAACACGTCTACAAATACCGTTTCTACTGTAAAATACTTGGAATACCCTTCCTACAAAATATCCCACTTCTGCTACCAAATTCTCAGAATAGTCAATGCATACCAACGACTTGAATAGATTGCGTATTTCTAGAGATCTAGATATTGATCGATATCAGGCTAATAGATTCAAATATGGAGATATACATAGATAGATATTTCTATAGTTACTGATGGATGTTAGGTTACTCTGTAGATACAAATATTGCAACAGATATAGATATTTCTGGAGATGTGGAAATTTATAGATACGTAAACCTACCGATACAGATATTGGGACGTACATAGATAGATATAGTATGTCCAAGCAAAGAAGGCTTTCAGGCTTGATGGGAAATTAACTCCAGCTCTGTCAATGACTGTTCAAAAATTATTAATTTGGTCTCAATTTGTAAAGAACATTCTGCTTTACAATCTGAGAGGAAAATTATAATTGTTGAATTAATATTGACCGTGTTGGAGTCAATCTCCCATCTTGCCAGGATGTGTCTTCTTTTCTTGGACAAACTATAACTCTATGGATAGTGATATGGAGACATACATGAATAGATATAGGTATCATAACCGTTAGATGATTGGCAATGCTATGACTGCCCTCAATCCAATGCTGTGGTATGAGTAACGCATGTGATGGGTAGCCCATCAATTCGGGTCGCCTCGAACTATTAGTTTGGCCGTGTTTATTTGCAATCTCAGCACATTTCCAACAATAACAGGATTGACCAATCGCGTCTATCCTCACTGAGGCAACTTGACAACAACACATTCTGTGGCACATCACTCACACAAGTATTGCCTCATGAATGTTTCCTCACTCAAGTATTCCCACATGAAATATCTCACTTCACCAGATTGATGTTTGTTTAGTTTAATAATTGTATAACATTGGTTTTGATTGGCTCAGTAGTTGAGTGTGTTGATGTGGTTTTTAATAACGCTTTCACAAGCCAAACATATCTGGATTGAGGACGGACATTGACAACTAGAATTTGACCGCTTTCTTATAAGTTCACATGTACATAGTCATGCAGGTCCCAACAAATATGTCGAATGATGTATTTATTTTAAATAATGAGCTGATTTTATATTTAAAAAGTAGATGGAAGAAGTCATAATTTAGTAAACCAATAGCTGTAGGAATAATTAGTTTATTATTTGTAAATACTGCTGTTTGAACTGTTTGAAGTCGGAACAGGCAATTGCCTAAACCTTGTAAGTAAGATGATGATGATGATGATGATGAAAGTAGATGGATAGTGTTGAAGGAATAGGTAGATAGAGAAGAGAGGAAACAGAACGAAGTATTAGTCTGGTCTGCTGATTCTCTCGCCAGTATTTTTGCTGGGATCTTCAGCGATTATAATTCTGTAGTTCATCTTGTATAGTCCATAGAGTAATTACACAATTCTCTTTAATTGAACTTCTACTCTGAAAATGAGTTATACAAATGAGCTTGTGTCAGGTGTGACCAAATTTCTCTTGAGTTTTGGATCGCCTCTTTCTCCTATTTTTCTCTTTGTCTCACTCTCTTCTCTCAATCTCTTTTCTCCACTTCTCTGTCATTTTCTCTCTTCTTCTTTTTCTCTCCATTCCGAAATCCCTTTTCCCTTTGTGTCACTGTTTCGAGTACTCTCAAGTGTCAACTGTCGACAACAGAAACAGTTTCCAGGCAAAATGTGAAGGGTCCATTGGAAAGGCCTTTTACACCAGGTTTCAATCAAATTTCGGCAACAAATTGCCATCCTGATTTGAAGAATGTGGTAGCAATCAAATAATGTAGCCTACCTTTCCTCAAAAGGCAATCAATTGAATTGCATCAGTGTACCTCTCGAAATTTATTTTTCCTCAAAGGTCAATCAATCAGCTGAGATCTGAAATTCAATCTGTTTGAGGTCTAATTGGTGGAGAATAGGCGGGCCATCTTCGCAAATAAATGGGCAATCCAGTTGATGGAAATGTCAGTCAATGTCTTGGATGGAATGGTCGGATTGAGTTGATTGATTGAAGATGAGAATTGTTTTCAATGTAGGTCTGAACGTGTGTGAGTTGGTTTTCGATTAAATTGTTCCAAGAATGTTGTGTTAGGTACTATCTTGTTCAGGTACTGTAAGTGGTTATGAGTGATTGAAAGGAACAATTCATTTTAAAAATGATACATTAAAAAAGTAAATCAATAAAATGAAGATTTATTCTGATGCTCTTCAGCTCTGTATGGCAGAAGAAAAAAATCCTGAGATTGGGGATTGATTGTGATCAATGTTCAGTACTGTTAGAACCGTCGGTGAGCTGAAGAGTTGAGGTCTTGTATACAACTTTCAGACTGTTCTGAGAGAGCTAGAATGATTGTAAGTCATAATTCGCTAACCGCCAGTTACATAGGCGTTCACTAGAGTAGTATTGTCTGTCGAAGCAAAGAAGACATTCTGGCAAGATGGAAAAATGACTCCTGCTCGATCAATATTGGTTCAAACATCATAAATGTGGTCTCAAATTGTAGGAAACATTCTAATCTACAATTTATGATTGAGTTTATGATTTTTGAACCAATATTGATCGAGTTGTAGTCATTTTCCCATCTTGCCAGAATGTCTTCTTTGCTTGGACAGACTATAAAGTACGTGGATTTGATGGTGGAATCCACGTACCGTGATTGTTAGTGTGGAAACATTGTTTAACGTGTTTGAAAGAGAGAAAGGTTGTGAGTGAGAGAGAGAGAGAGCGAGTGCATGTGAGAGTGAAAAAGAGAGTGTGAGAGAGTACAAGAAAGTAATAGAGAGTGGTAGATAGAGAGCGAAGGAGATCGAGGATGTTATATAGTGTGATTGAGAGAGGAAGAGGGAGAGAGGGAACTGAGTGTCTTGAGGAGTTGTTGAAATGCCTCACTTGAGTTGTTCTATTGCTGGGGGGGGGGGGGGGTGGTGAGGATGAGGTTTGTTTAGTTACCTCACGCTGACTGTCTGACTCTAAACTAAACTAAACTTTGAATTCCTTGCTTGCTCCTCACAATCAATGGAGCAGAGATTTGTGTGTGTTTAGCTCGTAAGATGGTTTGTGAATGACTCAGGGAAGTTACGGTTGAACTCTGGCAAGTTGAACTTGAACGTTGAAATGATTTGAGTTCACTCACACTTGGAGTAATCATGAATCGAATCATACCATTTCATTACAGCTTGTCTATTTGTAATCATGTAATTGTTTGAGCTTTAATTCTCTAGAATGGTGACACATTTTGCTATGATGTAATTATTTGAGATTTGATTTACTAGAATGGTGTTGGTGTTTGAGCATAGAATTGTAGATTTACTCCAATGTATTCCAATCCTCTTTGGTGTCAAGTTGTTATATAGTTATTTATAACTATAGGTGTTGAAGATGTCATGTTGTTTATATGGCGTTGTTTCTCTTTTAGAGTATTTATATGATAGAGTCGTGTTTCGGAGGAGAAAATAAGCTGTCGGTACCGATTGCCTGGATAGCACTGGCGGCTCGTGCCCACGACACAGGTGAAGTGTCCGTATCTTTTACTGTACAGCACTTCACCTGTTTTGGGGGGCACGAGCCGCCAGTGCTGCATAGTAGTAGTCTCCATCATCATTCCCATTATAAGGGACAGTACAGTTCTATAATACTCTACTCTACACATACTATACTCAGTACAGTACAGTACAGTACTCTTGTGAGCATAATTTTAAGAAAAAATAATTGATACACCACAATGATACAGTGTTGGTGTTTGTAACGTAAAGTTGTTGAAAGTTTCACATCATGATATTTCCAATAGTTTATGGCATCTGAGCGACTTCACCCTTTCTCATCACAAAAATTTATTACTAGAAAAGAATTACTATATTTATTGAGTTTTATTTATTATTTTTCTAAGGTAAATAAATATTTATTACTATAAAAGCTCAATCTTCACCCTAGTAAGTGAGAATCGGATGTAACCAATAATAATACAGTATAATTCTTATTCACCCTTCCGCGAATCCTTAACAGTTGACAAATATTATTCTTGATCTACAGAGTATACTAATACATCCCATTTGGCTGGAGGTACTCTATAGATATCACATCAAATATAGTTGAAATGTAGTCCTATAAATACTCAATCGTATATGAAATACGGTAGTATATACCTGTAGATATGCGTTGTACCTGGCTGGCTATAGCTAGCAATGCTCTTGAACTTGCCCTGACTGTGCGATGGGGTGGGGGTAGGTCAATGACCTTGTGATCCGGTCTACCTGGTGACGTAATGAGCGTATCTACCTGCCGGGCCGCCATTTTGTTCTTCGTTCGTCGCATTCCTTCAGACAGGAATCCGGTTTCAGTTCAGTTCAGTTGTTGAGCGTCCCTTGTTCAGTGAGTGAAGCTTGCCTTTTGTTGCTACGCTTGTTTGGTTTTGTGTGTGTTGTGTAGGATTTTGAGAGGATTTCAACGTGGTTTATTGAGTTTTTGGGTAGGATTTGAAGTTTGAATTAGTTGGTGAAGTGTTGGAAATCGTTCAACAGGTTTGAACCAGTTTTCAGCGTTTCAAATTATTTGTTATAGCTTCAAAGTAGTTGATCATAATTTTTCTTTGTTGAATCTTTTCCTAAGTCATCTTTTACATTGATTTATTGTATTATGTATTTAGCCTTATGTTTTGAAATTTGTCCCTATATAAAATGTTGATTATGATGATCTTGGATATTCAAACTTGTTATTATAGAGATAAAAGTAGAAAACATGAGGCTTGATACAATACACTAATGTGAAAGCCGGCTAATAATAATTTTCAATTCTGATTATTCGTAAATATTTCTTCGCAGTTGGTTGAGATTGAATATAGTTTGTCGGGGATTCTTAATATTTTATAATAGTTTCAAACAATCGAGTTTAATTGTTTTCAAATCACTGTTTTTCACGTGTTATATAATTTTCAAATTGATTAAAACTAGACTTGGGTTAGATTTTTATCGAATTTAGTTGGTTGAAGTTTTCAGTTTATATAAAGTTATTGTTCATCTCAGCATTTTCTATAGAAACTGTGTTTAAAATAAATCATGAATAAGATTGGTTGAAAATTTAAAAAAATGTATGAAGAGTTTTAAACTAATTATCTGTTAAAAATACAGATACAGATTACTGTTAACATTGATATGACGACATCTAAGTGGATAGATTTTTATACACTTTAAAAAGTAATGGGGTGATCCATTCACTTGTTGAGCTTACTAGAACTTACTAGAGATTGATGATGGTGTAACAACCGAAACCGATACCTCAATTTTTCAATGAATCTGGTTTGGCAATATCTTGTCTTTTCATTTGATAGGGTAATTCGATAAAATTAACAAGTAATTGATTAATCAGTAAAATAATTTCAATAAATAAATTAATTCAATACAATAATTTCAAAACTATTATTTGAAAAACGTTTTCCAACCTTCCAAAGTAGTTTTATATTATTGGAAATTGATTTTTCCACGTTTACAGGTAGCCTCTTTGAAAGTGTCAGAAAATAGTATCCATAAGTGGGATTTTTGAAGTGTGTGGTGGTACAGAGTAAAAAGTGAGTCTTGTAACAATTGTTTTGGAGTACATTTTTGTGCGGCAGCCATTATGTTCGATACAGTGCCGACGTGTGCCGAGATTAAGAAGCGGCTTCGTATGATCGATGATGGTGACGATGATATGATGGATGGCAGTTTTAACAAACAGGTTGGTTCGGATGTCACGTAGAATAGTTCACAGAGGTCTAGTTGCCTGCAGGCTCTAGGTCTATCATTTACCGAGTAATAGGCTAGTAGGTCTATCGCTTATTGAGTAAAGTTCAAAAAAATCTCTTGTTAGTGACAATTCTTAGCTTCTTAGCTCTAGCTTAGTGACAATTCTAATTGACAACATCAGCTGTTGGAGCGCTCAAGGAGCAGACGAAACTTTTTGAAACAGCTATATCTCTATTAGATTATAGATTGGTGATTACACTTTCTGAGTATTAATTATTGTAATTACTCCAACTCTCATATAGATCATTGTGGATCTGGAATGTAACCTATTGATATAGTCTGTCCAAGCAAAGAAGACCCTCTGGCAAGATGAGAAAATGACTCCAGCTCGATCAGTATTGGTTCGAAAATTATAAATTTGTTCCCAAATTGTATGAAACATTCTGATCTTCAATTTAATACCATATTTTCAATTTTAGAACCAATATTGACCGAGCTGGAGTCATTTCGTCATCTTGTCAGAGGGTCTTCTTTCCTTGGACAGACTTTAGAAGATCTATCACTGGATCAGTTCATAGTTCTGCAACTGATGTATATAGGAGGGTGCATTGAGATTTCAGATTATTACTCCATTGACAGTTGATGTTTTCACTTGAAGTTATCATTTAGCTATACGTAGATGATGTTCTTGGAACCAAAAGAGTCAATAGATACTTTACATCAGCAGTTAGTAGGTTACATCACGTACAAGAGACAGACGAATCCGTCTAACTTCTTGTCGTCCACTATGCAAGGTGGAAGCAATAATTTATGTATATTAATGGGTATCATCACTTGGTTGTATGACGACAATGACTATACTATAGACTGAGTGTATACTAGTGTCTATTATATCTACGCGATTACTATGACTTATCGCAAGACTTATCACAATGACGTATTGTTTGATTGAATGTAATTATTATGTAATATTGTATAATTATGTAATTATTGTTCACCACATTTGAATCTTCATTCCCGATAAATATAGCATTGAGATCTTATATTGATCTATATATGTGGCGATATCTATGAGATTTATCAGTGTTTTCCTGTTTCTAAGTGTTATCTGAGTCTGAGAGGGTAGGAGCTCTTCCGATTCACCTTATCGCGGTTATCAGTCGCTGATATCTCGGTAACTGTTATCTCACCTAACTGCCCCATTTGCAGTTACTGTTACTATAGTAGGAACTTTGAATTTGCTCTTAATGGGAATGGGTTGTGTTTAAATTGATTGATTTGTTGCAAACTAAGTTTTGGTCATAAACTAAGTACAGTATACAATAGACCAAAGTCTACTTCATCTACGCTTTGATTTAATGCGTTTTACATTCGCCTTCTAGACATTTGGATAGGGAACATATATAATTCTGCTTCGTGTTAGTTATAGGAAACTTGAATTTGAATGTGATGACATTAAATTCTGCTAAGATTTATTGGATTAGCAATAATTATCATATGATGTTTGACACAATGTGAACAATATACATTTAGTACAATCAGAATCAAATCAAATATTTATTTATTTTGACACTTGAACAAGTAATTTATCAAAAGAAACAATTTTTTAAGAAAATGTATACATCATAAAAAAGGTTTATTAATAATGTTCCATATACAGAACAATCTCTTTTGACTTCATTATCATTAACTTCAGTTATCATTACGTTAATAATAATACTACTATTCTGTCGTAAAAGACCTACTATCATTAGAGACCCTTCCAGTTATTCCTTTGATCTTTGTTATCTCTATTCATTAGTTTATCTCAATTGACATGCCATATAATCATTTTATAATGATCCAGGAATAAAAAAACAGGCTTCAACCCTTTCATTTATTTCCTCATTTTGAATTGAAATATAGTTAAAAATAATTGGTCAAGTTTAAATTTCTTATCAATTCTCTTCAGTTTCTTCATTACTCGATATTCTTTCGTAATATTACATGAATTTAAGTTGATTAGATTTTTTTTCTTATCTCTCTGCATATGCTATATAACCCCTTTTCTTCAACATTTTATTAATAATTGTTCTAGCAATGTTTCAATAATTTCAATATTTTAATAAATCAATTTCTTTCTCGATGTTCATCGATACTTACTTGGAATTTCCAACTAGTTTTGTTTAAATTTTTGACTAATTTTGTCAATTTTTTGTGTGTTTGCAGAGAGGATCCGACGAGCTGTTGTCGCAGAGTGGGGGTGCGGTGAGCAATGGGGGGGCAATCAGCCCACAGCCCAATCATCAGGACAACAATAACGACGCCAAAAAGGTAGGCATTCACTAAAATTGTTCGTAGAATATTTTATAATTATATTCATAAAGGTTCCTTGAAGGTCCGTGTGTATTAATTTTACTGGGATTCCGCGCTTCTAACATAGTTCCTATAGTTTAATTGTCCGAATATTTTTCCCCCACTCCTTCAAATCATCATTTATTCCTATTTTATTCCTCTATTTTACTCTTTTTCATCCCACCTTTCGCATTATTTTGTTCTTATCTCTTTCCCTCTCTCCTTCCTATCGCATTCATTTCTTCACATCGCATACATTTTCCCGAATAAATTATTATCACAGCTTTTTTCTGACCCAGGCCTCCGCCTATTTCCAAGCCGACAATATTTTCTCACTGCCAAACAGGTAGAGAGATACTTTATCCTTGAGCAGCCAACTCTCCATAAGGATCCTTGTGGAAGATACTCCCTCTCACTCTACCACTCTCTCTTTAGAACGTAATTTCAATCTTTCTTTCTTTTCCTCTCTCCAAGACATCTCTCTTATGAGCAACCAACTCTCCATAAGGAACCTTGTGCAGGAAGAAAGTCATCTTTCTCTTTTTCTTGTTAACACTCTCTCTCTCTTTCTTTTTTGAACGTATTTTCAATCCATCTTTCTTCTTTTTCCCTCTCAAAGCCAAAGGTCTACAGGTTAACCGATTACTCCCCAAGGTCTGATTTGGAAGGCACTTGCTGTTGGTGAGTGATCTCTTTTTCAGCCCTTTGAAACAACCCCTCTCAACCCTCAAAGGAAGGCGAAGAGAATAAGAGAGAGAGAGAAAGAGACAGAGAACAGGAAGTGCATTGAAGGAACTAGTTGCTGCAGTTTTTTAACCTCTCTTTTCTGCAAACCCCTCCCCTCCTCCTTCATGGAAATAGGCATGAAATATGTCTCCCCAGTTGAAGGTTTTTCTCTTAGCAACTTCTTTTGCAAATGGCTCGGGTTTTTTCAAGTAGCTAGTGGTTCAATCTTGCGAGGTTATATTCTTGTTTTGTGGAATTGGCTTTGGTGTGTAATTGAAGTAGTTGGAATTTATTGATTTATTTTAATTGTAGTGTTGAAAGTTACAATAACACCAAATCTTGAAATGTATGAAGTTACCAGTAAAGCACATCTTGTAACCTCATGAATAATCAATAAAGCAATAGATCCCAATTACTCAGATTCATTGATGTATTTTTGTAAAGTATTGGAAATTTCAAGAAATTTTTTTGTTTCTATGTCATTTTACTGATAGTTTTCGTATTAGTTTCCTTGGTTATTATACCAATCTTTCAATATTCTCAATTGGTAACAAAATTCATGAAATTAAGCAATATTGTACTCAAGTCATAGGCTTCAATTCAAATCAAATATCAAACAGAGTACCGCACAATACTATTTTTAATCTTGTTTTTTGTATATTATTGAATAAATTCTATAGTATTATGATCGGTGCTCAGTTTCCATGTTTACGAATTTTCCATTTTGTGTACCGTAACACAGGAAATTATGTTTGCTGTGTTATACAACACCGCTATAAGTGTGAGAATGTGAAACCACCATTTTAGTATAGTCTATCGAAACAAAAAAGACATTCTGGCAAGATGGGAGTATGACTTCAGCTCTGTCAATATTGGTTCAACAATTATACATTTAGTCTCAATTTGTTGATAATAATGTTTCCTTAAATTTGAGACTAAATTTTTAATTTTTGAACCAATATTTGTCGAGCTGGAGTCATTTTACCATCTTGCCAGAATGTCTTCTTTGCTTGGACAGACTATACACGTGAGAGAGGTTTGGTTAGAGCCTATACGTGTTTAAACTCACGTTAAATTGACCGAGACAACCACTTGCAAAAATTAACCCCAACCCGCTCTTATTTACTTTATCTTTCTCCACCACATGGTCTACTCCTCCTCCTCCCCTCCTCGTCCTCCACCTCCTCCTCCTCCTCCTCCTCCTACCCCTCACTCTCACCCATCTTTTCTAATGAATCTGAAACTGAATTTCTCTCTCTCACACACACTCTTTCTCTCTCTTTACGCAGCCATGCTCACTAAATGAATTTCGAATATAAACCTACCCACCCTACCCTTGTAGCTTGTTTCACCCACAATTTGACAGTAGGCTTTCCGAAGGGGTTTATACAGTAGTCTGACAGAGATGAACCCTCGATTGGCTGGATAATTCCAGCCGTATATATAGCAGGATTCCAGTGTAATATATATTTATATTTACAGTATATACCTCAAGCAACAGCAGACACTGTGTATAGATATATCGCCATGCTACAAAATATAGTCAGACTACGTTTGTCTGTATCTATGTATAGTAGGATTCAGCTACTGAGTGTAGTATATTTATATTTATTCTATACATATCTCAAGCAACAGCAGCCGTATATATAATTATAGGTATACACACCATGCTACAAAACAGTCATTTCAGTGGTTGACTACATGTATTTCTATAGCAGGATTCCAGCTATAGTCTGATGAAGCCGAGAAGACATTCTGGCAAGATGGTAAAATGACTCCAGCTCGGTCAATAGTGATTCAGAAATTATAATTGCTGACTAAAATTGTAGAGCCGAAGGTTTCCTACAACTTGAGACCAATTTTATAATTTTTGAACCAATATTGATCAAGCTGGGGTCACTTTCCCATCTTGCCAGAATGTCTTCTTTGCTTCGAAAGACTGTATATGTATAGCAGGATTCCAGCTACTGAGTGTAGTATATTTATATCTACTGTATATATACCTACAGCAACAGCAGCCAAAACATTATATATAGGTATAAACACGATGCTGAAAAACAGTCAGTTGGAGCCTATCTCGCGTTTCGGTGCCCAAAATTCAATTCTTTGATGTTTGTTCATGGGATGGGTGTTGAGACCCCCACATTTATGATTTCTATGCTGCAAATTCCGATTGCACGCGTGTGCATTGCAGCGTTTGATTAAATTCTGCAAGCTATGCACTATTCAATAGGTAGGAATTTTCGTAATTATTGTAGGAGTTAGTGTGTGTAGGGATTTTGGTGGGATTAGTTGTAGGCAATTGATTTGATATGGTAGAGTTGACGTGAATTGGTTGGTAGTGTATTGTTGATAATATCGGTATGTCAAATAAATTAAGCTATTGCATTGTTCTTTTACTAACTTAGTGTTTTGTGAGAATATCAGTAAGGCCAAATTTTAACTTTCATTAGGACTATTCACTTGACCGGTTGAGTCGTGGTATCCTTTTATTTCAATTTATTTAAGTCAATGCTATTATGATACATTAGAGAAACATTAGCAGCTGATTCGATTAAACTAATTCCACGACTAAACTGGTTAAGTGAATACTATAGTCTGTCCAAGCAAAGAAGACCCTCTGGCAAGATGGGATAATGACTCAAGCTCGGTTAATATTGGTTCAAAAATTATCAATTTGATCTTATATTCTAACAATTTGTTCTACTATTAAGACCACATTTATAATTCTTGAACAAATATTGACCAAGCTGGAGTCATTTTACCATCTTGCCAGAGGATCTTCTTTGCTTGGACAGACTATAATTATAACTGCTCGGCTTCGTCAACGAATCTAGATCCTTGGAAATTCAATAACTTCAACTTTCATGATAAGTTTGCATGATAAGCAGGAAATTCAAGCAGTGGCTATGCTTAATACTAGTTTTAATAATAAAACCCGCTTTTACGGCGGATTTCTGATACGCAGTAAAGATACAGAATCCAAGATTGATACAGGAAGGAAGCTTGTTGATACAAGACACTTGCAATGCTCATGGATCGCCATCACATTGGAAATAAACTGATTCAATTTCTCAATAATTGTAAATATTGAGAGTACTTGAACTCAGTTTGGGTATTTTTCAAGTTGAATTAATGAAGCACTAAGATTCAGAGAGCCAATTCTTATTTTTCCTCAATTCTCGACATTATCAAATGAGCTAACCTTACTTTGCAAACATTTTGTCCTGTTAACTTTGTGTATTTTCACGTTATTTTACTTTATTGAAATTGATGTATACCGTTGGAAATATAATGGATAAACACACGTTGCGAATATTTTGTATCAATGAGCGTCCTCCCTGTACGATTGCGTATCAATCGTGGACATTTGTATCGCTATATCGTATCTGAAAGCCGCTGTGAAAAGAGGCCTTATACTGTTATACATCAGAGTAGTATGGACTGCATTACTGGTACTGCATAGGTGTGTGCAATGTGCATAAATAAGCAATACAAGCAAACCCTAGTCGTGGTCTGGGTTAGGGGTGGTGTAGGTAGAGTGGTGGTACACAGTGTGAGCCATTCTTGTGACATGCGGGGTCATGTCGTCGTCGTCGTCGTGTCTCATGTCAATGTCAGTAATTTTTGAGATGTTACACTCGGTGGCTTTTAGCAGCCAGCCTGGCCTCCCTCGATCGATAGTCAAAGCGATAGGCTAGCTACTCTTCAACACTGTGTAGTGTAAGTGAAGTCTGGTGGAGTAGACTAGACATTCTGGCAAGATGGGAGAATGACTACAGCTCGGTCAATATTGGTACTGAAATTATGGATTTGATCTCAAATTGTAGGGAACAGTTTGATCTACCAATTAAGACCATACTTATAATTCTTAAACTAATGTTGACCAAGCTGGAGTCATTTTCCCATCTTGCCAGAGGGTCTACTTTGCTTGGACAGACTATTATGAGTATAGTTTGGTGGAGCAAATAAGGCATTGTGGCAAGATGGGAGAATGGCTACAGCTCGGTCAATAATGGTTCAAAACTTATAAAATTGGTCTCAAATTGTAGTAAACATCCGGCTCTACAATTTGAGACAAAATGTATAATCTTCTAACCAATATTGACCGAGCTAGAGTACTTTTGAGAGGGAGTGGGAAATGACATGAAACCTATATAGAGTATGAGATTGATTCAAAATAGGATTTTTTGTGATGAGAACTGTAGAGCAGTTTTAGATATACAGTGAGTATGAGGGACAGAATGATTATAGATTATTAGTAGAGAGGAGAGAGAAAGAAAGATAGATAGATAGAGAGAAAGGAGGTAGATCGAAGACACAAAGTAGATGAGACATGAAACCTTGCGTATCAAACAGGGCTTGCTTGCTAACATCGTAATCATAATCTGTAGCTAATCTAATCAAGCCGCGATCCGATCAAAAGAGACATCACAAGCAGCAGAGCAGAGCAACAGAGCTACTAGACATCGTTCAGACTTATGCCTTTAAGCAACAGTTTGCAGACGAAGAAGAAGAAGAAAAAGAAGAAGAAGGAGGAGGAGGAGGATGCAGTTGATGATGATTATAATAAAGTGAATAAAGTGAGGGGCTGTGCCTTCCCTCCTTTGAACGACAACTTTTGCCCCAAGTCTCCTGCTCTTACTAGGCTTCTGGAATTGGGATTTAACGTGTTTCTCCTTTCTCTACTTTAGCATCTTCTTCTTCTTCTTCTTCTTCTTCTTCTTCTTCTTCTTCTTCTTCTTCTTCTTATTCTTATTCTTCACTTCTTCCACCTCGTCTGCTTCTTTGTAACCTCTTCCTTTTCGTAGCATCATACAACTCCTTTCTCATCCTGTTTTTAGTTTGAGAATATTCATCAATCAGGTAGCCTACGTCTCTCTCATTAGCTTTGCGGCCCTATTTACTTAGTTACTTTCTTATTATTCGTTTACCAGCTCCTTCTCCTTATTATTATTATTATTATGTTTCTTCTTCTACTTGAAAACGAAAAGAAGCAGGTGAATGAGAACAACAAATTACGTTGAAGGTAAGAATGTTTGTTGATAGGACAAACGAAACGAAGAGCAGCCTGCGAATTGAGAAAGCAAGGAAACGTGAGTAAAGGGGAAGAAATAACATTGAATAAGAGCGAAACGGAAGAAGGAAAAGGAGAAGAAGGGAGAGGCGGACTTATGTATCAATTGAGAATAGAAGGTGGAATGGAGGATAATTGAGAAAGTGTGAAGGAGAAACATTAAATGCTACGAGAGTGTGAGGGAATGGAGATGATAAAGTGAAAGAAGAAGAAGAACACGATGAGGAAGGCAAAGGAGAAGAGGGAAGAGACAGACATAAGCATCGATTAAGAGGAAAGGAAGGGAAGGAAGGAAAGGCCTATTTCTTAGTTGTCGTTTCTCGTCATAAAGTTATTATTGGATTAAAAGTTGAAGCTAAACATCTCCTCTCATCTTTAGTATCTTATGTCGTCGCACTCATTTCTACTCTGCTATCAATTTGAACACCTTCCTCCTTCGCCTTAACATTCTTCTTCTTCTTCTTCTTCTTCTTCTTCTTCTTCTTCTTCTTCTTCTTCTCCTGGTCCTCCTTCGCCTTCTCCTCCTACTTATTCAACTTTTTATTTTCACTCAGGTCTCTCCCCTTTATCTCATGCTTCTCGTACAGAGTAGCGTCATTTTATGTAATCTGGAAAGACGATATGCAAACTAGCTATTCCTACCTACCTACCTTTGCTTCTGATTATTTCTGAAATGATTTTAGACAGAAGGTAGTATGGAAGAGATTGGATAACGATAATGACAAAGAGGAAAGAGTAGAGAAACAGTTTTGAGATTCTGGAATGACAAGAAGAGAGGGGGTTATGATTAGGTTGATGATGAAGAAGGGGGGAGGAGGAGGAGGAGGAAGAAGAAGAAGAAGAAGGAGGATAAGAAGACGAAGTAGAGAATTAAGAAGAAGATGAAGAAAAAACAGAAGACGGGGAAAGAGGAGCAGAAAGTTAGAATGGGATGTGAAATGGGAAGACACGATAAAGAGACATCGATGGTTCATTTTGCTAAGACAGCTGGACTGACAATTATTTCTACTCATTACAGCTTCAAGCGTTAATCAAAGTGTAGAAGAATTTATCTACTATCATGCAGGCATGTTAACATTGTATGGTGGATGAAAAGTTTCAATTACTAACAATCTAGTTTTATAGGCCCAATAATTGCAATCTAGAATGAAAGAAGATGATTTATTTATCTATTTTGTTATCTATTCGAACAAAGCAGTCTAATCTAATCACTCTCTATTAATTCAGGATCTAAGATGTGAAGATGAAATATTTTCGTTGAGAGTTGAGTTATCTTATCTTTTGGCTCTTGCTTTGTAGGGTTTTTTATGATAACCAGTTCAATCTATTTATTGAATTAAGGAAGCTGCAGAAATATTCAAACCGATACTTGAAGGTTTATTGTTAATGTCGATCTGTTAGTTTTGTAGTATGTACGGTAGATTCGGCTTGATGGCTAACGGAACTCTCTGTTCAAATTGCTTAAAGGTATGTTTTTCAATTTCTCAATGTCTTGAATGAAGAATCCAATTGAATTTACTTTTAAAATTTCACAAAAGTTTCCAATTTTATTGTTTCACTCTGTATAATGCTTAGATAGTTATCTTATCATCTCAAGTATATTATTAAAACGGATTATAGCCGTGGACATACAGCATAATCAATGTTAATATTGTGAGAAAAATTGGAATTTCTTTAAAAACTCTAACCAAATTAAAACCTGAAACTTTTTCAGTTAGATCGCATCCCTTATAAAGCATTCCTATTTTAGGAGGACTTCATCCCCTTTCAAGAATCTTGGGCCTAAGGAGCATCAAACAATCACCCTTGTTGGAAAGGGACGCACTAATTCAATTGCATGGCCCCTACCCCTCCCTTTGTGTTACAGACTGTACAAGCAAAGAAGACATCCGGATAAGATGAGAAAATGAATCAAGCTCGGTCAGTATTGGTTCTAAAATTGAAAATATAGTCTTAAATTATAGAGCAGAATGTTTTCTATAATTTGAGAATAGATTCATAACTTTCAAACTAATATTGACCGAACTGGAGTCATTTTTTTATCTTGCCAGAATGCCTTCTTCGTTTGGACAGACTATAATAAAGCCTTCAAAGTTTGCCGATTGTGACTTAACCGAATTACGAATTGTTATAACAGACACCAGAAGTACTGGCGGTTGGCTGATAAATATTTTTGATTCTCAGCTCTATCAGGTCAGTCTGAATGTGGTCTACTCGAGCGTAACTGTTTAGCTGAGGTCTCTGTCGATGTGGTTTGCTGGGGACGAACGCTCGTCAACTGTCCTGACCGAGCTGAGCATTGGTAACAGTCAGAAGTCAACCGCCACTCTGGTTGGCGTCTACTATATTTCGTTAGCCAAATGACAACCAAGATTGTTTGCAAATGACGTAATTTGGTCGTCGGCCTGTCTCAAAGTATTGTTAGGCAATTATTGTTTCATGAATTTTTCAACGAGCGAAAATTAGATATCAAAACCAACCTTGAAATAATTCAGCCTAACCGTGAAGATTAACAAGAGGCAGGGTAAAAAACTTGATATCAGAATAAGTAGCCCATCATCCTTATCATTAAATGATTAGATAAGAGGCTTTCATCCTTATCAATAGCAGATTATCAATATATTGAGTATAGTGAAGCACCTCGATAACAAAAAGCTCTACAGTATTCGAATATCAATCAAATTATATGAATTTGAATAATTATTGTAATCTGCTGTTTTTCCGTGATGTTCAATATTGTTTTCCATGGATTATCACATTATACATTCGAGATTGATAATGATCAATCAATTCAGTTATAGGTTGGCCTATTTTTCAAACAACTTCCAATTAAGATTACAATAACACAGAACCTAGTTTCATTTCTCCACACACTTTCTCACTATTTCAAATATTCTTATATTGTAGATAATATTTTTAAATTATATTCTTCAAATATTCTTATATTGTATTCTTATATTCAAATATTCTTATATTGTCACTATATCAAATATTCAAATATTCTAGAATAGTTGTTGTTTATCCAACCAATAAACGTTGCAAATTCACCTATATTGAAATTCGTAGGTACTAGATAAATAGCAGTAAAATGTTACTTGAAAACTGAGTATTCCATGACATTTTGAATCGTTTTTAAAAATGTTTAGATTATCATTCTAAAATGCTTCATTTCGATTAAGCTTCATACAAAATGGTTTAGCCCATTGAAAAATGTTTTAAATGTCGAATCATTTTTTTATTCATGGCTTACACTTTATTAGAACACTCGAGCTATCAAGTTTAAACATCACACTATTTCATATCCACTCTAAGTGCACTGGCGGCTCGTGCCCACGAAACAGGTGAAGTGCCCGTATCTTTTACTGTACAGCACTTCACCTGTTTCGTGTGCACGAGCCGCCAGTAACTCTAAGCCAATCCATTTCAAGTCAGGCTAAACCAAGCAATGTAATCCACTACAGATTGTTTTGCTACATTTGGTCGAATCTACGTCATTCCTACGGCAATTTTATAAATGAAAACACACTTTCCTCACAAAAACATGTATAAAAAAAAGACCAACCCCTTCACAAAAAGCACAGTACTCATTCAAAAGTGAGGGAGCAAATACGCGTACATTGAATTCAACTGCAACTTCAATAGCTTTGCAATGAAGTATGAAAACCCAGCTAGCGTTTGCTACAAGTACTCCGAAATATCTCATTCAGATACCATTCTATACGGAAATTTTTTAATTCAACACCAAAAGTAGGGACACACGAGGCTTTGGTGTGAGAGATGCGATGAATGCATTCACTGCAAAATATAATGATGATGATGATGATGATAATGATTGAGATGATGATGATGATGATGATGATGGTGATGATGATGATTTGGAAAAGAAGAACACCTTGGTTCGGATCTAGGCGGACTTCTTTTATAAATATTTTCTAATAAAGAATAAAAAAATTAGTGGTTAAGATAGGGGAAAATAGCTAAAAAACCGTAAACCGTATGGGAGTAAATAAGAGTTGTAAGAGGAATAGGGTTCAATTATGAAGATTGAAATAATAATAATAGTAAAGGCTGAAGAAAGTATAAGGAAGATGAAGAGAACGGAAGAAGAGTAAAAGAATGAAGAAATACAAAAGTTGATGGAGTACAGACAAAAGAGTATGAAAAAGAGGAAAGAAAAGACAAAATTACAAATAATGACAAAGAGATGATGCAAAAAACATTATAGACGACAAACGACTAAACAAGGACCATGAATCTATTTACTGGATAGTATAATAAGCCAGAACAGAATGTGGAGGAAGGATAAAAGCATTGGTAAAGTCGAAAGCCACTGAAGAGAAAATTAAGAAAAACCTAAAGAAATTAAAACCTCAAAAGATTTTGTTATTTAAGAGACAAGATTAGACAGAATACATTGGAGATTCCAACAAAGAAAGTTGGGAGGTGAAATTACGAAAAAACAAGGAAACTATGGGAGAAGATGAATATGAAGAATAAGAAGAAATAAACAAAAACACAGGAGAACCGAAAAGGCAGGAAGTGCAATACAACATTTTGTATTGAAATAGAGTGCACTAGGTTTTTAGGGGGGTGTTGTCTCACACTGAAAAGTTACATACAGGAGTTAAGGGGAGCGAATTTCTCTACATCTACAGAGTCTTTCACACGCTTTGCTAAGAACTCGAATCGCGGAACGACGGAACAATAATGCAATAAGAAGAAGAGCAGGAGAATAAGAAGAGGAAGAAGAAGAAGAAAAAGACGAGGAAAAGGTGAAGAAGAAGAAGGAAAGAGAAGAAGAGGAAGATGTTGGAGAAAGATGAAGCAAAACTGGAGAACAAATAGAGTTTGAGAAGAAGAAGAAGAAGAAAGGAGGAGGAGGAGTAGGAGGGGAAGGAGGAGTGGGAGGAGAAGAAGAGGAACATGATGGAGAAAGAGATGAAGCAAAACAGGAGAACAAAAGTGGAAGTAGTGGAATGGTGATGATGAGGATAAGAAGGGTGACAGGAGAGAGATGGTGGTGGAAACTAAGAAAGAAAATTAGAGTATGAGAAGAAGAAGAAGAAGGAGAATGGGAAAGAAAAAGAGGAAGATGATGGAGAAAGAGAAGAAGCAAAACAGGAGAACCAAAAGAGGAATTAGTAAGATAGAGATGATGAGAGGAAGGGTGATGGTGGTCGAAACTAAAGAAAAAAATTGGAGTATGAAAAGGAAGAGAAGAAGAAGAAGAAGAAACAGGTGAAGCTGAAAAAGACGAAAAAGGTAGAAGAAAAAGAGTTTGTTGATGCTTGCTGCCAACCCCTACTCTTTGAGATTCTTCTACTCTACGCTCATTTCACTCTTTTTCAATAGCACACAAAGTTGATTCAAGTCTGCTCCATTCAACACTTCTTCATCATCTCCTCCTCCTCCCCCTTCTCTTCTCCTTCTTCATTCCTTCTTCTTCTTCTTCTTCTTCTTCCCCTTCACCTCCTCCTCATCCTATTACCTTCCGCGAAGCTGTAAGGGAAATTAATTACATGGCCGCGAAAACAAAGGCATGCTCGACTGCCAGAGGTCTAAATATAATAATAACAACGACAAAACAAAACGAAAATACAGTAATGTTTGTATAGAGAGAGAGAGAGAGAGAGAGAGAGAGAGAGAGAGAGAGAGTGAGAGAGTGTCCCACTAGAGTAAGTAGATGCTGCTGCTGCTACCTGCTGTAACATAATGCGACGCGACTTGTGAGCCACTCTGTATATAGCGTAGAAGTATTTTCAACTTCACTTCACTTTATAGTAGCGAGACACACTCCTTTTCACCCTTTCATTCGACCCTTATTTTTATTCTTCTTCTGTTTGTTCTAGTTCTTCTTTTTTTCTTCTTCTTCTTCTTCATCGCCTCCTCCTATTCCATCTCCTCTTTCAGCAACATCTTCACGTCCTTCTTAACCCTCATCTTTTTTCTCCATTTTTGTCTCCCTCATTTTCTATTCCTTCTTTATCCACTTTTCTTCTTTTCCCTTCTGTTCTGTATTTTCTTCTTTGATTTTCATCTTCTTCATGTTATTCTTTTTCTTCATATTTTTCTTTTCATCTAGTCTTCATTTACAACTTTCTTCTTCTTTTCTCCTGCATCTTCTTTTTCCAATTTCTTCTCCTTTCTATTCTCATACAGTTTCTCTTCTCTCTTCATCTTCACCTGTTTCTCTTTCATATTCTTGCTTTTTCAAATACTTTCTCTTCTTCCTTTTTCTACTATTTATTCTTTACCTTACCCTTCTTCTTTCCCAAGTTTCTTCTTATTTTTTGGTTTCTCTTTGATTTTTATTATTCTCCACTTTTTCTTTTCACCATTCTTCGTCGTTTTCTTCCTTCTATTCTCCTTCTTGATTTCCACCCTCTCTATCGTGTTCATCTTCCTATACTTCTTTTCCTTTGATTATTCTCTCCTTCTCTTCCTGCACCTTTTTAACCGTCTTCTCCACCTTCTCCTTTTTCAATCTCTTCTTTTTCTACTTCTAATTCTTCCTCTTCTTTTCAATCTTCTTCTTCATTCTTCTTCTTCCCCTTTTTCTTTTTATCTTTCTTCTTCTCCTTCATCTACTCCTTCTCCCCTTCTGCTCCTACTTCTACTTCTTCCTCTTCTTCTTTCTTCTTCACCTTCTTTGCTCCTACTTCTCCTTCTTCTCCTTTTTCACCTTCTCTTGTCCTTTTCATTAGCCAGGTTTGTGTTACCATCAACAAACTCTTGAAATCTGTTTGGTACACGCGATACCACCCTTATTCCTAGTTAGAGCCAGTAGATGCTTGTTGAAAAGAAGAAGCCTACGCTCTGAATTAGGTTGGTAGCAGTGATGGATGAATGGGGAAAATATAACGGGTTGGCTCTAATGAAGTATTCGTATTCAATGAACTTGTTTTCAATTATTCGCTTGAATACTTGAAATGAATAAAGTACTACTATTTTTAAGTAGAATAGTAGCCAAGAACTGTGATTGGCTACAGCTGTTCGACTGCGGCCGACAGTCGTATGAAGTAATACCTTCCTTCACCCGCACATACGCGCAAAAAGTTGGTTCATTTCGTCTCAAGTGATCGTGAATAGGGTATAGGCACTGGCGGCTAGTGCCCACGACACAGGTGAAGTGCCCGTATCTTCTACTGTAGAGCAATTCACTTGTTTCGTGGGCACGAGTCGCCAATGCTATTCACTAGTGTAATCCAGTACTTGGTTAACAATAGGATACTAGAGTGAATTAGAAGAAGGATTATATAGGTTAGATTTATACTTTAACAAAATAGAAATCATTATGTGGATCCAACGGTCCATATCCACTGATACTTCGGACTTTGACAGTCAAAAACTGGATATTGGTAGTCAAAATATAGTAAAAATGAAAGGCGGTTGGAGAGAGTGAATGATTATAAATTGGATACAGAGATTTTAAGATTTGGATTTCTTTATTCATGTAGATAATAGCAGAATATTTCAGCTTAGTTTCTAGATTGCTATCAAATAATATAGGAAGTAGGCTGTAACTCTTTACAGGAATAAAATAATATACAGTAACTAGTACAACTCGGTAATTAATCAACAAAAAAGTTCAAGTGAACGCGAAAATCACGGAAATTGTATAGCTTAAAAACGTTGTAGAAAATATATAATTTTCAATCTTGTTTGTTTATGAGGGTGAAGCCCACATAAGCTCATAGGCTTGTGCGTGGGTAATGAAATGGATGATAGATGACGACTACTTTTTAGGTAGTCGGGACCGACGGCTTATCGTCTCCTCCGAAAGACGGGGTGGTCGTATCTATGTGATTGTGCTGTGGTCAAAAATTGTTCTCCGCTTGGGATTCGAACCAGGGTCCACCTGGTTATCAGACCGGCGCTTTATCACTCCTCCAACGAGCCACCCAATCCATCTTTTTATTTTGATCAAATTATCTAGATGAAAAGGCGAAGTTTGGACACAAAGATGTCCATAATTGAGAGAGAGAGAGAGAGTGGAAGAGAAAAAAGTAATGAGAATGATGATGAATTAGTATGACAATGAGACAGAGAGACAGAGAGAGAGAGAGAGATTGATATAGAAGTGAGAGAGATAGAAAGATAAATTAATAGGATGTGAGAGCAAGACAGGAGAATTACTTGCTCCCTTCCAATTGCAGATCGGGCTTATTTAGGAAAACGAGTTGATCACATACTCGTGGAAGGGGCCCTTGACCCTTCCTCTCCCTATCCTGACACCAGGCAGGCAGGCAGGCAATTGTTTTCCCTTTATACCCTGCAAAGGGCTTTAAGGGCCAGCCAGCCCTTGAAATTGAATTTCAATTTGTAGAGTCGTTTGTCACTTGGCTGGTCGGTCAACTCTCCCCTATACCTGGTTTTTGAGGGGTGGGGGGTAGGAAGTAGGACCTTCGAGTGGGCTGGGCTGTTCCTGGTTTAGAGAAAGGGAGTTTTTGCAGTTTGATTTCATGTTGAAAAGGGAATTTCTGAAGTTGGTATAGGTAATTTTTATTGGAAACGGAATTTTTGCAGTTAGTCTGATTTTTATGTTCAAAAGGTTGTCTCTTCTGTTGGTATAAGGTTTTCTATTATTTTGAAGGGAATTTTTGGTGTTAAAATCGGTCATTCATTACTGGAAAAATAATTTTTTTCATTTCTTATGAGTTGAGGTATGTTATTACTGGAGTGATAATCGTTGATCATGAAGGATGATCGTCCTTGCTATTCAAAAACAAGAGTTGTGATTGGCCACAGCTGATCGACTACAACGATCATTGTTCATGATCAACAATATTATTGTTCATGATCAACAATATTATCGCACCAGTAACAACATACCTTCAAGTTGTTGAGAAGCTAATTTTTGCAGCTACTACGCTCTATTGGGGAGGTGAAATACCCTCTTTTATACTGGGAAGGGAATTTTCATTCTTAGATGCATCTTTGTTGCTAAAACTGGAATTATAATGTTTGTGAGACAATATTATCATTCACCCTTTATTTCATATTCATCTCCTCATTTCATATCAGTCTGCTTCAGTGTCTCTTGCCTTAATTTTTATAAAATATTACAGTTATTGTTATTATTTGCTTTGCGGAAGTCGAATAAGCCCAGATTTTGAATGGAGGTGAGTTGTTTCAAAAATCTCCATTGTGTTATGTGGTTTTAATAAGTGGCTTTGATTTTTTTTCTAATCAGTATAATTTCTCAAATTACAGATGAATTGCTTCGTTTTATATTTCAAATATCGTGTTGAATTGAATTCAAGTTAAATAATTCCATCGTTTTTAAATTATTCAACCATGAAGAATACGTGAAAGTTCATTGAAATTTATCTTAGTTCAAGATTATTGAGGCTATAACATAGTTCACTGTCTAAATTTTCATTTTCGATCTGTTTACCTCTGTTTTGGTAAAGCTAGACTATTCTTTATTGAGTAGAAAAAGTTTGAGAACTAATTTCAAAGTCTTTATATGGTCAGTAATGATAACTCGGTGACAGGGGGATCAAAAACCGTCTACCAAAAGTGAGAGAAAAGTAAGAGTATCCTAGATGAGGAAGAGGAAGTAGTCGAAGAAGAAGAAAAAGAAGAAGAGAGGTGGAATATACAAGTAGAAAGGGGAAGTAAACAGAAAAGAATTGGTAGATAACAATAGAAACGTACGACCTGTTTTCAAAGCAATTCGCGCCCATTCTCACACACACTTTTCAGCTTTTCCTTCTCTTCCTCCTCCTCCCCTTCTTCTTCTTCTTCCTCTTCTTCTACTTCCACACCCTCACCTTCGACTCTTGCTCAGAGGCTGAACATGTTCATAAATGTTTTAGTTTTGGTCGGTTAGGAAGGTAGTAGTCGTGGTATAGTGTGTCAAAGCAAAGAAGACATTCTGGCAAGATGGGAAAATTACTCCAGCTCGGTTAATATTTGTTCAAAAATTATAAATTTGGTCTTAAATTGTAGAACAGAGTATTTACTATAATTTGAGACGAAATCGATAACTTTTGAACCAATATCGATCGAGTTGGAGTAATTTTCTCATCTTGCCAGAATGTCTTCTTTGCTTGGGAAGGCTATAGCTCCCCATGTATGGTGTATATCTTGTGCTCTGTGACTTCCGAGCCTGGGTCTTCCTGCTGAATAGTTCATAAGCTGAGCTGGGCTCCCTCTTATGGATTCTTGCCTATTTCATACCCTATTTCTTCCTACTTTTTACTCTGTACAATTTTTCTCACTATGTCTTACCTATTTCTTGTTCATTCCCCCCTCTGTCTCCAGAACAAATTTATACTATCGTAAGCTTATTCCATCCCATATCCGTGTCATTTTATGAATTTTCATAGTCTATATATTACTTAACTCATGGAAAGTGTGTTAATAGACTCATTTTTTATTTTCATACCATAGGATTGAAACAGATATACTGTATCATGTAATCTACACGAATAAAGTGATTGAATCTGAATCTCTCTCTCCCTTTCTTTGGAGGAAGGTCTGATAAATGGACCCGAGTTCAATTCTTGACCGGGGAATAGTTTTTGACCCAGCAAAATCACATGATTTGAGTCACCACCGTCGGTACAGACTGCCTAAAGAGTAGTCGTCATCTCTCTCATTACTCACGCACAAGAATAAGAGCTCATGTGGGCATCACCCTCAGAAAACAAATAATTATTGATGAAACATAAGTCGTCAGTGTCGTTGTGTTAGAAACTCTATTTTCTAATGATTTTGTTATAGAGTTCTCTACTTGCTCTCCATGTTATCTACTCTTCTTCTTTCAACAATATTCTTCTATTAGCTTCCTCTTCTTCAACTAATTTCCCAATTCCTCCACCTTCTCCTATTTCTTCTCCGTTTACTTCTTCTTTTTGTCTTTCTTCTTTGTACTTCATTCTCCTCTACTTCGTACCTAGCTTCTTTTTCTTCTTCTTCTCCGTCTTCTTATACTTCGTCTGATTCTACTTCGAAGCGATACTCTGCACTTTCTTCTATGTTGGGTTGGTTGTTGGTGCTTAGAGTAGACACATTTCGGACAAATCCGATTACAAAACAGAAGCGCTTTTGTGGCTGGCTGGTGGTTGGTCACAAGTGACTGAGGCGATGTAGGAGAAGAATGGAAATGAAGAAGAAGGAAGGATAGAAGAAAGAAGGAGAAGAAGAAAGAAGGAGAAGAAGAAGTAGAAGTAGGGGCAGTAAGCAATAAAGAGAAACATACAATGAGGAAAGGAAAAAGATGAAGTGAGAGGAGGAATAAGAGAAGGATGACGTACAAATGAGCGGCTTCAGTTGAAGGGTTGCGTGGAGGATATTTGAAGCATAGTTCATAGAACAAGGGGGAAATCTTTGATAAGATAAGATGGACAAGGTGTCAGTTTGGTAAAATTTACCAGAACTTGCCAGAAGGTGTCAGTTTGCCAGAACTGGTGTGTCTCATCATTTGTTTGCCAAGCTTCACTCAATACATTAAATTTGTAAAGCTAAAAAAAAAACGGACGTCCAAAAATTGTGCTGTGTAAAAGAGGAATTGGTGTGAGAAGGTGAGTGAATAGGATTGAGCGATATGATGAGAAGGAGAAGAACAAGAAGAATCTACGGAAGAAAAGTTGTTCTAGTAGAAAGAGGAGAAGAATTGGATGAAGAAAAAGGAGAACAATATGATGATGAAGAATAAAGTAGACAAGAAAAGGATGCTGATGCTGAAAAAGTGAAAGACGGCAAACAAGAAGAAGAAGAATAAGATGAAGAAGGGGGGGAAGAAGAAGAGCAAAAAATTATAAGGTAGAAGAGAAGGCAGATTCATTCATTCATTCATTTGTCGTGTAGTGTTTTGTTTGGTGTCTATCAGCGTGTTCTGTTTGGGTGGCGTGAAAAGGATTTCCTTGTCAATTTCCTTCTCTTTCTACTCTCTACTGTTGTTTGCCAGTGTGGAATTCAGAACAGAACAGAGCTGGTTAAACCCTGCTTTCCACGACACACTCTGTATCATCAAAACCACGTGATTTTCTTGTTCATCCCCCCCAGTGACGTCACAACTCTATTGTTGTGGTCACCGTGTTCATTAAACTACCTGTGCTAGCGGCTTCCATTTCTCTCTATCCTTTACTTCCTTCTCTTTCCTTCCTTTCTCTCATCTTCTTCCTCATTATCATTTTCTTCTTCCTCTTCTTCCTTCTCTCCTTCTTGTTCTGATTCACAAATACTGCTACTTTTTCTTAGGCAGATTCTTCGTCTCCTTCGTTTGGGATTTGAATTCCCTGTTATTGGTTAACTTCTTCAACTCCTTATTTACCTTTTTCTTCCTCCTCTTTCCCTTTTTTTCATTTGCATCATTCTTCTTTTTCTTCGTGCAAAATTCATCAATTATCTTTTTAGTCTCTTTTCGTTTGAGTTGTGAACCTCCTCTTATTGGTTAGCTTATTCCTACAGGTTCTTATCTTTCTTGATTTTTTCTTCCTCCTTTTTTATCCTTCTTCTTTATCTTCAGCATCTTTTTCTTCTTCTTGCACCCCTCTTCTTCTTGTCCCATTATACCTCTGATTCATCTCCCTGTTACTTTTTGACTTTTTCTATTCACAGTGCTTTATCTTTTTTTCTTATCAATGATTGTTTGAAATATACATACAGCTTAATTCTGTATATAAGTATAGTTCGCGTATATACAGCCACTGGCGACTCGTACCCACGAAACAGGTGAAGTTCCCGTATCTTCTGTACAGCACTTCACCTGTTTCGTGGGCACGAGCCGCCAGTGATATACACATCTTCTCACATATTCTACCTCTGTTACTATTCTCATTCATCTGTCCCTATTTTTTCTTTCTTCCTGCTCCTTTCATTTCCTTCTCTTATGATCTTTTATCAGAACTTTTCCCTCTTCTTTCTGTTATTGTGATTTGAATTATTTGTTTAGTCAAATATTATAATATTGCTCTATTGGCCAACACTCATGGATTCATACATATATTCTCTCACATTGTTTTCCTTCTTCTGCTTCTCAACCTCGCTTTCTCCAAAATCTATTTCTTCTCGATTTGCTTTCATCGTTCTCCTTTATTATCCATTCTCCTTTTTCAACATTCAACCTTCTCCTTTAACATCCATCTTCTCATCAGTCTCCTCTAACGTAGTTCCTTCGTTCTTATTCTGTTAGCTTCCCAGGGGGCCTTCCCATTTTCCACCCCTTCATTTCATGTTTCGGAGGACATTTGGGCGGTAAGTTGAGCAGTGTGGCAGATCACCCTTTATACACGTGTTTGGCGGTTAGTGGATCTCATTTGTTGGGACACGGACCGTGTGACACGGTGTAAGGCACTTGTGTGATGGTCACCCATTCTGTTAACGATGCGTCGCTCAACCCGGCTACATATCTCCTTTCGCGAGGCATTCGAGTTTTTAGGGCATCAGTCAAAATAATAATTTACACTATGTGTGGATTTACATTGTGTTTTTTTAGAAGTATTAAAGTTTTGGCATATCAGAAAGATTTATTCTTATTAATTATTGTGGTCCTTTCGGCGTGATTATGGATTCTTATTAATCAATTTAATTAAAACAAAAATAGGAATCAATAGGAATTGTGGGTTATCAATGAACTGGTATTGTAGGCTGCATGGAATTAGATTATCAATAGGTCAAGGAAAATGTAATAAAATATTAAAAAGCCTTGAGCCAGTTAATTAGATTACGTTGCCTTCCAAGTAGATTTCCTTTGTCTTTCAAATAATCTCAACTATTAATTTGTTAGAAAATATTATTCAATATCATTTATATGACATGGGGCATCCCACTTCTTCATATTATGGTTAACGGTTATTGTTCAATAATTTCTCTAAGCAATATAAAGAAAATAATGGAATAGATTCAAAAACTAATGGCAAATAGACGAAATGGAAGAAAGGAACTGATTCAGTTGCAGTGGGGTCTGAAAAAGCTCAGAGTGGAAGGCGAGCTCTGATTGGCCGAGCTGGTTCCACCTCAGAGCTCTGCCATTGGCCAAAGCTAAGACACGCCTTCAAGTGGGAGGAGTGATAAGCGATGATTGTACACGTCATTTCTCATTCCCCCACTCAAATAATAATAATTATCAAGCTGCACTGCTAGCACATCACATGTAATAATCCTACATAGGTTTGTAATGACGTCATAGTTTAGCAGACACCAGCGAAAGTGGCGGTTGGGGATCGACTGTTATCAATGCTCAGCTCTTTCAGTACAGTCTGGAAACTGTCTGTGTGGAGGAAGCGCTCTGCTGAAGCTGTTCTCTACTTGCTAGGCTGTTGTAGAACGCTGGCCGACTGTCCTGATAGAGCTGATCGTTGATAACGTTTATTTTTGAACCGCCAATTTTTTGGTGGCTACTGTAACATGTGACGTCACATGCAGCTAATTAACAACAGCAGTACACCTTTGTGACTGTTGACAGGCCTTTTATGTTGGAAAGCCTTGAGGCGGCTTTATTTTGCATTATATACAGCGGGGTCTCGTGTAAATACGCTCCCCGATCATAACAGTCTGGTACAGTCAGATACAGTGAGCGACCAGATGTTCTGGATCATCATCATCTTCGTCGTAGTTGTCATCATCATCATCATCATCATCATCATTATTATTATCATCAGATGTTCTAGATCATAACATGATATACACTGCTAACTTTATTCATACCCTGTACAACGGGCAGATATTAATAATTCATTAATTAATTGTGTGCTGGCTAATGATTGATAAATTAACACACCACTAGCGCTTTCTGGATTGTGGATACATGGTGATAATCTGTTATAAAAATTTTCAATAAGTATCGACAGGGCCGCACAGCTTACAAAGGAAATTATTAATGTGGTTCAATGTTGGTGGGTAGCCTACCCTTATATAGGATGTATTCCGTTTTAGGAATATATCTATAAATACAATATCATATAGGATGTATTTCGATGTAGGAATAAACATCTATATCTGTAAATACAAATATATGTTGTAGAAACCACTGGCGGCTCGTACCCACGAAACAGGTGAAGTGCTGTACAGTAAAAGATACGAGCACTTCACCTGTTTCGTGGGCACGAGCCGCCAGTGGTAGAAACTCAGCCTCTAAAATATACGGTTTGATATGAAACCGAGTGGTCTGCTATGATCGTTTTATATCTATTTATAATATTCATGAACAGTGTGTCCCAAACCTTTCATCATGAAATGTATATCAAGTCCAATAGTATGTTCATATAAATCGATATATAGTTCTCAACTCCAAATTCCTATATAATACAGCTTAATATACATAAATATATATTTATTTGGACACTAACGATCTGTTTGTATTTATATTTACATGAAAATAAGATCTATATATAGTTTATCCTCTCTTCTTACCAATTAAATATCTCTATATAGAAGCGAATATAGGCCTAATACATTATTTGTTTAATGCATATAAGTTACATGTTAATAACATATTATATAAATATAGATTGTTGGTTTACTCTTCAGCTCTTAAACGTGTCTCATACCTATATACCTTGACCCTATATTTACTCATTAATTTACCTATATTCACCCAACTGAGTACCTTTAATTTCACACGTGTTAATATTGATAATCGCGTTGATAATAATGAGGATGATGATCAAATACAGGGTTGATTATTGGCTGTGTTGTATGTAATAATAATTGAGAGGCGGATTTTCACTCAAATTTCGGCGTGGATGCTGGATATTAGCTGATGTGTAATGTTGAGTCTGAGTTACATGTAGCCCCATGTTGGTTTGAATTTGAGCTCGCTTTAGATGAAAATCCTTCTTTGTTGTCATGTTCAATGGTTTTGTAGCTCGTTATTGGGAGTTTGGGGATAATCATAATCTTCATTGAGTAATTATATGAGAAGAATTGATCGATCTATCTGAACATTCTAAATAGAATACAATGAAGATTATCTGTAAATATTTTGATTGATGACATTGTTGCCATGTAGTTTATTGCGAGTATATCTTATCATGAATCTTTGTTTAGATTGATATTATATACAACGCTCGAAAAAATTGGGATATTTCCATTTCATCTTGAAATGAAAGGAATGAAAGAGGATTTCCATTTTCTGCTCCTTGTGCGCTCCAACAGCTGATGTCGTCAATTATAGTAATTATATTGCATAAAATGTATGAATTATTTTGTGAATGGGAAATGAATTTGATTTGATTTGATTTGATTTCATAGTTGTCTAGAGCTATTTCTAGATGATGTCTCAAAAATAAAATAGATACTGTAATAGCTGCTACTTATCAGCTTCTAGTAGGTTACATCACTTACAAAAGGAATGATTCTCTCTTTTTATTCACAAAGCATCATTTAGGCATAGCTGAAAGGCAACTCTAATTGACGACAACATCAGCTGTTGGAACGCACAAGGAGCAAACGAAACCGCCTAACATTTTTGGGCCAGCTATACTATTCCTATCAGTTGTATTATACTGTACCTATATCTATGAGACAGTTGTATTCCGACACGTGACAAATGTTTCCCCCAAATTTCAATGGTTTTTAGTTGGTGGGGGAATATTCCATCCCCTAGATTGTGGGGGAAGATTGTAGGGGTTGGTGGTGGTGGGGGGATTCTGTCAATGTAGAATAGGACTGTTGAAAGGATTGACTTTCCATGTCGGCTGTCGAGGTTGCATCAAAAGGGTTTGTGGGGGGGGGGGAGTACATCAAAAGGGGGGTAGTTGTATACCTTTAGGGGGAGGGGGTGTGCTTGTTCTGTATACCACGTGGAACTACAAACCCCGAAAAAGATTTCTAGGCTACGCTTCTTATTACATCACTCACAATTGATTATTTATTGAAGTAGGGTAGCCTACATCTAATAAACACGGAGCTTGATAGTTTTTAAACAATTTTTATTTTTGACAAATTTTACGGAGTAAGTCAGCTGATCAGAGCGACAATTCTCGATCTCTATTATTTTTTTCTCCAACATTTAATCAAGTTGTCAATTGGATCTGTTATGCCTGGATGATGTTTTTAAAATCAGAATAGATGTTTTACTTCAATTTTTTAATAAATAGATCTTCTTTTTCGTTGAAATCTGTTGTATAAATAAGTTGTATTGTTGTATTATATATTGTGTTATTTTATTTCTGAAATGAATTAACATTCATATTTTAACCGATGTATTCAATTTTTACTTGAGTTCAATTGTCATGTCTACAAACGTTACACTAGCACACGTGTCTGAGATGCAATAGGTAAACTTGTAAGCCACGTTTACACCAGAATATTAATAACATTTGTTAATAACTTTTATATAATATATAAGTCTATATAATAATACGTTATTCAAAAAGGTTATTAGGAAATGTTATTAACATTCCGGTGTGAACGTGGCAGTGGAGTGGCCACACCGGTCATCTGTTTTTTTTATTTGCGTTGCTCTGTACAACTACGTGTTCTATAGCATCTTGAATTACTTGTAGTAATTCATTGATTTAACTTGTAGTAATTTAATGTACCTCTAGAGTTCATTACAAGATAACTTCCAAATTCACAGTTACTTCTCTGGATGGAAATACCAAAGAAATCGTCTTTATCCACACGGTGTGAATGAACCCACAATCCATTGTAGGGTTATTTCAGGGGAGGGGGAAGCAACAATCTATTAGTGAAAACGTTATCTTTGATTGACAAGAGTGTTGTTTGCCTTTTGGGGGTGAAAATAACTGGATGCTATTTTCGGTGACTATAATATCTTGATTGATTGATTGATTGATGGTGTTTTGTTGATAAGCAGAGGCACGTGGTGTATATTAATCAATAAATAGCCGTTGAAAGTACATTATCATAGTTAACTCTGTCCAAGCAAAGAAGACATTCCGGCAAGATGGGAGAATGACTCTAGCTCGGTCAATATTGGCTCAAAAATTATGAATTTGGTCTCAAATTGTAGGAGAAATTCTTATCTACAATTTGAGACCAAATGAATAATTTTTGAACCAATGTTGACAGAGCTGGAGTTATTTTCCCTTCTTGTCAGAATGTCTTCTTTGCTTGGACAGACTGTACTAAAGAGTTGTCTCTTTTATAAACCCCCCCTCTCTCTCTCTCTCCACCATATGAATCGAACCCTCTCAATCAAATCAATTGATTGCAAAGTAATAAAATATTCAAGGCGTTTTTCATAGGTTGGGGGATCTTGATGGTGGTTTTCTATTTTAGGTGGAAATGTTGCTATGTTTAATGTAAAAGTGTAATATTGTGTGGGAGATAGTTAGAGGGAGAGAGAGTGAGTGAGTGAGAGTGATAGAGCGTGAGAGAGAAAAATGGAGAGTGAAATGGATTTGAGGAAAAGTGAATGAGAGAAAAAAGATGAAGTAAGGGAGAAGCGTGAATGGTGAGACACAGGGGAAAAGAGAGGGAAAATGAGAGATAGAGAGAGAAATTAGAAAAAAGAAAGAGTGACACAGACAGAGTGGTGTGTGAAGGGTGATTGCTTGGGAAATCATTTTCAATGTAAATGAGCCGATTGGGAACAAGATTGACACCAAAATTGGTGTAGCCTGATTCGCTGTAATCCAATCATTGTGAGATTGCTTTCAGTTGAGATTGTTGACCTGCTTCTTTATTACTACAAATCGCTGAGATAAGTTGCAAGGTATTGATCTGGTTTTATTTGAATGTACTCGATACTAGGAAGAGGATAATCTTGAGTAGACTGTACCAAAGACAAAACGAAGTTAATATATTTGAAGTTACTAGTATTCATTCATTTATTCTAGGAACTGAAGTCCAAAACGTCTTTTTCCAAATTTCGATAGATATTTAACATAGAAGATATTTTCACTCCATTTAGATCTGGAAACATTATAGTCACAACTGTATTCAATGCCATGTCAACGCGAATATCAAATATATTCAAGTACTAATTTCAATTAGTGAAATTCAATATTTCATTTGTTCTAATTAGCTGTAGTTTATCTTGTAAGTTATAGTATTTTTAAGGTTAGCTCGAGCTTTGGTCATAGATAGCTATGGTTCTAGCTATCGCTGTAGACATAGTTATAGTTATAGTTATGCTGAAGGCTAACAAAAGAACACAAGAATGTAGAAACAAAGAGATGTGTGAGACTTGGTTTGCGTGAGAAATAGCAACTTGTAAGTACCGAGGAATGTGCCCGTGGGTACTAAGATAGCAAATTTGCTAAATAGGTTTGGTACACAGCTCTCTTTATCTTGGCGACTTTGGTCACGAAACAACTGAGGAACAACGCTGATGGAATAACAGTATAATAAAAGTATCCCTTTACTATGATACCCTTGATTTGAGCCTTGTTTTCATTACATTAAATCGTCGCAACAAGCTGCTGAGAATTCTGTTTTACTGCAACATAGTTGATAGAATTGAAGCAATTTCTTCTATTACATCAGTCTAATTAACATACCAACCAATTCTTGTAACAAGTATCGAAGATATTTCTTGTTTGATTTCCTGTTGAAATTATCTGAAAACATGTGACCAAGTTATAAAATTAGATACCGCTATATAAAGCGCTATTCCAACTACACTAGCAACATGTGACCAATGCAACTTGCTGTAATGATGAGAGAGGGTTTGCAGAGTAGAATCGTGAGCGCCATTTGCATTTCAAGTTTTAAGCGCTTGTTTAAGTAAGGAGGGGGTTGATATCCTATTAAAAATACTGAATGTCTTGTGGAAGATGGAGGAGGAGAATGAAAATAGGAAGGAGATGGAGGAAAAGATGGTGTTCAAGAAGAAAAACAGGAGAAGAAATAGAAAAAGAAGGAGAAGAAGAAAGTCCAACAAAGAAGAGGTGACACGCCATGTTAGTTTTTCCGTGTCCTGTATCTGAACTGTAGTATCTTTTGATTGCTTCGTGTCTTGTAGTTTTGTGCAAATTACTCCTTGGATTCGGAATACCTTCAAGCCTCAAGCATCTTGTGTTCCAAACTAACAAAGTTCTTTGTTCAATCTACATGTTACAGATCTAGAGGTGCCGTTAGATGACTGAAAGAGGTTGACGACAGAGCGTTAGTCGGTCTCGAAACAATGGCCATGTACAAAAATAAACTGTACAATTCACATTATCTGTGTATTTTATTTCATTACGGAACGATTCTACAGTATCTACAACGACTCAGTCGAATTTTCTCTCATTTTTTCACTAATTTCTCATTATTGCTTTGTTTCCGTTCAGAATTGAAGTGACTAATTTTTTTATTTGTTGTTTGTTTCAGGCGAAACTGGACAAGACAAACAACGTGAAGCCGTCCAAAGTGATTCACATCAGAAACATTCCCAACGAAGTGACCGAGGCCGAAATCATACATCTGGGAATTCCCTTCGGCAGAGTCACCAATGTACTGGTGCTCAAGGGCAAGAATCAGGTAGGGTTCAGCTTAAAATTCATTTATTTTTGAATAAAATGACGAAATATATGTTTTCATATCTGTAAAAAACGAAATCACTTGTATTTCCATCACTTGAAAACTAATGTTCAACGTGAGAGTAGATAGTCGTTGGCCAATCACAGCCTACCAATCAGAGAATAGGTGAACCCTTTCGGCCAACATGTTGGCGAGAATTTGAGATTTGAGGCAATCTTGAGAAAAAATGGCGAATTGTTTGAAATATCTGTCATGGACATTGTATGAGAGAAGTTCATTGGCAATTATCAAGATATTCAACAGGAGCTTCGAATTGAGAAATAATTGATGTATCTGTCCCCAAAAGTTTTAAAAAAAGTTGAAAAAGTTGAAAAAAGTTAAAAAAGTTATAGGTAGTTTCAACTGTCTCTTGCAGGTGATGATTCCTACTGAGTGCTGATTGAAAATCGTCTTTTTTTCAAAAACTTTATGTAGACATAGTTGAGTAGTTGGGAGGTTTCGTGTACTTCTTGTGCGCTCCAACAGCTGTTGTTGTGAATTATAATTGTCATTCAGCTACGTCTAGACGATGTTTTTGGAATCAGAAGACACAATAGATACTTTGATCAGCTGTTAGTCTTAGCAGGCAGACAGACAACCAGGAAACACGAGACTGCATGTTGTGAGAACGTCTTATGTTAGTCAGCCTTCTTCTTGTAATACAGGACTTGTAAACTCCTCCAGAAATACTCCCTCAAATCTAAAATGTATCGACGCCAGTTAATAATCTTCTTCTTTTTCGGTAGCAACAGCAGTATAATATAATAAATGGTTCAACTCACTTCAATGGTGACGTTTGAAAAGGAATAATGATCATCATAATGGGATAATGCCCCACAAAAGAGGCGGAACAACGAGTAGAAGAGAAGAAGAGAAGAAGAAGAAGAAGAAGAAGAAGAAGAAGAAGAAGAAGAAGAAGAAGAATATAGGAGGAAGATTATGAAAAATGACAGTCAGTCCCCCCAATAGCAATGGGAAAAGTGGATTTGAGCGAATAAAGGGGGATTTGCTTGCCATGTGCATCGACGAATCTGAAAAGGAAAAGAAGATCAATCCTGTATTTTGGTTATCTTTTATTTCTTATTTTGCCTCTTCTTTTTCTTCTTCTTATTTTCGTCATTCTTTTTCTTCGCTTTCTTCTTCAGTACGATTTCTTCTTCTCTTTTTTCTTATTTTCGCCATTTTTGTGATCTTTTTCTTCCTCAGTGTTTCGGGAGATTGGATTGGATAAAAATAGGGAGAATCAATCACAAAGATGAAGCAATTGACTATGATGAATGAATTAAGAATTCTTGAAGTCTTCTTAATGATTGAGGAATATTGTTGTTCTGTATTTTCTTATGCCGAGCGTACATTGAATGCTGATTAGTATAGCTGACGCAAAAATTTGCACTGTTCTGTTTGTCTATTTTACGTGATGTAAGCTACTAACAGCTGTTATTTTCTCTTCTAAGTTGAAAAAGTTATTCCATCCTACTCCTATTAACCCGGCTTGGATTATGTTTTCAAGCATTAGTCAGCGATAACTTAGTCACTACACAGATTTTTCTGAATAGTATTGATTAACGTAATTTGGGTGGGGGCGTATGAAGAACAGTAACACCTTGAAGCATGAATTCACTCCAAATACTTTATGAACGATTTATAGTTAGAAGAAGTAGATATTTCATGGACTACAATGTATATCACAATCACGTTCCGCTGATGAACGAAATAATTGTTAAAGTAGGAGATTGTCACCAATCGTTACAGTATTGTATTGTGTAATGCACTTTCCAAAAATACTGGCCGTTGTCGAATTACTTTTATCAATAGTGAGCTCTGTCAGAACAATCGGTGAGCGGTCTGCCACAGCGCATCGAGTCTAAAACGAACCTCATCTAATCTGTTTCGCTTTTGTAGACCGCTATCAGACTGTCCTGATAGAGCTGAGCATTGTTGAAAGACATTCGCCAATCGCCAATTTCGTTGATGTTTGCTATTTGTGTTGAATTAGGTCGAAAGCTGTGAGGGCTTTCTGGAATCTGATTGTTTGTTTTGAGGACCAAGGAACGTACGCTGAGATTCCTGTGTCCTGTTATCCTGTCTCCTGAATTTCCTTTTGTCTTCCCCTTTCTCCTCCTTCTTCTTCTTCTTCTTCTTCTTCTTCTTCTTCTTCTTCTTCTTCTTCTCCTCTTCTCTTCTTCTTCTTCTTCTTCTTCTTCTCCTTCATCTCTTCTTCTTCCTCCTCCACCTCCTTCGTCTCCTCTTCCTCATCCTTGTAAACCGGACATTGTCTCCTCAATTGACACATTTCTCTCCTTTCCCAGGACAACAATCGTCCTTTCCTCTCCTTTAAAGGATGTTGTCCTTCCTTCTATCCCCTCCCCCTCCTCCTCCTTGAGGACATCTCCCTCCTCTAGCCCTTTCCTTAAGGACATCAACGTCGTCCTTATTGGCTCCTTTACTCAAGGACTCTTCGTTTGTTGGGACGGACACTTTGAGGAGGGAAAACAATGTTAGATGTTACGACTTCCTCCCTTACTCACAAATCGGTTCAAATGTAGAAACAATGTAAGCCTACTATCTGCTTAGAAAAGGGGGTTGATTGGGTGTGAGTTGGTTACTTTCAAGGCATTGTTTCCACTTGTAACACTGGCGGCTCGTGCCCACGAAACAGGTGAAGTGCTGTACTGTAAAAGATACGGGCACTTCATCTGTTTCGTGGTTACGTGCCGCCAGTGACTTGTAAGTGCGAGATAGTAATAAGCCATATTTCATCGTATGATAGAATAATTTATTGAATACTAGAAAATATTTTTTTAAACTTGGATTCTATAAACGCTTACAAAATTATTTATGCAAAAATTATTTACATGCTGCTTCATCTCGTGGTTCATATCGGTTTAATTCATCTATAAAAACATAAATTTTGAATAAAGAGACAAGATATAATTATGATGAAAAACTCAGATTTGTTGAACATTTTATTTATTAAAGAGTTGATCAGAGATTGATAATGGTGTAGCAACGGTGAACGATATCTCAATTTTCAATAGATTGACAATATTCTGACTGCTATCTGTTGCTCACAATATCTAGTATTTCATTCATCATGGATAATTACTATAATATCGTGTTTAGAACTACTAGAAAAACGAACATAATGAATACTTAAATTAAGAAACTTTGTACAGATATCAAATATTACTACTACGCAAAAATCTTTTTTCTTTTTCCCAATCTTTTCATCAGTCTCCTCCTCCTTCTTCTCCTTTTTTCGTGGGTGTCGAATAAGCACTTTCTGGCCCAATATGAAGTTTCGGTTCCTCCCGCTTCTATTACTACAAAGGGGCTCCTAAACCCCCCTAAAATACCCTTTGAAGCAGCCCTCGGCCTTTTTTCTGTTGGTGGTGCGAACAAGAAAAACGTATTGTTAGGAACATTTTTCTTCTACTTTTTCATGTTTCCCCCTCTTCTCCTTGTCATTCTGATTCTTTTTCACAATTTTTCCCCCCTTTTTTCTCCTTTTCTTCTCATTTTCCTTCATTTTCTTCTCCTTTTATTCATCTCCTCCCCCTCACCAGACCATTACAATGAAGATTTGGTCAAAAAGAGTTGGCTGGGGCCTTTTTATCCATTTTTTACAAGTCTCCTTTTTCGGGAGGTCTTTTTGACTTGGTAGTAGGGGTAGACTTTTACAGTACACTTTGTGTTGTTGCTATTGGCACAATACAATGAATGATGTGTTGGTTGGATTCCTCTGGCATTATTCAGGGAGTAGGTCGTTCATTTGTGATATTAGAATGTTTAATAGATTGTATTTGGTTGTAGCAAATAAAGTACAGCTGATGTTGTCTATTAGAGTTTTTATCTAGATGCCTAAATGATTTCTAATTGCGTGATGATTAGAATTTTTGAATCATTAATAGTTAGATAATTTCAAGTTTTACTTTCACATGAATTGGTGAAGTCATACCTGAGTGCATTGAAAAAGCATGATTTGTGAAAGTTTGAATTCGCTCTCTAACTTGTAAACAGAATGTGGTGCAATTTTACTCATTCAATTTTCCAATATCGTAAAACCTGTGAGTGTTGTCAATCAAATACTTCAATATTAGTCTCATCATTTTCTTCAATAAATTCTCTGATATTCTTTTTCGAATATCCGCAATCTTTTCAAACACAATCCTTCCTCCTCATTATCATTTTTTCACCCGTTTGATGTCCTCTTTCCCTTCCCTTCCCAATGATTTTCCCATCTCTTTTTCTTCTTCTTTTCATCCCTTTGTCCTCCTCCTCTTCTTCTTCTTTATTTCCTCACCTACAACTTCCTGCTTTCTCCGCCTTTGTATCAGCTCAATTCCTCTCTTTATTTCAAGCAGCCTACTTCTGTTGCTTCATCTCAGTGAAAATAACCTCCTAAACGTTATTGACAGGCGTGATGATATTCCTTCGCCCCTTCCCCTACTCTTTATCCATTCTTTTTCTCTCTCACTCTCCCTTATTTCCCTATACATCTATCTCTTTCCTCGTCTTCGTCTTGCTGCCAAAAATAAGAAGCATCGATTTGCGCCCTAAGGAATTCCAGCGTCTCTCTTCCTTGTTTTACGGTTTTCTTTTTTCTATTTTATCGAAAGCCGTTTACTTGTCATGAATCTATACTTCGAGCCAACCCCCCCCCCCCTCTCCCATCAAGTTCAAAAAGAGTCTTGGCGGTTTCCCCTCACCCATGAAAAACGTCAAGGGGTTCTCCTCTTCTCCAAAAATCGTGTTTTGGGGGTTTTCCCTCGCTTGGAAAGCAGTGAAATTTTGTCAGCAGCCCATTAGCGATCGGTAAAGACATGAGAGTTACTCTTCAGGCTTTTTGAAAGGGGCTTACCGATGTTTTTCAAAAGCAACAGTAATTGGTATAATTATTGGATTTTTGTGTCTGATCAATGGAAATGAAATGACTGTATTATGTCCTCTCAAACCCTGCTATTGTAGTCTATGGAATATTTACTTTTGATAATTAATTTTAAAAAATTGAAACACCGATCTTAAAATGTTATTGATATTCATATTTTAGTGGTTATCTATTAAGACCTGAAGTTAAGTTTGCTCCTTTTGTATTCTAACAGATGATATAATCAATAAAAAATTCTTATTTAGCTATGGCAAGATAATGTTTTTGAAGAAATAATAGGTGCATAACATCAGCTGTCAGGTTAGGTTACATAACTTGCAAGAGGCAGACGAAACCGCCTAACGGTTTACTACTCCATTATAGTCTGTCCAAGCAAAGAAGACCCTCTGGTTAGATGAGAAAATGTCTCCAGCTCGGTCAATACTGGTTCAAAAATTATTGATTTGGTCTCAATTGTAGGAAACATTCTGAACTACAATTTGAGACCAAATCAATAATTCTTGAACCAATAGTGACCGAGCTGGAGTCATTTTCCATCTTGCCAGAGGGTCTTCATTGCTTGGAAAGAGTATACCACTTTCAACCACTATAAAAATTAGATGTGCCACATCTAATCAGAAACTTTGACATCCCAGTTAAATATTAGGTCAGCGATTCTATTCTAATCCTATGAATTAACCCTTTTAGGGTAATGACAGCCTAATTCTTCAATAGCTAAACGACATTAATTTGTTGAATCTTCTACTGATTGTACAAATTCCCTGACTGTGCTCTTCTTCGAATTTAACCATTGTTAAAATTGACCACCTTCACCAACTCACGCTACTTTTAACTACCTTCAATCGTTCCCCATTCTAACCTCAACTACCTGTTAACTCGCTATCAGAGACCACCTTCAAAATGTCACTATAGCACCTTACAAATTGACCGCGCATTCCCTTGTAACCAAGCTTAGCCCAGCCAACTTTAACTCTCGGCACCTAAAACCCGATGATTCTAATCTAAGAATCAGAAACCAAAAACCACAACCGATTAGATCCTCATTTGAATTCCCTAGCAAAAGGTAGAGATAGATATAGTTAGCCAAAGGTATAAAGGTATTTAACGTGTCCAACCAAAGAAGATATGCTGGCAAGATGGGAAAATGATTCCAGCTGTGTCATTATTGGTTTAAAAATTATAAATTTTAACTCAAACTGTAGGAAACATCCTGCTCTACAATTTGGGACAAAATATTTGATTTTTGAACCAATATAGACCGAGCTAGAGTCATTTTTCCATTTTACCAGAATGTCTTCCTTGCTTGGACAGACCATAGTAGGCGAAGCACCGATTAGTCTGGCAGCAGATTTGCACATTAGGATTGTTCAGTAGAAATCAATGTAACTGGCGGGTGGCGAATGACTGTTATCAATGATCAGCTCTCTCAGGACAGTCGGTGAGCGGTCTGCTAGTGCACATCGAGTCGTGAGCGACCTCAGCTAAATGTTACGCCTTAGTAGACCGCTTACAGACTGTATTGACGGAGCTGAGTGTTGTTGAAAGAGTTTGTTCGTCCGCCAATGTGGTTGGGTTGAAGGATGCGGCAGGACCCTTTTCGTGGGTGGGTCCTGTAAAGGACAATAGCCGCTTAATTTTGGAAGGGATTAATTGTGGCCGTCGCAAGGATTAAAGGAGAAGGATCATCCTTTACCAATTGTTTGGGGGGGGGTGGTTGGGGGGAACCATCTCGTCCTTAAACTAGCAAATTGCTTCGTCTGTCTGTTGTCACATTCAGAATCCGCTGGTCTCCCTTCTTGTATCCTTTTCCTTCTCCTTTTTTCCCCTCTTCGTTCAATTCTTCTTCTCCTACTTCATCATCTTCTTCTACTTCTTCTTTTTTTCTTCTCCATCTACTTCTGTCACTTCTTCATCTTTTTCCGTTCTTCCCATTCTTGGCATTTTTCTCCTACTTCTTCGTTTACTCCTCCTTTTTTCTCAGTCTCCTCCATATTTATCTTCTTGTTTATTTCATCCTCCTTCATCTTCTTCTTCTTCTTTGATTTCTCCTGTATTTTTCTCGTCTTCTGTTTCTCACAATTCTAGGTCTCTTTCTTTCACTTCTTCATTCACTTTTCCTCATTCTTGTTTTCCCCTCGTCATAACTACCTTATTTTTCTTCCTGTCCTCTTTCTTCTTCTTTGTAGTCTTTTTCCTTATCTTTCATTTCTTCCTCCACCTTTATTTTTGATCTTATTCTTCCTTTTTTATCGCTACTTCCATTCATTTTCCATCTTCTTATTATTTTCTTGTTTTTCCTTTATTTTTCATATTTTTTTTACTGTTCTCTCTCACCTTCTTTCCCTTACTGTTCTTTCTCACCTCCTTTTTCTTCTTCTTCTTCTTCTTCTTCTTCTACGTTTTAGTCTTCTCCCTTACTCTAGTTTTCTTTCTACATGGTCTTCCATCTTGTATCCTTTTCCTTCTCCTTCTTCTTCTTCTTCTTCTTCCTTCTTCTTCTTCTTCTTCTTCTTCTCTTTTTCTTTTCTTCTTATTTTTCCTCTTCCTTCTCATCACCTTCTTATAATTTTTGGAATTGAAATGAAATGAAAACAGATTGAGAGAATGTTAGTTGAAGAGAGGAGTGACGAATGGAAGTGTTACGACTGAGATAGAGTGAGATAGTGCGATTGTCATCAAGTGTGAGTGAGAGTGATAGAAAGCTAGTCGAGCAATTAGTCGAATGGTGTCAATTCCGACGAATAATTGGAAGGTAATGATGGAAGGAGGCTTGGTGAGAGGGAGGTTGTTAATCCAAATCCTAATTTGTTGTGGTTCACCTCTTCAGTCAGTCCACGTGCCTGGCTCTGGTTACAACTAAAAGCTAGCTGAATTGAAAATGATGAGAAGACGAAGGAGGCGAAGAAGAAGAAGAAAGAAGAAGAAGAAGAAGAAGAAGAAGAAGAAGAAGAAGATAAGTAGATAGAAAAGTGTGAAGTGTATGGAAATAGGTTAAAAGTTAGTTACAGCTGATTTCAAGCGGTTTTATCTGATCCTTGTGCGCTCCAACAGCTGATGTTGTCAATTAGAGTTGTCATTCAACTATGCCTAAATGATGTTTTTGAAATCAGAATAGACAATAGATGCTTCAAATCAAGTAGGTTACATCATGTACAAGAGACAGACGAAACCGTCTATTTTTTGTCGTCAGCTATACCACGAATATTTTCCATTGTTGGTCACCAAAGTTCCATGTACAGAAAATTCTAGATTCAAAGTAAAAAACTGGAAAGCTGATCTTTATTCAAATTGAACGTAGTTTAAGCATGGTTGGAATATGCGAGATCGATGTTCAGATTCATGTTAAGTTAACCTTAGTTATGCGAACCTAAGTACCCAAACACGTGTTGTGAGGTTTGTTGGAAGCAGAAAGGTTGCAGATGAATAAGTAGAAGAAGAAGTAGAAGAAGAAGAAGTAGAAGAAGAAGAAGAAGAAGAAGAAGAAGAAGAAGAAGAAGAAGAAGAAGAAGTAAGAGGTGAAGGGGGACTGGGAGGAAAAGATGGATGGATAGATGGTCGAGTGTGAAGAATAAAATAGAGAATAAGGAGGAAGTAATGATAAGGAAATGGAAGAGGGAATTAGTGGAAGAGAAGGAGGAGAGTAAGAAGAAGAAGATGAGGAGGAGGTAGAAGAGGGAAGAAGGAGAAGAATGAGTGGTGGAAGGAATAAAGAGTGTTAAGCACAGGTTGTTGGTGGGTAGTTTTGTTTGGTACTGTAGTAGAGAGCAGCCCAAGCACAGCTGTAGATGGTTCCCATCAAAATCCGGCATCACCATCATGTGTAAGGGAAACAAGAGGATAAGGAAGAAGCAGATGAAGAAGAAGAAGAAGGAAAAGAGGAAGAGGAAGAAGTGGAGTACGTGCTTTGGTCGTCACACGTACGTACACAACGCACACAAAAAGCAATCAATTTCCGTGCAAATCCCTTTCTCTGTACTTGGCTCTCCACTCTCTTCTCTTCTTCTTCTTCTTCTTCTTCTTCTTCTTCTTCTTCTTCTTCTTCTTCTTCTTCTTCTTCTTCTTCTACTTCTTCTTGTTCCTCCTTTTGTTTTCCATTGCCTTTATTCTATGGTCAAGAAATGATCGATTGTATTGCATTCACGAAAAATCTTGAAACACAGAATAGGAACAACATTTTCAGTAGTATTGAGACATTGAGACTATTGAGGTGATGTAAGTAGCTTACAAAGAATTCATGTTGAAAAGACCGAATAGTACAATTCAGAACTATGAAAACAAAGTGGATATTGAGTATCTGTATGAGAATACCACCTTACAATCAAATATATGTGTGAAAATAGGCGAACACTGAGAATAAGTCCAAAATAACTATAAATCAGATTTAGAGAGGTTATCAATACTGGCGGCTCGTACCCACAAAGCAGGTGAAGTGCCCGTATCTTTTACTGTATAGCACTTCACCTATTTCGTGAGTAATCAAGAACTAGAACAAAATAGACTCAAGTTTAACTAGTTCGTTTGGAACTGTATTGAGAATGAGTTCAATACAACGAGAAATCAGACCTATAGCAACGCTGTGAACACGTCCAAAATAAGTAGAAATCCGACGTATTGAGAGAGGCTAGTTTAGCAAGAGAAGTGAAGGAACGTAACGTGTTGGTAACAAAGCGTGATGGCGTGACGTGTCTATGACGTGTGTCGGTCACGCTACGCTGCGCCCCCTCCCCCTCTGGAACCCCTAAATCATGGAATGGGGGGGGGTTGCTCAAGGATCTCGAAGGTTGTGAACCCCTTGTATTTCGGCATAGGGCTATTCTTCTCTCAACGGCCTCTAGGCTACATACATATATATTATATAATATGTAGAGTATGGAGTATAGACTATTTATGAACCTATACAATTGTATAAAGTATGTACAGTAGAGTGTAGACTATTCATAGATTATGGGTATGTCGCATTTCCTACTCGAAATTAGTATCATCTCACCCCCATTTTTTTTACTTTGATACTTTTATAAAAACTTTACCAAGTGTTTGATGTGTCACTAAGAATAATTTTTCGGTTGTCCAAAATGCATTAATCGATTATTATTCCACCCAATTCTAATTATATTTTTCTGGTTTTTGTTACAGGTGTGTATTACATTCAAAGTATGGTATGAAAACTCAAAACCACGGGAAAATTGTAAGCCTTCATTAATTCATTATTCAATCTAATTATTTTTATGCATTATTTCGTCCCATCTCATGAACTACAACTTCATTATATTTAATAGACGGGTATTGGGGATATGGTGTCGTTTTCCTAGTTTTAGAAATATACATGAACTAAGTCAAAGTAGAAAAATAGTAGAACTTCAATACTAATATGTAAACATCCGATAATTGTAAACAAACCCTTAATAATGCAATATGTTACTGTTGAAAATTTTACCAACTCTAAAATACCAACAAGAACTTGAAATTATAAACAAACAAACTAAGATTGAAGCACAATAATTGCTAAGAAAACAGAGTTCAATACAGTTGTAGTATTCCGCAACTTGAACTTTTTTAATAAGTAAAGAAACTCTTGTTAGTTAACTAGTTAATAAAACCACTTCAAGTTCCCAATAATTCCACTTCAAATACGAAACAGTAACAGAAGGTTGAGACCTACACTTATAAACAAACAAAAGTATAAAGTTTTAACAAGCTGACATAATTGACTATATTCTCTATACGCTATATTGATATAATGTAGAAATCATATTATGCAAACACCGATCGCTCTATTCTGAATATTGAGAAGTTATCAATTGATCAATTATCATTCCCTTCCAATATCTTGAAGTTTTTCTTGTACTTTTCAGTTGGAGTGTTCTCTCAAGTTTTTCGATTAGGAAGTTGAATTTGTGTTGTAAAAAGTTGTCTCTTATGTTTTCTTGTCATCTAGTTTCTTCTCCATGATTCATTATTGACAAGTAATTTCTTATCGGTTTCATAATAGTTGTATTTGATGGGGAGGTTTCTTTAACGAGAAGTTGATTTAGAGGATGTTTGGCATGAACTAATTTATTTTATTGAGAGGGTTTTTCTTTTCCAAGTGTTTCAAGTGTTGAGAGTAGTCAATAGGTTGGGCGCAAAGTCACACAGTGATAAGAAGGAGGAAGAGGAGGAGGAGGAGGAGGATGAAGAAGAAGAAGAAGAAGAAGAAACAAGAAGAAAATGAACGAAAAGTTTTTGAAGAACGATTGATTGATCAAGTAGTAGCGAGACGACAGACAAATAGGAAGAACTTTTCCAATATAGCAATTTTCTAAGAAACAAACAGGTGGAGGGAAGGCGTGAAGTGGCAGTTGTTGGCTAGAATAAACAATTGGGAGGAACAGAAAGAAGGAAAAGTAGAAGTAAGAGATGGTGGGAGGGGGAGAAGATGATGATCTAGAATGTGACAGTGGTGATGGGAGGAAAGCAAATAGTGTGTAGACTTATAAGATAATGCAAGAGTAGAAGGAAATGGAATGACGATGATAGAACCTCGTGAATAAGAAAAAGAAAAGGATAGTTGTATTGTACATATTTCCTTCTGAAAATCGATTAACACTCGAGTGTTCAATATTATAGAAAGATCATCACTTTTAAAAATTTTGAAAGTTTTAAAACAATGTTTTTTATCACTCAACACACATAAATTTCTTGAAGTTTTCCATCATCAACTTCTTATTGCATTGTACAGTTTTCTAAACGTTTCTCAAATATTGAGTACTGAGTAGATCTACTTTTTCAATCAGAGTACTGGTATAGTCTATTCAAGGAAAGGAGACATTCTAGTTAGATAGGAGTACGACTCCAGCTCTGTCAATTTTGTTCCAAAAATTATAAATTTCAGTGTAGAATGTTTTCTACAATTTGAAATCAAATACTGTAAATAATTTTTGAACTAATATTGACTGAGCTGGAGTCATTCCTCCATCTTGCCAGAATGTCTTCATTGCTTGGACAGACAATAGGAGAATATAGGGATGAGAAATAGCCTAAGTGAAATAAGGTAGTAGAAGAAGTTGAAGAGGAGAAAAAGGTTGAATGGAAGAAGTAAGGGAGTAGAAGGAGGTGAAAAAGGTAGTAGAAGGAAGATGGAATGAAGAAGAAAAAGGAAAAGGAAGGTAGTAGAAGGGGATGAAAGAGAGGTGGTGGGGGAAATGCCTGCAATTTTGAGATGGATCACCATCATCCATCTTTTGCAGGGTTTTGTCACCCTAACCCCACAGAGTGCCCCAAACTGATATGATTGCTACGTCATGTCACCCACAAAAAAAAGAAACTGAATTGATTTTCTGTTTGGTTCGAATAGAGGTTAGGATAGTGTGATAAATACCTGAAGCTTTGCGGGATTGTGTTTGAAGTTTGGGAAACATTTTTAGCTTTTGGTCGTCCACCATTTTCATATTACCATTTAATACACTTTTAGGTGCGGTATTTTATTCTTAGAACAGGTGAATTTAGTGTAATTGATAGACTATTAATCTACACACACCTGAACTCCCTCTCATAGTTCCGTGTCATACTTTAATTATCATTCGCTTTGAATACAAATCATCTCTAAAGAGTATTTTATATTCCATGGAATAACATTTGTAAATTATGATAAACGAATATTTTATGTTCAATATAAATGTAATACAACAAATTTAAATCAGACTGCCGTGTGTAATTTGCATGCAGGGAACTATGAAGCTCAGAATAGACACAGCTTATTTGATGAATGGAGCACTGAATTCAATTTTGCAGTTAATCCACTTGATGTGGTCAATTGCGGTTTCCCTCGGGTGGGGGGCACGTCCACCCCTTATTTCATGGGGGGGGCAGTTCCCCCTTTCCATTTGTGGGGGGGGGGGAATTAGATCCCTTTTGTTTCAGGGTACGGGGAGCTGCCATGACATACGTATAAGCACGCTAATGGCAGCATCATTATCCAAATAGATTTTCTGTCATTGTCTTGATTAGTATTTGTGAGTATCGCTGTCTCTCTCACTCTCGTTGATGTATACTTGTTCTATTTCTCAACTTGATATTTACATAGAATAACTTTATATGAGTGTTTTAGGTGAGATTTTTCCTGCAGATATCCATTGTGTTGTGTCTTGAAAAATTAATAATTAACTAATGAATTGATAGTCCTTGGAAAGTCTGATCATTGCTAAGTTCACTAGTTATTGACGTAATTTTTACATGATTTATAGTAGGTTTTCCAGCAAAGTACCTACTTTTCACCTTAAAAATGGCATTATAATCACAATTATAGTAACAAAATTGAGTTGAAAATATGATACAGTATCACACGTATTCCACCTAGCAGTGATTGGTCGTTCTATTGGCAGCAGTTTAATTATTGGTGGTGTTTAGGAGGTGGGGGGTTATTCACGCTATTTTAGGCCTTTAATAACTACCTCCCCCACCCAATACCCGGTTGATCACATATTATTATGAGCACATATGTGACCTCCATGACACACACTCACTCTGGGGACACATTACTATTTAATGCCCCGCCCCCCTGCCCTTAAAGTGGGGTTACTTTGCCTACCTACACCTGAATGGAGAGGTGACTTTGCCAAATGGGGGGTCACTTTGCCTATACTATTGTTATTGTTGCAGTGATTCGATTCGGCTCTATTATGAGCTGGGGCTGATTTAATCGATGGTTAAGGGTTGATTAAGGTTTAATAGATTGTTCAGGGGTGGTGGGGGAACACAATTAATATTGAAATCGATTGTTGGGCAGCGTGTATTTATTTCATTAGTATCTCTAGGGTGCAGTACATACTGAAGCTGTGTAATGTGTGTATTTTTGGCGTGTAATTCAGATTTCAATCCCAGAAGACTTATTTTTGAACGAGAATCGTTTGTTTGTGATAATTCATTTGGCATTATATGTGTTTTGTTGATAACTTCAACTTTGTTCACTGCCCGTAGAGGCTACGTTCCCATTATTTCTATTTTGAGTATCAGTTTCTGTTCTTTTTGTGGGTTGGTTTAATTCCCGACAGGCTCATTTTTCAATGAGACATAGACATTTGTTTGCGATAATTGTGTACTATGGGCATGATTCGTAACTTTTGCTGAAAGTTTGGATTTCGAATAAATAGTTTTGCAACGTATTTTACAACAATCCAAGTAAAACTTTTTAGGTGGAAACGAAATTGTTTTCAATCCATAATAGACCACTATTCAACAGTAAAGTACAACATTTGTTTGTGGTATTTTTTCGACATTGGTTCAACATAATTCTTCACCCAGATTTGTTGATGGAATATGGAAACATAGTGAATTATTTATATTATCGCACATTTTGGAAAATTGATATGTCGGTCAGTTCGAAAGACCTACTCTACTCGTCAGGAACCTTGGCTATATGAACTGAATATACCCAAACTTTAACTCAAAATGTTGGCTATTTTGAAATCCTTTTATAGCTTTCAGAAAACGTTTCTGCAACATTTTCCATCTAGTTTTGGAATTCCAAGTTCTTGGAATTGTTGCAATGGAAACAAGGCATAGCAAATTTAATAGAGGGGAGTGTAGATGGGAAATTTCCCTTTTCACGCATTATTTTCCCCGGTCGCCGGTGGCCGCAGGCGTGTTTGTATTCAATTAGCAGTCCCGAAGGTCTGCTCACCATTAATTGCTTTATTTATGTGTCGGCGGGAGTTTTCTCTGAAAATAATCGCAAGCCGCTATCAGAGGGATTCCTCCGTCTCCAACGGAGGGAGTTCGCTGCCCAAATAGACCGCCATGTTGGTTTCTCGCTCAAATTCATCATCATGATTATTATTCAACACACTTGCAGTATGACACCGGCTCCTTTTCTCATGGTATTCGTAAACCTTAGTCAGAATATTGTCATTCTATTGAAAATTGAGTTAGCGTTTTCCGTTACTACACCATTATCAATCTCTGATAAACTTTTTGATAAATAAAATGTTCCACAAATCTGAGTTTTTTATCATATCTTGTCTTTTTATTCAAAATTTATGTTTTTATAGATGAATTAAACCGATAAGAACCACGAGATGGAGCAGCATTTATATAATTTTTGCATAAATAATTCTGTATGCTTTTATAGAATTCAAGTTAAAAAAAAGTCTCTTCTAGTATTCCATAAATTATTTCATCATACGATGAAGTATGGCTTATTATTATCTCGCACTTACAAGTCACTTGCGGCTCGTAGCCATTAAACAGGTGAAGTGTCCGTATGTTTTACTGTACAACACTTCACCCGTTTCGTAGGCACGAGCCGCCAGTAGTTATCTGTCTTTTTGTGTTGGCTCCGTTTCTTTAACATTTCTCATTTGAGTATTATTTTCCTCTCAATCTCTTAGAATAGCTAGAAGAAGATGATATGAATTGTCAGCTTATACTGTACTTTAACATGTGTTGAAATTGATTCATTTCAATGAATTAATACTATTCACAATGTCTCAATCACTTATGATGCTATTCGTCATTATAAGACTTTTAATAGGAACGCTTAATAGAAAATTAAACTTCACACTTGGGGCTATTTCAAACGCTCATTAATAGCAAATTATCAACAAAGTATAAAAGGCGTTAGTTCCCGATCTTGAAATAGGAATCAGGCAGTGGTTACTCTGTCCAAACAAAGAAGACCCTCTGGCAAGATGGGTAAATGACTCCAGTTTGGTCAATATTTGTTCAAGAATTATAAATGTGGTCTTAACAGTAGATCAAATTGTTTCCTACAACTTGAGATCAAATTGATAATTTTTGAACCAATATTGACCGAGCTTGAGTCATTTGAGTCCCATCTTGCCAGAGGGTCCTCTTTGCTTGGACAGACTATAACCAACCATTAGGATTGCACTAGCAAGTTGAAAACTTGACATGATTCTATCATGGGGTTCGAAAAGTAGAAGGTTAGAAGAAGAAGAAGAAGAAGAAGAAGAAGAAGGAGGAGGAGGGGGCTGAAGAAGTAGAGAAGGAAACAGTAGGAGAATTGGAAGAATTTAATAAGCAACTCTGTTTATTGAATACGAGTGAGTGGATGTCAGTGCGGTTTTATTCGAATTAGTATTACCACTGTGTAGAGGTGAGGAGCTGCTCATACTTGGATGAAGGAAATACGAAAATAACTGTTGAGAGGGGTGAAGGGGTGAAGAGGAAAAGGAGGGAGAGAGAGAAGTAAGAGGATTCAATTATTTGGGATATGTGACACTCGTGCGGTGAAAGGCAATCATAAGTGAAAAAACCCAAGGGTTGTTGAAAATATTAATTTTTCATTCATATCTTACGCTTCTTCTCCCACTCTATCTCCCTCCTTCTCTCTTCTTTCTCTTTCCTCCTTTTTTTTCTTCTTCTTTCTTCTTCTACCCTCTCTCTCTCTAATTTCTTTTCGTTCTCATCGTACGTCTCATCTCATTTTTGTTCTTATTTAATCATATATTCTCATCGTTTCTTGCCCCTTTTTTCTCTCAATTGCCTATTATCCTCTCTCTTCTCTCATAATCCATCTATCCATCATATTTGTTTTTCATCGCAAACAAATTTTGATTTTCATCCATTCCTAATCATTCTTCTTCATACAAATCAATACTTTTCGCCTCCTTATTCGACATTTATTCCATTTCTACAATAATTATTGTATTATTCTGTATTGACCTCACTTCCTCACACTCTCTCTCTCTCTCTCTCTCTTTCTCAAATACTCTTTGACTCTACCTTACTCACACCCTCTCACTCAATCTCTTTCACTCTCTCGTTCTCACACTCTCTCTCTCTCTCTTTTTCACCTCTTTCTTACTGTTTTTTCTACTTCTCTTCATCTCTTTCACCCACAATCTTACTCTACCGTTTTCTCTCTCCTCTATTTTTCTCAAGCTCATTTTCTCTCTTCACTCTTTGTATCTCTCTCTTTCTATATCACACTCTCTTTCTCTCTCTCTCTCTCCATTTCCTTCCCCCTCTCCTTGCATCATCACCCCAGCTTCATACACAGTGATCTCCTCCGCAGAATGCTCTAATTAAAATTTTCTACCCTTGTGTGTTTTCGAATATCACTGAAAAACAAAATTGAATGATTCACTTTTTCTGCGTTTATTTGGTTTGCCTGGCGTTTGTTTTTATTAACCCCCTTTTTTGTTTGATCGCACTTCTATTTCGGATGCGGTTACAACAGTATTGCACAGGGGATTGAATTTCGAATTTTTACTCTCTCGAAAAGGTGTACTGGTATTTTTGGCTACGAAATGTGTTTTTTGTAGTTTAATTTTTTTCTCATGTACTACTAGCTGTAGTATTTCATTGTCATCAGTTCTTTATCACTGTCTCATCGACAGTACGACAAAAGTAACATATTAAATTGAATGGTAGACATTATCAACTATTTTTATTTCGGATAAGATCAAGTTGAAGGCATTGCTATCGATATCTCAAGTCCTGTTTTTGTGAAGATATATCCGGCGCCATCAAGTTTGGTGGTTTCGTCTGCTCCTTCTACGCTCCAACAGCTGATGTTGTCAATGAGAGTTGTCATTTCGGTAGTTCTAGCTAGATGATGTTCTTGGAATCAAAAGAGATAATAGGTGCTTAACATCAGCTTTTAGTAGATTCCTAAATTTTGATAAATAATATAGTCGGAAATATCTAATTCTTCGATCTACAATTTGATTTTCCCTTTATTTTCTCCAATTTATTCTACCTGAAGCTCACTTGATCAATTTCACTCAACTATTAAGCCCCACAGTCGACTTCTTCATTTTCATTGTTGAGGAGTCGTTATGAGAAAAATGGCTTAAATTTTATCTATACAATAAATATTGAAATACTGTGTTGAAAAAATGTGAAAAAACTGGCGTTTGCCCAAATATTCAACAATTCCAATTTAGATAAAATTGTTACTAGTAAGGCTCTGTTCAAAATTAGGATTCATACAATTAATTTCTACTAGAAAATAACTACAACTAAAAATGAAATGTTGTACTACATGGCACTGGCGGCTCGTGCCCACGAAACAGGCGAAGTGCCCGTATCTTTTACTGTACAGCACTCCACCTGTTTTGTGGGCACGAGCTGCCAGTGCTACATGGATGATAATATTAATCTTAGCAGATGAGGAGTCTTTTCTGCAAGGTGCAGGTGAGAGGGGGGACCATTTTTGTGCTGGTTGGGGGTGGGGGGTTCTGAGGGATCCATTTTATGTTGACTAGGAGTTGAGATGGGGCAAATTTTGTGGTGTTCAGTGGTGGTAGGGGGCATTTTGAAGGGGGATCGATGAGATTTGTTGCTATGGTGGGGGGGGGATCGTTGGTAAGGCACTAATGAGCGGTATTGTCCGCTGCCGCCAATTTTATGCTTTCTGAGCTCCTGTCTCGCCATTGTTGGCCGGCTGGCTGTTGAATAATATAGAGGACACTGTTGAAAATATGCAGCAATACTGGAACTGGTGTTGAATATTGTTGCTACTTTGCCGTTGATTTTTGTGTCTGGGTTTTGTAGTGTGCTTATCTATTTTATCCATTTTTTAATTAAAATAATGATAAACATACATAGTATTTCTATTGCAATTTTCTTTGAAATACTGTCCAAATTTTTAGGTTATGAGTTCAAATTTATTATGATATTATTTCATTAATATCAATATTAATTCTCTCATGATATTACGGAATTTTGAATAGAAATCATTCTTGAAAAAGTTCTTGTAAATCGTTGAATAGGATAACAATTTGGGAGTTTTCCGATGAGAAGCTAGATGTTATGTTTGCAAATGTGTTCTGCTCTATTCCAGTGACTCAGGAATCATTAGTGGAATTAGTTGAAAACGTCATTTTGTCGAAAGCACATCACTTGTAGCTCCTCCCACTTGTTGGAGTGTTTAAGCTTTGACCAATCGCAAGTTTCTGACGTCAGAACCAGCTCCGCCAATCAGACAGCAGCGCTTTCATTTTGTCTCTCAACAGTAGCTTCTATGTATTTGACAAAGTAAATAAATCTGCTCCACTCTATAGGTAGAATATCAAAGCAAAGAAGACGTTCTGACAAGATGGGAAAATTAATCCAGCTCAGTCAATATTGCTTCAAAAGCTATAAATTTTAGGAAACATGATGATCTACAATATTACACAATTTTCAAACAATATTTACTGAGCTGGAGTTGATTTCTCATCTTGCCGGAATGTCTTCTTTGCTTGGACAGATTATAAAGTAATGAAGATTCATGTCGTGTTATCAGAAAGCCAGCGTATTATATACCTGGCTCTATTTTCTAAGGGTAGAAAATAAGTTGATGATTCATATCCAGTAAAAAATATAGTCCCCCCCTTATTGATGATTCCTATAGAAAAAAGTTCATGATTTGCAACTTTTTTACACTTTCGACATCAATTTATTGGCAAAGGAGGGTGGCAAACAGTAAGCTAGGTAACAAAATCGTGAAAAAGTACACGATTTGCAAGTTATTTCACAATTTTTCAGCATCAATTTATCGCGCAAAGGAAGGAAACAATAAGCTGGCTAGATAATAAAATAGTGAATTTCATCTCTTCCTATAAATAGAGTCCGTCCAAGCAAAGAAGACATTTGGCAAGATGGGGGAAATGATTCCAGATCGTTTAATATTGGTTCAAAAATTATAGATTTAGTCTTGAATTGTTGATTAGAATGTTTCCCACATTTTGAGACCAAGTTTTTAATCTTTGAAACAATATTGACCGAGCTGGAGTAATTTCCCCATCTTGCCAGAATGTCTTCTTTGCTTGGACTCACTACGACAGTACTGTGTTGTTGTAAATGATGACTGATAAAATGTTGGGGTGCGCTTGCACTAAATACAGGGTAAGTCGTTAAAACGGCGGCACAATGAAAAACAATAACAGGTGATGTGACCCGTCGGGGGTGTCTACCCCCTCCACAACATCCTCTTAGGGCGAGGGGTTATGGGGCAGGGGTCGTTAAGCATCAGACAACAATGAATACATAGGGTCGCCCCCTATCAATTAAATCGGGGGTTAACTCAGTGTTAGGTTGGTTGAGGTCAGCTGTTGAGAATTCAAAGATTGGAAGCTGGTTTAGGAATAAAAATTTTTCGTTGGCGTTACGTGATTATGATCTTTGTTGATAATTATTAAAACAATAATATAAATTTCGTAATTAATTTTCTTGAACTGTGTGTCCACTGTGTTATTGGCTTTCAATTTGGTAAGTAAGATGTTTAAGCACTGGCGGCTCGTGCCCACGAAACAGGTGAAGTGCTGTACAGTAAAAGATACGGGCACTTCACCTGTTTCGTGGGTACGAGCCGCCAGTAATGTTTAAGCCGATTCGATATGATGCATTCACCATTGAAACAAATCAGTTTAATTGAATGGTCTTCACCTGTACCACATTGTAGTGTTTTCTATAGTTTTATCGTAATGAGTATACAATTTTATTGAATTTTGTTGCCAATTGAAAGAAATAATTCTTCCAATTTTGAGAATAGTAAGAAATTGTTCCATAAACGAAGCTTGAGGCACATTTCTAATAATGAATTTTCTGAATGCAAACTTGAGAGAATTTAATGTATCTCACAGTCGTACATCTAGCATTGTTACAGGCATTTTATCACATACATGGTAACGTTTTCCCTTGTTTTCTGTTTATCCTATGCCGGACTCACACTCTGCATATAAATACCATTTCTGCTAGATTCACAAGCCTTGAGAATTCATAATCGTTTGCAGATCAGTGTAGTAATAAAGACTAGAGAGAACATAATAGATTGTGGTATAGTTATCTTCATTACTATTAATAAACTGAGCCTCCTTTATCGTAACGACCAGCTGTTGTATGGGAAGAGAATTATTGTTATTTTAGAGGAGCAACAAGAATATAATATAAATATCAAGTTTATGAATACATGATAACATACGTGTCTACTGAAACACATGCTGTAATTCAAATAATATGTGTAACTATTCTTGATAGTTCATCTCATAAGTTATGTGAATACTATCCAGTATTCCTGTATCCTTGAAGGATCAACAGAGAGGAGAGAAAAGAGAAAGAGTGAATGAGAGAGAGAAAGAGCGAGAGAAAGTGAGTGAGTGAGAGGAGTCAGACGTTATATGGTTAACGTTACATCGGGAGAAATAAGGTAGCACTGCAAAAAATGAGGAGACATTAGAACAGTCTGGTCAACAACATACAATAGAACAGACCAGGAGACATTGAGAGAGACATGAGAGAGAGAGAGGGAGAGAGAGAGTGATATTGCAAGGTTTTCGAGATTGAGTTTGTATTAAAACAGTGTGGTCACCAATCCACCACAACGAGCACGGTCTGTTGCTTAACTAACATAATACACCGCGCATGGATGAAGACATATTTTATATACATGTTTTGATGCAGGAAGCGACGCATTTGGAAATTATATTTGCTTTATTAAGGGGGAAAGGGGATGCAAGTCCGGGGAAGGGATGTCCAGTGCACATATTACACCGGTGGTGCATTATTATAGATTTTATTACCCCCTGTCATAAAGTACCCAACTTCACGCTTTATTGCTCATCAAACACTCTGCCAACATACATGTTCACTAGAGTACTAAAAGGAGGGGGGTATAGATCCGCGGGGGGGGTGGACTTATGTATAGTCTGTTCAAGCAGAAAAGACATTCTGGCAAGATGGGAAAACGACTCAAGCTCGATCAATATTGGTTCGAAAATTTTAAGTTTTACCTCAAATTGTAGGATATATTCTGCACTTTAATTTGAAACCAAATTGATGATTTTTGAACCAATATTGACCGAGCTGGAGTCGTTTTTCTACCTTGCCAGAATATCTCTTTGCTAGGACAGACTATAGACTATACCGGTGTGGAGGGCTGGTTGTACTATGTGGGGGGATACTAATCCATAGGTAGCAAATATAGGTAGACGTCTGGGGGGTAGACATCCATGGAAGGAGGTTTATTCTTGGGGGGGGTGTACAGTAAAGGGGATACTAAGGTGGTAATGTAGGTGAAATACAAGAGGGGGGTAGAGAAGTATCCTAGATGGCAATACGGGTAGTGGGGAGACTAATCCAATGGTGGTAAATATAGGTGGACATATGCTAGACTGCAATGTAATATCTAGGTGGGTAGAAATCTAGGGTATCGTTATAGGGAGGTAAAAATCCAGATGTTGAGAGTACAGGTGTACGATATGTTGTTGTTTTATGAACACACCGGTACTAAATGTATGAACATAATTAGAGTATATCTATATTGGGTGTTGAGCGGTGAGTGTACTACTCAAATATATTATCGTGGATGTACCAGATATGTTGGAACATAAATATATTGTGGATGTATGAGTGATACATGTATGTTCTATATTGTAGATGGTCCAATTGGGTAGAGTACAGTACATGAATTGAATGAAATAAGGGTGGTTAGGTACTAAATGAATTCTGTGTCGTACCATCATGGTTCTGAAGCCTGATTATAGAGTTTTATGATGATATGTTTGTGTAAAACAATTCACTGGCGGCTCGTGCCCATGAAACAGGTGAAGTGCTGTACAGTAAAGGATACGGGCACTTCACCTATTTCGTGGGTACCAGTGGTAAAAACCTATATAAAACAAAAGCAACCTTTGTGGAAAAATATAGATTTAACTGTGGTTATGATTTTGAGCACAGCAGTCTCTGAAAACTTGAATGATAGTCTTTAGTATAGTCACAATACATCACTAACTACTCGCTACCAGAGAGTCTGAAATATTGAATGTAAAAGCAAAATATTCTCAGACCACTGATTCATTTTAAATAGGTACCGTATCTCAATTTTTGATAAAACAGTGGTTTGACATGATCTTGTCTTTCCATTTGATATGGATAGGCTACCATCACAATATCACTTTCGTTACTACTTATCAAGATGAGTCTATCATGTTTTATTCTATAATCTATGATAACTACAGATATATAGAGCACACATAATCAATCCACAGATGATATTGTTCAGGAACATAACTACATCGGTACAATGGAAGCTATAGGTAGAGTGAGGTTTAATGGGTATCTACAGGTATACTGGTATAACGTGTAGACACTCACACAAAATACGCGAAATTGCAATTTGGTGTACTATTGATGAAATCCAATATGGCTGACCACATTCAATATGGCAGGGCCGGTTCATCGGCGTGTTAATCAAATCGCCTTGATTGTCTTCTATTCCGCTATTATTCAATGCCTCGCTCTCTCTCTCTTACTCTCTCTTACCGTATATCTCTCTGTTTCATTCTTCCTCCCACGCTCACTATCATACCCTCTTTCTCTATCTATCATTCCCTCTCTTGCTGTTTGTATATTGATAACACAAACGTATAGGCCTTTGATTTCATCTACACCTTTAATATTCAACTAGATACTTTAATGCTTCAATTGCTTATGTTGGCCTTACTCGATCAAAATTACTGTTAGTGGTTTCAATATGAACTATGATTATAAGATTCTGGTTTGTATTGTACTTTCTAAAATAAGTCCCATCGGTTAGTTATAGTTATTTTGTGAATGTTGTCTTTTGAAAATAAATGTTCATCATTTATTGTTCTTGTTGGTCTACTTCTTGTACTTATTCGTTCTTGCTTTGTCTTATTATTTATTTATCACTGATTTGTTCCTCTACATGGTCTTCTTCTTCTCCTTCCTCCTCCTCGTTCTTGTTCTACTGCTTATTTTCTACTTCTTGCAACCTCTTTTCTATCCTCAATATTTATTTCCTTCTTCTTCATATCCTTCTTTAAATACCTTTAAATACATCTTCTCATTTTTCTACTTCTCATCCTTCTTCTACCTCTCCTGCTACTCCCCACCTTCTTCTTCTTATTCTTCTTCTTCTTCTTCTTCTTCTTCTTCTTCCCAACCGTTTTTTTTCACGACTGAATTCCTCCTCCACAGAGCAGAGCACTGTCCGCTACAGACTCGATCATCATCAATTATTTTCCTTCCGACAACAATTTCACACCACCACCAGATATTTGATGATCTCAGCAGCCTTTTTCGCTCGATTTTGAAGCCGGCACCTTTCTTACCACCCTGTATACACAGACCGAAAAGAAGTTAATTAATTGATGTTGCTCCTTGCTTCCATTTTGGTCCGTTCACTTGAAAGAAGAAGCTTTTTGTATTGTGTAATTTTTTGTGCTGTGTCTACCTACCTAATGAAGTCTGACAGAATTTTCGGAATGAATGAAAGCTCGGCTCATTATATTGATTAAGTAAAAATTCCATTCAAGATTCAATACTTTACTTCAAAAAGGGTAGATTCACTTCTGGGGATTTGAAATATTTTTGGATTTTTTGGTGCCTATGTTTGCTGCTGAAAGGTGCGTTTTCGTATGCACGGCACTACGTTTTGTACGTGATGTAACCTACTTACAGCTGATGTAAAGCATCTATTGTCTCTATTTTACTCAAAAACATCACCTACGCCTAAATTATAACGATAATTTACAACATCAGCTGGTAGAGCGCATAAGAAGCAGACGAAACGTTTAAGCGTCAGCTAGAAAAATGTATTATAAAACTTGAAAATCTAATTTATTTAAAACACTGGATGAACAGAAATTCTGAATGGTTTCCAATTTATACAATTTGAAGAATATTATTGTTTATTTCAAACCAAGGATTTGATCTAGTGCTGAATATCATAAAAACAAAGCTGAAAGAGATTTGAAAGATATTTCGCCCCATAAAAACGGATATTTGGTAAGATAAAAGACCCTCCAGGCACTTTTAGCACTGAAATACATCACAAATCAAACTCCATCGTTCTGAGACTCAAGTAGGCTACGCTTTCCCATTCACACAATATATCCGACACAAACAACCTTCTTCCCTCTACCACATGTGAGACCAAATATAAGAGTGGAAATTTATTCATTCCTTTGAGACAAAGGCATTCACTTTATGTGCACTCCCTCTTCCCCCTACAAACAAATAAAAGAAAAAACGATACCTCAAAGATTGACGAATAACTTGAACCAGATAATTTATTTACTCCTTTATTCACGTCTATATTTACTTCTATATTCACTCCTACATCCACTACTATATTTACTTCTCTATTTAATCCTCAATAATAAACTGGTAAAAGGAAGTTGAGGATAAACAAGACAAGAAACAGAAGAAAAAGTAGCAGCAGTAATAAAAGTGAAGAAGTAAGAGAAGTGTTGGAAGAAGAGGAGGAAAGAAGATTGTGATTGAGGGGATAAGAAAATGGAGAGTAGATGAAGAAGCAGAAAACAAAGTGGAAGAAAACAGGAAATGAACGCAGGAATGAACGCTAGAGTTGAACGCATGAAAATAGTCCAGTGAGACTTGATGTAACGTTATATATAAACATTGCTGGTTATATATAAACATTCATTTTTATTATCATAATATATCTTTAGGAATGGCAACGTCCAAGGGTGCGGGGTGGTGAGGGAGGACTCCAGTTCTCAGCTGTTCCAGTTCTCATTGGACTATTTTCATGCGTTCAACTATAGTGTTTCAGGCTAGTTTGATAAATTATTATAAATACTTGATTGTGTAGCCTTCTTGGGTAGATAACTTTTCCTTACTTGAAAGTTTCATAATACAGCCGAACCACTATCAGGGTGAAAACATAGTGAAGGGTTAAAAGATGAAGATGAAGTGCATTAAATCATATATGCTCACTTCCATTCATTTCATTGTGTTTGATTACTACTGCTGATTCATGAATATCAACTTTAGTGACATCTTCATCTTACAACCAATATATTCATGCAGCCTTACCAATATATTTATTACAGCCAACCTATTATGAATGCAGTCTTCTTACAGTGTATATATTCTAATATTTCTTTACAACATCAATCAAAATTCTACAAAAATAAGTTCAAGTTATCTTTTCCGTGTTCCTTGTGTATATCTTGAGTTGATTGTAATTTTTGTTTTCTGTTTTTGCCTAGGCTTTCCTGGAGATGGCAGACGAAGTGGCTGCCTCCACAATGGTGACCTACTTCACGTCGTGCACGGCTCAGCTGCGAGGACGGGCCGTCTTCGTCCAGTTCTCCAATCACAAGGAGCTCAAAACCGATCAGACGCACAGCAATGCCGTGAGTACCACTATCTATATCTCAATTTGTTCTATTGTCTTCATCTCACTTGAACTGTTGATGATAATATTAGGGGCTAAATGAGAAGACAAAATATTCTCCAACCATAGATTAATCAAAAGTCGAAATATAGAGATGCTCACCCACGTTTATCGTAGATTGATAATGATGTAGCAACCGAAATTGGTATTTCTACGTTTGATGAATCTGTGGTATGACAATATCTTGTCTTCTTATATAATATGGATAACTACAACAATATCATAACCACAATAAATATGTATGATGGAAAAATACGTTAATATCTTCCAATTTAAACACAGTACTCACTATTTTTTGCTACTCTGCGACAGATACTGAAGATTGGCTTAGTATGACTCTTGTATGAATCTCTTTTCTCCTGTACCGCTATATCCAACACCAACAATATCATAATCCAAGAGCGTCTCTTGGAATTTAGTGTTGGAACTTTGGGATATTATAGAGGTAGGTGGGTGATGATGAATAGCTGTTTGCTGGCAGCTCTGACATGGCGCGTGTCTTAAGCCACGACAAGCTAGAGCCACGTGATATAAGGAAGGAAAGGAGGATGAAGAGATACAATGAAGAAGTAGAAGACAAAGGGATGGAAGAAGGTGGAGATGAATATGAAGGAATGGTTGTAGAGTTAGGAGGGAAGATGAAGCAGAAAGAGAAGGAGATGTACAAGTTGAGAAAGGAAGCAAAATAAACTGGTAGGAAGGACGTTGATGAAGAGGATACTGATGAAGTAGTTGAAGAAGTACTGAGAGATTGAAAAATTGAAGGAATCGAATTACTAAGAGGAGGAGAAGATTTTAGAAGGTTGGGTTGAAGATGTCAATTTGAAAGAAGATGATGAGGAAGAGGAAACGACATATACGGTGATGAATTTCAATGTGAAGAAGAATAGGAAGAAAAACGAATGGTGTAGGGGAAGAAGTAGGAGTGGAGGAAAAAGAACAATGAGAGCTAATTTATTTATTCATCTGATTACAATACTCGTAGTACAGTTAGGAATGGGAAAATAGGCGTTGAACCAAAACTTCTTTTATTCCAATTTAGAGTTGGATGATATTAAAGGAGCAAAAATAGAGAAAGAATAGGAAAAGAAGATGAATGTGAAGAAGGTAGTCGAAGAAAATAAGAAAAAATGGAAGAAATCGAGTAGAGATGAAAAATTGGAAGAGAGTAACCGTAGTAGTAGGAGAAGAGGTTGAAGAGGATAGATGAATATGAAGGTGTGGAGTAGATGAAGAATAGTGAGAAGTGGAGGATGAGGTGGAGAAAGAAGAAGAAGAAGAAGATGATGAGAAAGGTGTAGAAGGAGGGTGATGTGGTCACGTCTTAGTTTGCGGTGATGCTTTCGCCAAGATAGCAAAATGCAGACGTGATGACAACCTAGCGTGTGACGTTTCCTGCTTGTCACGCTGCTTATCTTTCTGTCTCTTCTTCTTCTTCTCCTCCTCCTCCTCCTCCTTCTTCCTCTCCCTCTTCTCCACCTCTTTTTCTTCCCCACTTTCTTGTTGTTGTTCTTCTTCCTTAAGATGACACCTGTTAACAGAATCATCCAGTTTAGTTAGACATCTTACTTCTCCTGTTACGTTTGAAATTTTGTTCAAAACTATAGAGTTGGACGCAGAGTTTAAGTTATTGTAAAGATGGCTGCTTTTCTATAGAATTTATAAATTGGCAATGAATTGAAAATGTTCAAGCTTTAATATTAGACAAGATATTACCAAACCACAAAATTATTTTAAATCGAGAGAGTGATTTCGTTTGTCATGTCATTATCCACTGGCGGCTTGTACCCACGAGAGAGGTGAAGTGCCCGTTCTTTCTACTGCACAGCACTTCACCTGTTCCGTGGGCACGAGCCGCCAGTGTGATTATCATACTCTGGTAGATGGTTAGATCAAGTACAAGAGACAGTCGAAACCTGCTAACTTATTGGCCCTAACCAATAGTACAGTATAGTACTATTAGTATAGTATATAGTACTATTGTACTGTATTGAAAGTAACACTAGTAATACTAGTGTACACATTGAAAGTAAGAAGCAGATAGTAGGTACAGAATTATTGACATGGTAATGAATTTTCTGTGATTTGAAATTATCAGCTATACTTCAAATTACTTGAATAAGTACTTGAGAAACAAATTACAATTAATATTATCATCTTGTTAATTGTGTCGACATTACTCTGACGATTATTAGGTGGGTGTATTACTACAATGCACTGCTTTCTACCGCCTCTTGTCACAGCTGGAAATCTACACAAATCATGGAGTTGCTTCTCCCCCTCCACCTTGTAGATTGGGGGGGGGGGTACATGTCATCACTCTAAATCAGTGAGTGTTTGTGACACTCGCCTCTGCCACCAGAATGCGCTGCCGTCACAAACCACCACCGCGCCATACAAATGAATGACATTGTGATTGATCACTTGCTAACGGCTACTTCATATTTCTCAAATTAAACTCTCTCTCTCTCTCATTCCATTACTCTCTTGCTCTCTTTCCCATTTCCTCTCTTTCTCTAATTCTGTAACTCTTTATCTCGTCCCAGAAACGGAGGAAATTCCCTTTTGTTTCGATTTCATGTTTAGTTTTTGTTCTTCCTGTCCTTGATCTTCTACTTTTTCTTCTTCTACTCCTTCTTTCTCTTCTTCTCCTTCTCTTTTTTGTTAATCTTTAGTTATTCCCTCTCAAATTCACTTTTCTCCTCAGATTTTAATAAACTTCATGTTCCCAGTCTCTCCCCTACAACACTTGTCCCAAAGATGTATTATTATTTTCTCATTGCATGACTGACAGATGTAATTAATTAGCAGCAATTCTCTCAAGTATTAAGTGTGGTATTTGAACAAAAATTCTTGAATAAAAGTTGAGGTGGGTAATCTGACAGATTATGTGTATGAAGTGATGTGGAAGCTTTCAACGAAATTGGAATTATTTGAATATTATGACGATTCAATGAAAATTGTACAAAAACGAAGTGTAATATTGTACTTGACCACTGTTACGAGAATAATTTACCGCTATACCTAGTTCCATGAGAAAACAAGAACAATCTTTAAAAATCGCCGAGATATAGGCGCGCCAATTAACTATGATTTCCAAAAACAAATCCAATGTTGGAATCTGAGTTTAAAGGAACTGTGGTTTCCACGAATCGATCAATCGCTGATCTACTTTGAACTAAGGATCAACCTGAAACTGGTGGGCTGGTGAACGAACTGATTGTCAAAAGAACGACAACTCATTGAAAAGAATTGATTCAGGTCATGAAATTGTTTACTATAGGCTTTTACCAAAAAGAACATGGAACGTGGAGTCCCAAAACTTGAACTACAGTTCTTTAGTGTGCCAATAAGTTCTATTGTGTCAATTGTTCTATGGAAACACGTAGTTTTGTTTGTAAATTGGAAAAGCAACCCTTAGCTTGATGAGTAAACTATTTGTACGTTCAACACCAATATTACCTTAATGCACGGCAATATGCACGTTAATCTATTTGTCATTTTAGACTAAAATTTTGCACTTGTGAATACAAATATGGGAACAATAACAGGCCAAATTAGTCGGAAACACATCCGATCACAATACTCGGTTACAAATTCATTGAACCCCCCCCCATTTTCGAACCCGCCTCATGTCACAATCGATACAGGCACGAAAAAGCCCCCCAATCGGCTATCTTTGACATAATAATCCTTGACATATTTATCCTTCAGAGGGGGTAGCTTTGGCATAATAACACTCCCTAATCGCCCTCTTTCCCTTATTTTCACCCCCCTGTCCCAAAGACCATCCCAAACATTTTCGAATAATTGACTACTGGTAGGGCTTACTGAATTTCATTCCCTATCTCTGTCTATAACACATAGCTGTTGTAGTGTGTTCAAGCAAAGAAGACATTCTGGCAAGATGGGGAAATGACTCTAGCTCGATCAATATTGGTTCAAAAATTATAAATCTGGTCTCAAATTGTAGACCAGAATGTTCTGTACAATTTGAGACCAAGTTGATGATTTTTGAACAAATATTAACCGAGCTGGAGTCATTTTTCCATCTTGCCAGAATGTCTTGTTTGCTTGGACAGACTATTGAGTCTCTCTCTTTCTCGCGCACACAAAACATGTTTGACACAAAATCCATAACAAGGCTGGACATTTTGGTGGAAGGAGGTAGGGAGGAAAGGGGTAGGAAATGGATGAAAATTGGGGAAAAAATTGGTTGATCCCCAATTTGATGACTAGTGTGTGGACTGACGACAGGATCGGCGCGCTGCAGTTCAATGATAAGCGCGAGGGTATTTGCATTATTGGGGGTGGGGGGGGGCTGGTTTAGAGAGTGAGTGAGTAAAAGGGAATGAGAGGGAAGAAAAATGAAAAAAAAGAGGGAAAGTGTGAGAGAAGAATTGACAGAACAGAGAAATTGAAACAGTATAATAATGGTGGTTTGAATTGGAGTGATTGAACCATGAGAGTGAAACGAAGGAGAATTTAATGAGAATGAAAAATATTTTCCTACTTTCCTTTAAGAGATTCCCTGAGTAGGGTATTTATAGAATCGTTGGAATGTTGAAGTTTTCGAAAATACTATGATTCGGACAATTGGAGATGTCATTTTCATACACAGAGAAGATTTAATTGAATGTGAAGAAGAATGAACAGTAAAAATTAGATGTACAGGACAACAGTATGAATTTCAATTCATGATTATTGATAAAGGATGAAACAGAAATGAACATGAAAATAGAAAAGCCAAAAATGAATAAATCAACCACAAAAGGAAGTGGAACGTTACCGAAAGAAAGATCTGTAGATTACTAACAGATGGATTGAATATTGAAGATACTAGGAAATAGGAGATACTAGGATACTATAAAGGAAAATGAAGATAAACTATGAAAAGAGAACCACGAAAGTATTGAATGGGATTTGATATGTTCTATTGTAGAAATTAGGAAAAATGATTCGACACTCGACACCTTCCAAGAATTAAACATAGGGATTGATAGAGAAAATAATATGAGGACCAAACTGAGACAAATATAAAAGTGTATAGAAATGGAGTGGATAAAAGTAAGAACAATAATAAGAGAGGCAAATGAACCAAAATCCTCTGCTAAAGCAGTACAGTACAAGGGAGATACAACTACAGGGGTGTCCCAAAAAGTTGAACCTGTCGGCTTTCATTGTGTGCGGCGGTTTGCGACATTGTGATGAGGGGGGCAGAATTCAGTGACCCCCAAAATCCCTCCTCTCGCCTCATTAAATATTGAAAACATCCCCCTCCCCTGAACCACCAACCCCCGCAGAACAGGAACCACCCCTCGGAATTGCGTCCCCCCACTCGTATAGCAATCGACACATATATCGTTCAAAGCGAGATATCATCGGAAAAGTTTCTGAAATGAGAGTGAGTGAATGAATGAATAGAACGGAAGCTTTTGCTTTTTCAATTACTGATATTGGGCCATGGAATGAGTGGGAGAGAGAGACAAAAAGAAAGAGAAAAAGAGATAGTTCATGTATGTGAGAGAGAGAGAGTGAGAAGGATAAGAGAGAGAGTTGGTGTGATGGAATTTTTTTGATAAAAGAAAGAGTGTATGCATAGTGACTTGACACCCTTTCAAACGTCAGAATATTGAATTGCCGAAAAATTCTTTGATACCTTTTTTCGATGATTGATTTCTCGTGAGGGGAACAAAAATGAAACACCTGAATTGGTATGGTGTGTTTCAATTGCTGTAAGCTAGAGATGGAAGAGTGTTGGAAAGATCGATTGTAAGAATTCGATAAATTGCGTGATTGATAAGGGATAGCTTAATGATATTAAAGTATTTTGTAAATACTTATAAATTGTTTTATCTTATGTAAAATATGCTTCTCATGTAAAATATGTTTCTTTTACCTGTTACGTGGGTACGAGCCCCCAGTGATAGAATACAGTAGAATAGTATAGCTGACGCCAAAAAGTTAGGCGGTTATAGACTAACAAAATTGAAGTACAGCTCCGGACAGTATGTTCCATTGTACTGAAACCGAACAAAATGAGGGTACTGCTCTCTGATTGGCTGAGCTGGTTTGACGTTAGAGACTTACGATTGGTCGAAACTAGGACACGCCTTAAAAGGGGAGTTCTGGGAGATACCAACAAGTGTACAGTAAACTTCAGCTAGTTCCTAGTTTCTCTGGTAGAGTGATTTGGCATCGGTGTATCGTACTGGGAATAGATATAGTGGGAGTACTGCACTCTGGCTGAGCTGGTTCGACGTCAGAAGCCTGCGATTAGTCAAAACTAAGACACACCTTGAAGGAGGCGTTGAGGAAGTTACCAACAATGAGAGTTACAAGCAATTTGTTCACAATAGCCTCCACTTGGTTCCTTCTTTCTCCGGTAGAGTGAGTTGGCATTGTAGTATCAAACTGGGAACGTACAAAATGGAAGTACTGCTCTCTGATTGGCTGAGCTGGTTTGATGTTAGAGGATTGTGATTGGTCGAAACCAAGACACGCCTTGAGGGTGGAGTTGGGGGAGTTACCAACAATGTGTGCACAGTTGGTAGCCTTTACTTAGTTCCTCCTTTATCTGGTAGATTGCGTTGGCATCGATTATACTTCAACCAATATACTACTACTGTACTGTGTTAATAATTGGCCTGTATCACAGAGGACAAATTTTCATGCATTGGACTTAGAAAATTGTTGAGAACAGTAATATAATAATTCCTAGTAAGCTCTGGTGGCTTGACCAAATAAACTAATCATACAATATTAGTCTCATATACTTAGTCGGTCCCGGCTGCCTAAAAACAGTCGTTAAGTCATGTCAGAGGCCCTGAAATTGATCAGGAGCGACCTGAAAACTCTGACACCAGACCTGAGCCAGCCAGGTTACACGAATATTATTATTTAGTGCTGATCATATCATATATATATTTATAAAGTCATGTATTATCATCCGCCTTTCTCCTGTAGTACAGACTTCTAAATTTATTTGGGGTGAAAAAAATTCACCCCGAATTTATTCATTTTTGATTATGATATTTCCCGTGCTTAATTGGCCAATAGAAATAATTTAGCAGGAAGCCAAGATAATAAGTCACCCATTGTTGGTAGGGTGTGAATAAGAAGTTTTTAAAAGTTTGAAAGAGTTATCACAAAAGGGAGGATGGTCACTGGCTTCCGAGGGTGTTTAAGATTAATTAAAAATGGAGGAAACAATGATTTAAAGATAACTTGGTTCTGGAGGGAGGGGGAAGAACAATAATTAAAAACGGGGAGCTGTGGAAGAAAAGGGGTGTTGAAGATACTGAAGCTTTATTTTCAGCTTTTTCTTCTTCTTCTTCTTTTTTCAACACCAACCCCCCCCCCCCATTTTCTTCATTTTGTCTCTCGTTTTCTCAAAGATTATAGACAATGAACAGTTCCTCATTCTTTTGTCAAAGTTTTGAGGAAACTTTTCGGCCTCGTTAAATATTGTTGAAAGTAGTGTTAGGCAAAAGTAGAAAATGAAGAAGAAGGAAAAGGAGGAGTAGGAGAAAAAGTTGAAGAAGAAGGTTCAGAAGGACCAGAATCCTTCCAAGGACCAGAGTCATGAGTCAATCACACACGTAGTTAATGTCGTGTATGTTGATATAGCTAAATATGACACCAAAAAGAAAGGTGGTTTTCTCTGTCTCTTGTCCGTAATGTAAACAACTAATAGCTATATTATACTTCAATCAATCAATTATATTCTTCTAAGATAATAATTAGTACGGCTTACCAGGCCTTTCCAAAGGAATCGTGATGTTAACTGTTTTAGAATGACGTAATCCAACGTTTAGTCTTTTACAAGCAAAGAAAACCCTCTTGCAATATAGGAAAATTACCCCTGCTTGGTTTTAAAATTATCAAATTTATATTGAAAATTATCTTAAATTGCAGGATACAATTTGTTCTACTATCAAGACCATATTTATTATAATTCTTGAACAAACATTGACTAAGCCGGAGTCAGTTGCCCATCTTGCCAAAGGCTCTTCTCTGCTGCGACATAGTATTAGACTCAGACTATAGTAAACTAAGCATCCAAATTCGCGTTGATCTCCATGAAATGACACCATTTAACGGTGGTTAAACTTAATCGACCTTCAGATTTCGCGTTACCAAAGCCATGTGAGCAAGATTTAGCGTTTTGAGGTTAGATTTGCGAGGCTTGATGCAGCCAAGCATGAGTGATGCTCTTGGCAAGTGCAATTCTGGCAGAGTTGAGTTGAGATGGGATTTGGGTCCCTCTCCTCACTCTCAAGGAACCCCCAGAACACTCGAAGGGGTTGTGGTGAAGTGGGGGGTAACACTTGAACCATAACCAAAACACTCTACCGACACGTCGGCTGTTCCACGTATCACGTCTTGAGATAGTCACGCGCTGCTTCATTGTTTACACTCATGCCGAACGAGATGATAGTCACGTATAGAATCGACTTCAATTACAGTGCTCTAACATGTAGGGCCTGTAATCAGGTATTAAGCCCTTTTTAATTATTCCTTTCTGGTTGTGCTACTATGTATAACTTATCTTTAGAGATAAAAATCATAATTGCACAATCCTATCAGTTTTTTTCCAGACACTTAAGTTTGGAAAAAATACTAAAAGTGTACTGCAACTTGATAAGCTAACCTCACTTTTCAACCCCAAATGTGTCAAAGTTCAAGTGTAGGTCTGTCCAAGAAAAGAAGACTCTCTGGAAAGGTGGGAGCATGACCGAAGCTCGTTCAATATTTGTTCAAAAATTAATAAATTTGTTGTCAAATTGTAGGAAACCATTTGATCTACTATTGGGATCATATTTATAATTCTTGGAACAAATATTGACCAAGCTGGATTGATTTTCCCATCTTGCCAGAGGGTCTTCTTTGCTTGGACAGACTATACCTTCATAAAGTTGTGTGTTCTCAGTTTTATTTTCTGAAAAGAATATTCAATAGTTCTTACAACTTGATACATATTGTTCAATAAATCCCTATTTCCATATAAAATGAATGAATTTATGAATGGATACTGGACATTTTGATTTGATTTTACCATTATATCGATCATATCTTCTAAAAGATTGTAGATTATGATAAGTGTTTTAGCTCTGACCGTGATTTTTTTAGTAACAGCAATTTATCTCGAGCATCAATTTGACACCTCAATCTCCGATTCACTAATAAATTCAGAGAAAAACAGTGGGCGACAAAAAACTATTATGACTTAACATTCAGAAACTTCCGTTCATTTGAAACTCCAATTCAACACCACAATCACCGATTCACGAACAAAATGCGGAAAAAACAGAGGGTTCTACAACAGTCAGCCAGCAACAAGCGGCAAATTCAAAGAGGCATTCACATGAAAGCAAGGAGTAAGAGGATGAGGAGGAGGAGGAGGCATTCATTCATTCATCATTCATCAAACAGATCGGAATTCATTCATTCATCAAACAGCGGATAGAATAGCGACAGCTATAGAGATCAATGCACCACGCGTCATTTCACTGTTACTGCAGAAAGCCAAAAGCCAGCCAGGGTGAAACCAGAGAAGACATTCGGGCAAGATGAGAAAATGATTAGAGCTCGATCAATATTTGTTCAAAGATTATTAATTTGGTCTCAAATTGTAGAGAAAAATGTTTCCTACAATTTGAGACCAAATCTATAATTTTTGAACCAATATTGAGTGAACTGCGGTCATTTTCCCATCTTGCCAGAATGTCTTCTTTGCTATACCTTTGACATGCATTCACATGGTATGCTACCCTTTGATTTCCACCCTGTGACTGTAACATGTAGGGGGGTAGAAATCCACCAAATCTTTCATGTATGGGGTGGAAACCTATGATGAGGAGGATAGAAATCTACCAAACCTATGATGTAGGGGGTAGAAATTCACCAAACCTACCTGGTGGGGGGGGGGGGGTAGGTAGAAACCCCCAAACTCAACATGATGTGGAGCAATTGATGGCTGTGACATAATACCTTACCACCCCTCTAGGATCATAGGACAAGGGGGTACCAATGAATAATTGTTGGTCCTTTGATTTTCGAATTGTTGGTACAGAGGCTCTTTGAATTTGTATGTGACGTGCAGTGCTTTTGACAACTTTACAGTCTTTTGACAACAGTTCAACACACTCTTTTGACAACATTTTATTGCTGCTGTGCTTTTGACAACGTTTGCACCCTGTGAATGCACTGAATTGACAGGGCGATGTTTTTGTTGAAGTCTTTTGTTTGAGGACAATTTGATGTGTTTCTAGTCGAAAAAACGTTGTTCTGTTGAAGTTTCTGTGTGATAATTCTCAATTTGATGGTTTTACAAAAACGTGGTTTCTGTGACAATTTTCTGTTGATGGTTTTGTGATTTCAGAGGTCTTGTTTTCAAACAAGTACTACTTCCAATTTTCAGTGTGGTGATGGAAGTTATCACTCGGGAATTGTTTGTTTGATGGTTTTCCTGTTATGAAAGTAATAAATATTTCGAAGAATTTATGTTGTGGGAAAAGTTTGTGTATTCAAAATGCTTCTTTGGTTTCAGTGATAGGTTTTGATGAAATATTAGAATTAGTTGTAAATGTGTCAACGATACAATTGATTGTTTCTCGATCCATGGGTACTTGATAGGTTTTCTTGAAAGCGATCCATAGGTTTTTCAATCTTTAGTATATCAAGTTTGTTGAATTCTAGCCTTATCCCCAATAAAGTGAGTCTGGTCAAGCAAAGAAGAAAATTTGGCAAGAAGGGAAAATGTCTCCAGCTTCGTCAATGTTGGTTCATATTGCTTTAGTCAATATTACTTTATCAAATTATAAAGTAGAACCTTTTATATAATTCGAGTCCAAATTGATCATTTTTGAACGAATATTGACCGAGCTAGAGTCATTTCTTATCTTGCCAGAATGTCTTCTCAGCTCGAACGTGGTACATTCTTAAGGGTATGTGACGGAATAATGATAAATTAATAGAAAATAATTTAAATAACACGAAACTTAATTAAATACTTGAACTTTTCTTGAAAACAAACCATAGTTTCTCTAGTTTTCCCCTATTAGGATATCGATTTGGTTTACTTCAGTCCTTTTTCAGTAAATAGCTACAATACCTAATGCATTGCAGCTTTATGACATGTATAGATTTAATCCTGCTGGTCTAATGAGAATGTTCAATTTTTGGATAGAGATGTTCTGTATGGTTGATTAGAATCATTGTTATACCCTAGATACTGTTAATTCGCTAGTCACTTCGTTACTGGTATGTTGAATTGGATTAATAGAGACAAGTAATCCTCCAATTGGTCGAGCTAGAGGTGTTTGGAAAGACTAATCCCTATCATAGATAGGAAGTTTGTCCCTGAATTATCCCTACAAGAGAATTAACTAGCACAAAACCGATGACGCTTTAATTTGCAAGGATTATTGCACAACGTTATGTGTAAATTCCTATCAGTATGCCGTCATTATATATAAAGGTGTAGGAGATTGGATGGTAGATGGGGAAACAACGAGTTATATACAGATATAATGATGTCAAATTGGGACATGAGAGATTTGGATACGGAGTTAACAAGATAGGGTTGAATGATTTCTATTCGGGAATGTATAAAGTTTGTATTGATAATCGAGGGTTAGATAAATCCAATGATAATATTATCTGTTTAGCAATGGATAATATCATGTTTAGCAGATATTATAAATTATGTTGACTTGTTTTGTAACAATGAATATGTTTATAGATAGAAGAAATAGGTAGATCCTTGGAGAAGTAGTTGTATATAGAAATAGTGCAACTCTGTTGGCCATAGGGATGATGCTAGATAATTGGATTTGGTTCTGATTCTGCGAAAAGAAAACAATTTCCATTCTGTTTTTTGTCTCTTCATGTTCTTCTTCTTCTTTTTATTCTCTCCCTTTTCAGTTGTTGCATTGCATGTCAAGAGAAAACAAATATTGTAGGAGGAAGGAAATGCTTCTTTGTGCCTTGTGATTGTGTGATGATACCTTTCTTTGATACAAAGAGAAACTGAAAACAAGATGGCGGACTTAGGAATGGGTATGTTACACACAATCGATAGGAATTACAGGAAAAGAACTGAGTTACAAGGTATAGCTGACGTCAAAAGGTTGGGCGGTTTCGTCTGCTCCTTGTGCTCTGCAACACCTGATGTTGTCGATTGGAGTTGTTATTTAGCTAGAATTGGTGATGTTTTTGAATCAAATGAGACAATAATGCATTACTTGGCATTTAGATTAGCCGAGATCAAGTTCACAACATCAAGAGAAACGAAACGACCTAACTTTCACGTTCACGTCGTTTGTTATCAAGTAATTACTAGATTAAAGATTGAGGTATCCCTAGTAGTTTTAAATCATTTTTCTTCATTCCAATAGAATACATAGCTTTGAACAAAAGCGTTTAGATATCACACAACTTTTTGAGAATATCAGCAGTTTCAGAAGACGTTGAGATTCAAATATTCCACAAAACAGTAATCTGCTATGGTTATAACACGAGTTCGAAGTGTTGAAAGAAACAGATTCTCAGATTCCAGAAAGAAACAGATTCTCAGATTCCAGAATAAGACGCACAATCACCTAACAATATGTAGGAAAGTGGTCTGGTATAATAAGGACAATGGAACGAGATGGTGGAGAATAAGATGAAGAAGAAAGAGGAGAAGAAGACGAAGAGGAAGAAGAAGAAGAAGAAGAAGGAGGAGGAGGAGGAGGAGCAGGAGGAGGAGAAAAAGAGATTACGAAAACGATCAAGAAAGCCATCCTAGGGGTCAATGATACTGGGGGATGTGGAATGTAACCAAGTTTCAGTAGAATATTGAGCATGTGGTGTTTCTAACTTGATGTTAGTGTCTCCATTTTCCCTACTTCTTCTTCTCTTTGTTCTCCTCCTTCCCATTCTCATCACCCTTCTTCCTCGTTTCCCCATTATTTGTCTCCTTCCATTCCCTCAATTGACATTGTGTGTTGTACAAGTTGATGTTACTGTGTCTCTATCGGGTTTTCCTTTTTTCTCTCTGATTTCTTTTACCTCCTTCTTCCATTCTCTGTCTGTTCCACTTTACCCTTCTTACGACATGATGTCCAGTCCACCACGATGCAGATTAGACATCGTCAAGCAAAATAGCTTGTCGTTATTGCGTTGTCTGGTTTTGTTGCCATCTATATTTTCTTCTTTCTCTCCTACTTCTTCTTCTTCTTCTTCTTCTTCTTCTTCTTCTTCTTCTTCTTCTTCTTCTCTTTCTCCTTCTTCTTTCTCTCTTTCATTGGGTCTTTCCAGACCTAATACTAAATAAAAATCAATCCCTTCCTTCCTTCCTTCAATTTTCCATATTGTCTTTTCCTTCTTGTTGTTTTTCTGTTTCTTGACTTTTTTGTTGAACATTCTCCATTTGTTGTAATCATCACATTCTGTTTTTGCTCCTTTATCCTGTTGTTCTCTCTATCTTTCCCAAGCTGTCCTGTTTTATCTGTTTTTTTGTAATTGAATAAATAGACAGTTAATTAATTAATTAATTGACAGTTCTCAATTTTTTGCAATTGTTTCTCTTGAAAATTGAAAGTGAAATCGCGAAAGACTGTTGAACAAGTTTATTGTAGAGAATATTCCCAATTATTCATTGTTACATTAATTTGACAATGAGTTGATTGTATAAAGTTTATCACTTAACGCAAACGAAAAATCATTTAAACAAATGAAAACCTGTGTGGGAAAACAAAAAGTATGCATCACCTAGAACCTCAAACTGAAGTTAGGCCTAATAAAAGTTGTTGCGTGCCTATACCAAGATTTGTAGCCGCGTTTTGGTGCGCAAAGGAGGAAATAAATAGCAACATCGACAGAATTTCTGAGGGTTGTTTTAGCCCCCCCCCCTCCCCACTACAGTACCTAGGGGGCCGAAAATTGAGGAAGTAGACACCTTTACACCTTGTCTGTGCTGTTTAATCGTTTTCGAAATGAACGCAACCCCCTCAGCCCCCTCAACCACCATCAACCCCCCTTCAACCCCCAACTATAGACACACTCGAGTGGTAGTCAGGGGAAATTAAAAGATTTATCAGCTGGCCCACGGTGCAAATTGTGGAGGGGGGTTGGTTTCCCCAGGGGTGGGTCCCAAAACCAGGCTGTGTTATTTTGGGGTTGTTGTTCCAGGGGGGGGGGGCGAACAACAGCCCCCTCAGAATGAAGTTTCGCGAGCCAGCCATTTTCCGGTGTGCATCGAGTGATTCTGAATTGTTTATCACCTGCTTTCTCTCTCGCACTCTCATGATTTCTCCATATCTCTCACTCTCTCTCTCTTTCTCTCTCCCACTCTCACTCTCTGTCACACTCATATTATATTTCTACATGTCTGTCTTCCTTTTAAATAAATAAACTTTCTCTTAAATAAATATTCAATAAGAAATATACTCAATATTTTCAATAAATGAATAAATCAATTAATACGAGCTCTTTGAACAAGAAAGGTTATATTTTTGGGAAGAAGGGCTTTTATTACGTGGTGTACATATAATTTGAACAGGAAGTTTATTGAAGTAATGAGAGGAGGTATTGCAATGTTGATTTTTAGGTAAAATATTTTTTTTATATTGCTGTATAGAATATTGGTATTAAAATTCATTTGATAACATAGCTATCGATATCTCAAATTAAATTTGAATGAAGATATACCTGACACTAATATGTTGGGTGTTTTTGTCTGATCCTTGTGCGCTCCAACAGCTGATGTTGTCAATAAATTAAGAGTTCTCATCTAAAAGATATAGCAAATAACGTTTGTACTGGAGCGTTCATTAGCTAAGAGCAAGATTGTGCACGGTGAAATTGATTTCAAATAAATCTAGACAATAGACATCAGCCGTTAGTGGGTATAACATCACGTACAAGAGACAGACGAAACCACCTAATACTTTGGCGTCAGCTATAGCAAGCTACAGATTAACAAAATGTAAGTACTGCTCTGTACTATATACAGTTGTTGATAAAATGGAGAGACTGCTCTCTGATTGGTCAGGCTAGTTTGACGTCAGTGGCTTGTGATTGGCCGCAGCTAAGACACGCCTTCGAGGGGAGTTACCAGTAATGTCTATACAAGTACAGTCTACATGTAGTTCCTACTTTCTCTTGTAGAGTGCGTTGGATTCGATCATACTTTAACTATTTCCTACGATGTCAATTAGAGCTGTAATTCAGGTATGCACAGGCCCTAGATGATGTTTTTGAAATCAGAAGAGAAAAGAGATTCTTCAAATTAGCTTTGCAATTAATCATCAAATCGAAAGCAAATATGAAAAATTTCGTCGAAAATCTTATTTTATCTATAACACTTTCTGAAACAATTTGACCTCACTTCTCGACGAGGACTTTCTCCATGATAGGTCCTTTTCAAACTTAATAATTAGACCACTGGAGGCTCGTGCCCACAAAAGAGATGAAGTGCTCTACAGTAAAAGATACGGGCACTTCACCTGTTTTGTGGGTACGAGTCGCTAGTGAATTAGACTTATCAAGTGAAAAAAGGTTTGAATTCAGCTAACGAAACTCACATTATTCAAGCTATTGGCAACTTATTAATCAAATGGATGTTTGTTAAATCAAATTATTGTATTGCGAAATCAACCCTCCACGACTGAGACCTGAAATATTGCGCACGTTTAGAACAGTGAAAGTGAAAACAAATTTAGCCCCAACCCCCCCAACCCTTATACAGACAGAGCCCTCTCGTGGGATAACTTGGCAACTGTTAATAACGTTATTACCTATATACACACACACTGGCCTGTCCCTTAGGTACAGGAATATACACAAATGTTGGACAGCCCTCGCTGCATACAACCCCAAGGGCTAACAGGCGTATCTAAATCCAGAACCGTCTATTCCTCCGTATCCTCATCCTCCTACTCCTCCTCCTTCTCCTCCTTCTTCTTCTTCTTCTTCCTCTTCCCTTTCTTCTTCTTGTTTTTCTTGTTCTGCACGGTCTTGTCGTGCCTCTCTCTATTTGCCATTTATTGTTTCAAATCGTATAAATAACCTGTGTCCATGTTTACTTAGTGAAGAGAGGGGAGGGTTAATACCCTACCCCTTTCAAAATATGGTCAACTTTACTCAGCACATAAACCACCCCCCCCACCCTACCAACTCTCACAGTTTGAATATGTTTATAATTGATAAACCAAATTACCAAGTCCATTTCGAGGCTGGCTGTGGGATCACCATCCTCTGGTTTGCGTTGTACCCTCTCTCTTCTCTTTCTCTTTCTCTATCACTCACTTACTCTTTTTCTCCCTCTATCATTTCACCTCTCTCTATCTCTCTTCCCCTTTCCATTCGTTGGTCATGTTCTCATTTCCGTCTCTGATTCCCGTCCTTTCCAATTACCTCGTCCTTCTTGTTCTCCCCAATCATCATACTTTCATCATCCTTTGAATTTTCATTCTTTTCTCATTTTTTTTTTGTTTCGAATCCATCTATTGTCCATTGTCGTTTTCTTGAACATTTGTGTGTTGAAAATGAAATTTGCATGAGTAAAATTTTATCTATTATTGAATTGTAAAATTCTAAGTTTCATGTAGATTCATCAAAATTGTTTTCTCCGTAATTACATTGCATCTTAACATTCTCACTATTTTGAAATTCTTGTTTGATTGATAAAAACTTTTGTTAACAACTACTGTCACTGGCATTCAAGTCACTATGTTTAATACTGAAAATCTACAAAAAAATTAAAATTCTGAGAAAGAATTTGAGGGTTATGAAATGAAGAGAGATAGAGAGAGTGAGAGAGTGTGTGAGAGAGAGAGAGAGCGTGAGGGAGTAAGTGTATGAAGGAAAAAGAAAGTAGAATTAGAAAATGAAAAGGATAAGCTCCGTTCACACTGCTGCTTGGTAACTGGTGGTAGTATAGGCTCTGAGCGAATTCAAAGTTAAATGAAGAAACAGATAAGATGAAAGAAGGTTTCCAGGTTTTGGGGGGTGGGGGATTGCCGACAGAATAAACTGGAACGAGGTGAAAAAGAGGAAGGAGAAGGTAATGATAAGGAGGAGGAGGAGGAGGATAAGTAGGAAGACAGGCAAAAGATAATATATTATAGAAAACACCCGGGCTTTAGTCGATTTTGTGTCTGTGTCTATCAAAAGAGAAAGTCTGTTCCGCTTCTTCTTCTTCTTCTTCTATTTCTTGTACTTCTTTCTCCTCCTCCTCCGCTTTCTTTGGCTTTCATCTTTCAGTGTAATGCCCCACGGTTGCTTTGCGAATTTTCTTTGAAAAACCTGCCTACTACTCCCCTCCCCCTACCCCTCATCATCCCTGCAACAGCTTTTCTTTGGATGAGGCAGCAGCTTCTCTTAAACAAACCTCTGTCTGACTTGAGGGAGGTTTAGTGGTTGTGAGGAGGGGGAGGAGTGCTTCTTAGCAGCTGTTTTTCCAGTCAATGTTTTTCAGAAACTCCAAACCCTCCCCCACCAACTCGGTAACATTGCGATTAACAAATTTTCCGTTTCTATTCGCGAATCGTCCGTTTCTGTCTTACAGCAGTAGGTTGTTACACTACCGTAACCACAGAACCGTTTCCTTACCAGTTGCTCTTTCTTCTTCTTCTACTTCTCCTCCTCCTTCTTCTTCTAATTCTCTTCCACCTCCTTCTTTTTCTAATTTTTCTCCTCCACCTTCCCCATTTTATTATTCCAACTCACATCTCTTTATTTTCCGTGTTAATCTTCATATTCATTTATCAGTCGAGTCTAGAATCGTTTTCTCATCAGTTCCCACATCTTGTTCATTCACTCCTATTTATTCTTCTCTTCCTTCATCTCCTTTATTTCTTCTTCTCCCATTTCCCCTTTCACTTCTTCTTCTCTTCTGTTCTTGGCTCATTCTCAATCCATTTCTATCGTCATTTTCGTCATTTCTCACTTGAATAGCTGGACATAAAGTAGATTTCTGGCAATTTACTTTCAGATTATTCCAACTCCTGTCGTTATCTTTATCATTCTTCTTCTTCCTCTTATTATCATTCTTCTTTCTCTTGTTCAGCTTCATCCTTTCCCAAGTATGCATTTTTCCATCGGTACAAAGTCGTTTCGTCACCAGTTACTCTTCGATAATTATTGTTCTTCTTTCCCCTGTTACTCTTGTATCCCTTTTCGAATTCTTTCTCCTCTTGTTCATAATCTTCTATCCCTCTTTCATTCTGGTTTCTCTCTTGTTTTTCTTCTCCTTCTCAAAGACACCGATGTCAAAATGCTTGACAACTCCACCAATTAGTGACCGCGTCTGTGTCTAAGATAAAGAAACTCGTTTAGTCCAGAGATGAAGTGGGAAGGAATGGTAAAGATAAAGAAGAAGATGATGATGATGATGAAGAAGAAGAAGAAGAAGAAGAAGAAGAAGAAGAAGAAGAAGAAGAAGAAGAAGAAGAAGAAGAAGAAGTAAAGTTATTATTTGTCTTTGATGATGAGTCTGACTTGGATCTTGTTTGTATGACTCCTTTTAATACAAAAGGTGTATTGACCATTATTATTGGGTTCAAGTTTCGTCAGTTCTGTTTAAATATACCATTTACACCTTTATTTTTAGATATTGTTTTATCATTTTAATCAGTTTATCCAGTACAACAAGTTCTTAATTTTATTAAGTGTAAAATAAGTATAAAGTTTGAATTTTATTAAGATTAAATTTGTGTTACCGATTAGTCATGACTTCAAGTCACTAGAAATTTTTAGTTCTGGATGTGATATTATGATAGTTTATTCAATATTTATATTGTGTAGTTTTATTCAACATGACTGAAATGTGAATGTGTTTTTGAAAGTTGGAATTGATAAATGTGCATAACCTACTGTCGTGGTTTATTCTTACTTGATATCCTACTATAGCTATTCACAAGATTCCGATATTTACATACAAAATTGCTAATAAATGTATCAAGTAAATCCATTGCTTGTCACAATATTCTGCTATTCAATTAGTAAATAACTAAAATGACATGAAATAAGTAATAGCCAAAGTAATGCATTTTTGGCATTTTTATGGATTCCAGCGTCTGTTGATAATCTGAGTTGACTCTCGTTTCTGAGAAACTCCTCTTGATGCCCTCACAAAGTTTCACTGCAATCGATAGTTCCTAAGGGAATTTCCCTCTTTACTTCTCTTTGCTTTCTACTCCTTCTTCACCTTCTCTCCTGTATCCTATATTCAATGCACTCTATCTCTTCCATCGTCATTCGTTTTTCATTCGTCACCATTCTTCTCCTCCTATTCTATGATCAAGGATCATCATCATCATCCTCTTATTTCTTCTTTCCCTTCTTCTTCTTCTCCTCCTCCTCCTTCTTCTTCTTCTTCTTCTTCTTCCTCTTCTACTTCTTCTCCACCTTCTTCTTTTTCTTCTTCTTCTTCACCTCCTTCTTTTCCACCTTCTCCTTTTTTACCTTCTTTCTTGTCCTTTCCGTTCTTTCCACCTCACTCTCTCTTACTCTCTTTGAACTTTCTGATCCTCTCACTCTTTCCTTTCTCCTCTCCCATTCTTGGTTTTTTGGTACGTGCTCACCTTTTTTTACGACACTTTTACTCCACTTCAATACTGCACTCGAGTTCAGTTTATCGTGCGACAAAGTTACTCACTTTACTCAGTTCGCTATCAATTTAGACGCTCTAGACTTTTGACCCCCTCTGTCAATAAAAACGAAGTTGGTGGGGGTGAGGGGGGAATGATTGGGGTGACCCCGCCCCACCCGAAAACGATTTGGAATGAAAAGTTTTGTCTCAAGGACATTTGAGAGAGTGGGAGGACAAAGGTCATCCTCGAGGATAGAGAGGATGAAGGAAAGGAGGTCCTTTTTGATTTTATGACAGACGTACGTGAGTTGCTAACATTGTTGGTCCCTTGTGAATTGATGATGTTTGGGGGGGTGATTTTCACACTTTTTGGACTTTCTAAAGTCTCATACTTTTTGGGGAGGATTCTCATTGTCTTTTCGAGAAAGTTTGTTGATGGGATTATCAGGAGATTAACACAATTCAGCTGTCGAGGAATTGTTTTAGGGTGTAAGGTTTCATTTTTAATTTGAAAATCCTGGCACGATCTGTGTTGATTATCGGTTCATTAAAATTTAGTAGGATGTGATTGGACAAGAATAGTTGAGAGTTGTAAATCTTCCAAGGTATTTCTATTCTTGTTTTCAATAGTAGAACTGTGAAGAATAGATGGTTTGAGATGGGAATTGTAAATCTTCCAGTTTATTTATATTAATTTTTCCAATAGTAGAATTGTGTAGAATATTCTCTTCCAATACCTTAATCGTTTTCCCTATAACCATATGAAGCAGTAGTTTTTTCGTATCTCATCATTCTGTTCATCTTTTTCATCCATTAAGTGATGTTTTTCACGAATGAATTGATATGAATATATCCATACTCCAAAGTCTAACAAAAGAGCTATAATTATTTCAAGGAACAATTTCAAATTTCAATTTTTGAATTGCTTTGGTCCATACACAACTACGTGTTTCTATTGCATCTTGTGTCTGACATATGCCCGCGACTTGTGGTAATAGAAACCTATCAGAGCAGTTCTCTAGCTCTACATACAAGTAGTTCTTAGAATAATATAGTATGTTTGTTTGAAACCAGAGAGAATAGAATTGTTCAATTACATTCTGACTGGTTGAATCCATTTCACATCATATGACCTATGGCGCTTCAGAATATCTGGCTACATGCACAGTAACACAATGTTTTGTTCTCTGAATTGTTTTGTGAACAAAGTGAGCAACGTAGTGCATTATTGTACTGTTTTGTCTGCATTTCAACTCTATTACATTGTGTTGTGCTGCGTTTCCAGCAAATGGAAAACAAACAGTTGGGTTGTAATAATGTTTAGTTTACTAGTGGGGATAACATGTGTGTCCGAGAATTGGGAAATATAGGTATAGTTCAAGAGTTGTTTAACGCTAAAAACTGTTTATTTTGGATTGCCCTATATTGCAAATTGAATATTTTAAGATAAGATTGAATAATTTTAGGATACTTTATAAAAAAACCTGCATTGTACCATGTTCTAGGAATGCGTATACTGACTAGAAAGGTATAGATCTCGCTAGGTACGGTACTAGTGGTACTAGTTTTATTAGATACTAGCTTTTCAGCACGTTCCATCGCCATTTCGAAATGCACTTCCATTCTGGTTTCTCCTGAGATGCGCTTCCCATTGTGTTTACCGCAATTTTCACTAGTTTTTCTCGGTGAAAATTCCAGTTAGAATTGATAGGTGTCCGGTGCACTTTTGTACGTGACTGCATCTTGTGATACGTGCGTGAAACACAAATGGTGTTAAGATTTTCCTCGAAGAAAATTGGGATAAAATTGTGGGGAGAATTCTGATGGGAAAGAACAATATTCAATATGGCTGTTGTGTCCTGCTGTAGTAGTTGTAGGATTTTTTAAACATTTCTCTGTTTCAAAGTTTCTATCTTTTTCCTTCTTTAATGTTGGTTGTTTTCTGTCTTCTTCTATCTGCAACTGCTACTATCTCTAGGCCTAATTCATTTCAATCGAATAAATATCTCAATATATGGTGGGTGGTATTTGGTAATTTTGTATAAGATAGGTGTTCAACAAAATGCAAAAACAGTTGTTTTTTGTAGTTTTGGTGGCTACTAGCCTATTCTGTGCAGTGCTATTTGTGAACAACATGGTGTACATAAGGCGAAGTTAGGCCAATCAGGTCCCTCCCCTCACGTGGCAAACAAGAAAACAGATGCTTGTATAACAATGATAGAGTAGTAGCTGTATAGAGTGCTGTGCTGTGCTGTGCTGCTGTGATGGAGTAGAGTACTTTGTTGAATGAATAGAGTGGTGTCGGTGGCCCTTGGGTAGCTGCTTAAGGGTGCCCCAGAAGGGTTCAGAGGGGGGGGGGTTGAGGGGAAGAACTTGAGGGATAAGGGTTTGCATCCCCCCTCCCCCTTCCCAGAACAAATGCAACCTTGGGGTTAAGGGTCTGTCTAGGTAAAACAAGTGAGCCATCCAATACAACACACACGAGACATGTAGAGTGCTAACCCCCGTAGTGAGAGATTGTGAGAGAAAAAGAGACAGTAGAGAGCATGAAACAGACAGAGAGAGAGAGAGAGAGAGGGAAGAAGAGAGAGAAAGAGTTATAGTGAGAAAGAGAGTGAGAGTTAATGACGAATGAGATGAAGGACATTTGTTGGAGTCGTTTCTCTTGATGCTTGTGAAACAAAATTTAAATATTTCTCTAATTTTCTCATTCCGTTCTTAGTTTTGAGAGTTGGAAAAATCATTAAAAAAATAAATTTATTTTTCTGTTGGGACCGATTTTTATCGTGTTTTTAAAGTGAAAAGTGTTTTTCAAAGTTGCCATTGTAATGTAAACATTCAGCAACCATCATCATTCATTGACTATGTAGCCTAAACATCATCATCCACTTATTACCTTTGTTTAAAATACTTGATGTAAGTCGCAATTGTAACAACAAATAATTATGTTTAATTTTTTCTGGAATGCCTTGTTTATAACAATTAATAGAGAGTTGCGAGTTCTGAAATTTGGAACGTTGAGGTATAGTGAACTGAATGAAAATCTGAAATAATTTGGAGTGGAATTGCCTTTTTGAAGGGGAAATGTGTAATATCGAGTTGAATGATCTGACATGATCTGGTTTTGAACTGTAGATAGAATTGACCCCAAAAATTGGGCGGTTTCGTCTGTCTCTTGTACGTGATCTAACCTACAACAGCTGATGTAAAGCATTTATTGGCTGTTTTGATCTTGAGAACATCATCTAGGTATTGCTGATTGATTATAGCTGACGATTCTAATTATTGACAACATCACCTGTTGGAACACAAAAGGAGCAGACGAAACCGCCTATCTTTTTGGTATCAGCTATGCGTTTTCTAGATCCTACAAGTCACTGAAGAAAACAATGGACAATGATTGGCATTCCTCTGGCATCTTCTCAATGTACCAAGGAAAAAAGGAACACAGATTTCCTCAACCCCTTACTTACTCCTTCTCCTGCTGCTCCTCCCCCTCCTCCTCTTCTCCTTGTCCTTTTTCGATTCCACCTTTTCCTCCTTCTTATTCTCTACCTTCTTCTTTTTCTTCTTCTTCTTCTTTAATCGATGACCCTTGAGCGGTTGTTTGTCAATGTGTCTCCGCCGGTAACCGAAAAAAGAGAAGAAAAGGGAATCTCCGCTATGAGAATGTGGGGATGAAGAAGAAGAAGAAGAAGAAGAAGAAGAAGAAGAAGAAGAAGAAGAAGAAGAAGAAGAAGAAGTGGGAGAAGGATGAGAATAGAGGAAGTGACGTTCCGCAAACTGTCGTTGAGTTGAGAGACTGGCTATAGTGAATCTGTATCCTGTATCCTGAATCTGAATCTGTATCACCTCTCTACTGTTGCATTTCTTGTGTAGTATGCCACTCTCGACCGACCAACAAGTCCTTCTCCTCCTCCTCCTCTTCTCCTTTTTTTGGGTTGTGGGGGCGTAGGGATTCTTCCGGGACGAGATTACTTCCGAAATTGAATCTCACCTCCCTCCCCCGTGAAACCAACCCCCTGTTCAAACCAGACTTCATCCCTTCAGCCCATTTTTCAGCCCAGACTCGGAATTCCCAGGATCGGTTCTTGGACTACACAGATACCTTTCTCCTCCTCTTCCTTTTCTTCTCCTTCTCCTCTTCACCTTCTTTTTCTTCTTCTTCATCTTCTTCCACCTTCTCCTCCTTTTCTTCATATTGTCCCTCTTCCTCTTCGCCCTCTTTTTCTCCTTCTTCCTCTTGCTTTTCTTCTTTCCCACTTTTTCCAATCAGATTCTCTCTTTCTTCTTTCTCTCTCTCTCTTATCCCACTCGCATCCATCTCTCTAGGCGGTGCACGCGATGATCTCAAAGATAGGATATTATCTGACTGGGGAAACCGAAAGATAGAATCTGTCTTATCGCACGAAATCTCCTATCTATTGCTTCCTTCCTTCTCTTCTTCATGCTCCACTTCTCTTTCTTCTTCTTCTTGTTCTTCTTCTTCTTCTTCTTCTACTTCTTTCTCTCGCTTCTCTTCTTATTTTTCTTTCTTTTTCATCACCTTTTCCTTCTCCATGTTTCCTCCTCCTTCTTTTGCTTTTTCTCATCATCGAATTTTTCTTTTTTCCCCTTCTTCTTAGTATTCCTCTACTTCATCGTCTTCTTTTCTTCTTCTTCATCCTCCTCTTCTTGTTCTTCTACTTCTTTTCTTCTTCCTCTTTCATTTTTTATCACCTCCTCCTCCTTCTTTTCCTTCTTCTTCTTCATCTAAATTTTCTTATTATTTTTCTCTTTTTTCTTAGTCTTTCTCTACTCCATCGTCTTATTTTCTTCTTCCTCTACTTCATCATCTCTTTACCTGTTTCCTCTTCTTCACTATCTTCTTCATCTCCTCATCTCTTCTCTTTCACTGTTCTATCTGTTTTCCTTTCAATCTACAGCTTTTCTCTGTTTTTCCTTCACAGTATATTCACTATTGAGCACATGTTTCGAGAATTTTCATATTCTTTCACATTCATAAATGCAACTCTTATATATTCTCTGCCTCTTCGTCCTCTTCTTCGAATTCTTATCACATTTTCTTCTCTTACTTCGTGTGTCTCATCTATATCCCCTTCTCGTTCTTGTCCTCTGTTTGTCTTCCCCAATTCCTTCCCCAATCACATTTTCTCTTACTTGGTATGTTTTGTCTGTATCTCCTTCACATGCACCACTTCATCCTCTGTTCGTCTCATGATTCTCGAACATTCAATCAGCTTTTCTCTTTCGTTTTGCTCTTTGAGAAACGCGAGTATAAATTTTTCGACTTTCATTCGCCTGCTGTATGCTTTACGCGAAATGAGATCCGTGGTAGAGCTTAGGGAAGTATATATAGGGCGGAGGAAAAATTGGAATTTTCCCGAAATAGAGTGTGTTTTCTATTTCCAGAAAATGTGAGATCGAAATCATACTCTTTGATACAGAGCTGAGGCACGTGCCTACTGTACTAACATTGAGTAAATTGCAAATGGAGTTTTTCATAATTGTTTTGGTTTACCAACACAAAGTTCCATAGATCATTCACATATCATTGAACTACGAATTCAGTTTTTCAATAATTTTTATTGCAACTTTGAACTCAGCAGTTTAAAATTTCAGACCTGGAAAGTTTGACAAATTATAGAGAACAGATGAAAGGTTGGTGGGAAGAGAATTGAAAGAAGAAGTTGATGGCGATGAAAAAGAGGACGAACAAAAGAAAAAGAAAAGGAAGAATGAGGAGAAAAAAGAAGATGAAGAGGGGAGGAGAAAGTCAGTCACCTGAGATTTAGAGTGAAAAGTAATTTGGGGCCTCGCTGAATAGCCACCCCTAAGGTAATGAGGGTAAGAAAAGCCAGATTCTGGAAAGTCGTAGAAGAAGAAGGGGAGGAAGAAGAAGAAGAAGAAGAAGAAGACGAGAAGAAGAAGAAGGAGAAGAATGGTTAGAAGTGGAAAATAAGAAGGAGAAAGCTATTGCGCGAATGGGGTGAAATGTTAAAGGGTTGGCGCGAGGTTTGCTCTGGTTAATTTATAAGCCTTGGCCAGTGCTGATTGTAACATAATTACTAATTTGTGGCCTGATGGTGGGGGAAATGATGTTTTAGTTATTCATTTGCTCACCTCTAGCGCTGCTATCGCTGCCATCAGACGGTTAAATAACTTGGTGAGATAATGGGTGTTGATTGTTCTATTACAATGATTTATATCTTATAAGGTTCTTCTTTTTTTCGGTAGATTTTTGTTGGATTCTATCAGTATGATATCAAGTATCTATTTTGAAATTTCAATTGTATAATCCTATAATGTGTTTGGTTAAATATCGATATTGGTTATGTTGGGCGGTTTCGTCTGCTCCTTTTGGGCCTCAACAGTTGATGTTGTCAATGCCTAGATTATGTTTTTGGAATGAAAAGAGATTCTTACATCAGCTGTTAGTAAGTACGTCAAATCACGTACAAAAGACAGACGAATCTTTTTGGCCTCGGATTTAACATTGAATCACTTTAAGCATCTAACATGTGATATCACTTGTAGTTTTTTCTTAGATTCATTAGTTTTCGATGTTTTACCATGACGTCTACAATTTTCAAATTCATTGGCAAATTTTCTCTTGTGAAGTGACTTATTTTTCTCCTTTTTCTGTTGCAGAACGCATCAGCCCAAGCTGCGTTGCAAGCAGCCCAGGCTCTGTCGGGCCAAAATGATACACAAGGTGGACCCAACACCGTGCTGCGTGTCATCATTGAACACATGATGTATCCCATCACATTGGACGTTCTCTATCAGGTTAGTGTTGTTCCGTATCTTTATCAAATTAGTTGCGTATCTTTTTGAAATTATTGTTCATTTTACATGCAGTGTTCTAGAATTTCGATTTCGTTAATCATAGTTGTGCTTTCAAGAAAGATAATCAATTATAGTCTGTCCAAGAAAGAAGACCTTCTGGCAAGATGGGAAAATGACTCAAGCTTGGTTAATATTTTTTGTCTATGATTGGTTGGTTGTTGATGTGAAGAGGATTCAAAAAATGGCCGTACGCTGATGAAATATGGCGGTTTCCAGCTTCTAGTTTCGGAACGAGTTTAGAAGTTAGATCAATTTAAATTACAAGATACAGTCCTTAAATGAGTTTAAGTTTGTACAAATTGAATTATGATTTCGGTCTATGAAAAATTCAATTTGCATGCAACTCCAATTTACAAAATATCGAATTGATAACAAGTTTCAAAGAATTGTAGAGAAGTCATTCTGGCAAGATGAGAAAATGATTCCAGCTCGGTCTATTTCAAAGATAATTCGGTCTATTTCGGTCTATCCAGCTCGGTTCAAAGATAATAAATTTGGTCTTAAATTGTTGGAAACATTCTGCTCTACAATTTGAGAACAAATTTAGTTTTTCAATCAATTAACCAAGCTGGAGTCATTTTCCCATCTTTTCAAAACATCTCTGCTCCACCAGTCTATATTTGTGTCAAGCGTATACGAAATTCTATACATCTGATAGATTATAGGTGTCACACGGTACCAACCCAACCCTTCTTAACCCGCAAGGCTTAAGGGGTTTGGTGAGGTGTTGAAGAAAATGCACCACCGTTGAAAGCAAGTCTGGGGGGCTTGATTTCCAACAATCCCCCCTACTGTATCACATCAGGGGGGAGTCAAATCCACTTAATGCTAAGCGTTAATGCTTTTCACCTGTCTAGCTTCCCTGCCAACAATATAAATAGGTATACACACCGTAACAACTTATGTTATGTGTATTATGTCTCTTCCCACAATATAGGTATAAACAAGGTAACATTGTATGTTGTGTCTATAATAATCTGTCTTCTTGCAATATAGGTATAAAGACGGGGGATGTTGTGTGTTATATGTATAGCCCCTGTGTTATTGTTGCGGCTAGACACGTACAAACACTGACACATGGAACGTATACCTGTATATAGTAACGTATGGGCTGTTCACTGTGAATCTATATATGATTTAGTTGTTCTATGTGGAATATATATACATTGTTTAGTGTCACGTAGGCTACAGCTCATGCAAAACCGTGTTGCATATTGTTGTTTTTTTTTAAATTTACTCTGTATTATAGTAATGTATGTATGGTATAGCCTAAAATGACCTCTAATGGCCTCTAAACCCCGACCAGTATACTACAAAGAATTTGATTTTTCAGTAAATATTTTTATTGATTTGTTTCCTGTTAACAGTAAATTTTTCGAGTTGAACATTTTTCCACTTTGGCTCGATGCTTTAACATTAATATTACTAATCTACTAGAATATTAATATTACTAAATTACTGGATTAATAATCTACAGGACCTACAAACACTGGTGGCTCGTGCCCACGAAACAATTGAAGTGCTATACAGTAAAAGATACAGGCAAACAATCCGGCGTTAGTCTTCTATTGTATTGCTTCGCTCTTCACAGATTATTAGTATTATTCTCTATTCCCTATAATAATTAGTTTTCAACTCAATACATAGTAGGTACAGCATGTCTTGATAGAAGAAATAGCACCGCTATTTTGTTTGAAAACAGTTTTGTATTCAATAGGGTTTCATACTCTTGGAGAGAATGAGATAATTCCATTTACTACTGAACAATCGAGTTTATCAAAGTGAACGATTTCTAAATGAACTTGAAACATTGTGAGATGATTTTCTAAGCTGAAATTCATTGTTATAAGCTATTTAATAAGGTAATATTCATTGTTAGTGCAGGTGTTTTGGCAAAATGAACCTCACCTGGTTTGCTTGCTGGATGGTTTTGTGGGCACCAACAACAGAATAGCACTCACCTAATCGATCATTCAAATTACCTTGTTTGTCTTCTTGGTTGGGGTACCTCATACCCTCCCCCCGCCCTCCCATCCTAATGAAAAGGAAAGCAGACAGCACGCTTTTAGGGGTACCCTTGTTGGGGGGGAAGCGTTAGAAAGGGGGGGGGGTTGTTTGGTCCCTAGTCGCAGACTCGTTAATCAATTAGCCGGTGACGTTTCTCTCTGTCTCACTCTGACTTTCTGTCTCTCTCTGTTCCCTGCTATTGTGAAGGAAGAAAGGTAAGAAGCTGAAGAAGAAGGAAAGAAGAGAGGAAGAAGAAAGTGAGGATTTAAATTGTATGAAAACGATGAAAAAGAATGGATAATTGAATGGAGAAAAAGAAGAATGGCCCAGTAGAGTGGAGGTAAGAAGAGGTAAGAGCTGGTTGGTATAGCCTGTCCAAGCAAAGAAGATATCCTGGCAAGATGGAAAAATGACTCTAGCTTGGTCAATATTGCTTCGAAAATGGAAACTTGATGGAAACCTCTATTAGCCGAAATAATGCATCTGTTCAATTTTCAATGAATCAATTCTTTTTATTTCTTGAACATCAGGTATTGGAGCGCACAAGTAGGAAACGAAAATTTAAAGTGAAGGATGATGTCTGTCCTAAGATAGAAGAGTTACCCAAGAGGATAGTGAGGTATGCAGATGTTTATAGATGATGATGAAGAAGAAGAAGAAGAAGAAGAAGAAGAAGAAGAAGAAGAAGAAGAACAAGAACAAGAACAAGAAGTGAGAAGGAGTCCTAGTCGATAATTTGCGACTTCTTCAATTATGTAAGGCGGGTGAATGCATTATGCAGGATGTCAGGTCCAGTTGAGGAGATCGAGATCCTTTCGCCTTGAGGATAGCTGAAGGATGCTCTCTCTCCTTTGGGGGGTGAGGGTGGAGTATGGTCCCCCCGGGGGTTACTCACTAACCGCTAGTGCTGTTTTAGGTGTACCAGTCGAAGGTGGTAGTGGAAGGGGGTGCTAGGTTATTGAATGTATGTCATCGTCACCGTCCTATGAAACTCCTGTCTCCAGGAACTTTACTTCTTCTTCTTCTTCTTCTTCTTCTTCTTCTTCTTCTTCTCCTTCTTCGGTTTACCTTCCTCTTCTTCTCCATAAACTTCTTTTTATTCTTTTCACTCTTCCTCCATGTTTAAACATGTTCATTATTTAAGTAAGTTTTGTGTTTAAATGTGCAATTGGGTTTCCTATACCTAGCACAAAAACACAAGAATAAAATCAATTTCATCATCATCATTTTTCTTCAATCAATTACTCTCATAAAATTTCAAATAGTATTGCAATGAAAGTAATAACGAAGTCATGCTCTAAAATTTATGCATCAAACAGAAACCTATATGCTTCCTTGCTATTGGAGAAAATGAGTTAAACTTATGAAACAAATTGACTAGATAGCTTTCAAGTGGTAATGTTTATAGAATCGAATTTTTCTTCGATAAATTAACATGTGAATCCTTGTTTTGCATCTCAGATAGGCCTATCATAATTTTCTCGGTCACCTCTCTCTCTCTCTCGTTCTTTTGCGCGCTCTCTCTTTCTCTATATCTATCTCTCTCTCTTTCTCCCTCCCAGACACGTGTCAACCATAGCAAGTTAATCAAAACTTGATGAAGCTAGTCGACATTATATGTCTGTGTCAAAGGCAGACATAGATGATATTGCCCAGGACATGGTGGACATATTAAATACAGATTATGGTGGACCTCTGGACAAACATACACAATCAAAGCCACTCAATCTCAATCTTCAGTCTGATTGCAAGGCATCTAATACTACAACATGACTGGAGTTGATTGAATTTCATAGTATACAACACTCAATGTGTTAAGTTTCTTCTAAAGAGTAAAATTCCTTATCAAATTATAATAGAACTGAACTATTTATTAGCAAAGTGCTAGATTGCAATTCATGAAAAATATGAAATAGATCTTTAAATCTTTAAATGAAATAGATTTGTGTAAATAAATGCTAGGAAAGCCCAGTTCTTTTTTCTGAAGAAAAATAACCCTGAAGTCATAGTGTGGCATAGAATCGAGGATAACCAACAGACCATGTTACCTCTCTCTCACACACTCTATTATCCTCTCTTTCTCTCTCTACCTCCCCCTCCCCCCAATTTCTCCGACAGTCTCCTTTCAACAATGTGGTCTTGTTCTGGCAACATACAACAACAAAAGAGAATTTTTAATAATTACCCACAATGCCCCAGGCTAGTAGACTGCAGCTGATGTTGTGTTGATGCTTGGGGAAGGTAGGGGGGAATCTCCCTTCTCTTCTAAATAATTTCCTCTCTCTTATTGTTGTTATTCCTTCCCTCTATACATCATCCTCTCCTGTTCTTACAAATCTTTGTATCACGATTTTTTTTCTCATTCTCTTTTTACCCTCTCGTTCAATTTGCTTTTCATTCTCTTTATTTTCGCATCTATTTTATTCTTCACCAATCTACAAACATTGTTCCACTTACTTTTCTTCAAATTTCTCTCTTACTCTTCTTATTTCTCTCTAAATTTCCCTCCTTCTCCTCACTTTCCCTCTTACCCTCTTGTTTTTCATCATATCCTTTCTGACTTTCCCTCCTATTCTGAAAACTTTCCTTCTCAACTTTCTTAATTTCTTTCATACTCCCTTGATTTTTTTCATCTTTTCTCCTAATTTCTCTCGTATTTTTCTCGTCTTCACTCTAAATTTCCCCCTTACCCAATTTATTCCCCTTATCCGCTCTAAATTTTCCTCTTATTTTCCTCATCTCCCATCGCAAATTTCCCTCTCATCCTCCTTATTTTCCTTCTCCTTATGAATTTTTCGCTCAACCATCCCTTTCCAACCCCTTCCCAAAGGATAATACGCTCTATTTATAACGCAACAACACAGGTTTTCAAAGTAACTGTGATAAATTGTCTGGAAGAACAAATATCTTCGTCTCTCTCTCCACTCTCTCTTTTTCTCTTCAACTCTCTCACTCCTTCTCTTACTATCTCTCCATCTTTCTCTTCCTCTCTTTATACCTCTCTTATTCATTATTTCTCCCACTCTCTCTCCATCTTCCTATTCTGCTCTCTCACTCAATCTCTCTCTCTCCCCTACTTGCTCTCTCTTTCTTCCTCCTCTTCATTTCTCACAATCTTTCTTTCTCTTCTCCTCATTATCACTTCCTCTCACTCCCTCACACACACTCTCGTTCACTCTCTCTCTCCCTGAATCTGAATCACATTCTCTTTGTGTTCAATGCCTCTATGACAGCCATTTACTAACTTATGCCGCCTTAGGGTAGTTTTCAGGGGGGTGGATGTTGAGGTTTGAGGGTAGTGTGCATTGTATTCCTTTTTTCTCGGCTAATTGCAGCGGATCTACTAATTATTATCATTGTTGTTGTCTCAAGTCCATCATCAGTCAAAATAACTCTCTAGCATTGTTCTATGTGGGAAGAGCGATTGTTAGCTTATTCTGTTTGCTTGAGGCTGAATGTTTTCAGAAATGTTGTTGGACGGAAGGATAGTAATTTGGATGAATTGTGGAGAATGAACAATGTTTTTGGGATGGGCGAGGTTTGTGGAAGAAGCAGTAGTGGTGTACGGTGGAGGGTGGATGTTTTCAGAAGTGTCGTTGGATGGCAATTGAGACGACTTATTTCATGTACAGTATTGATAAGATTTTATGTTTGATGTATTATTCAGACATCTTAAGTTTGAATGGAAGTATTGATAGAGCTGTCACTACAAATGTATGCGGTTTCGTTCGTCTCCTATCCGTGATGTAACCTACTAACAGTTATAGTCTGACCAAGCAAAGAAGAGCCTCTTGCATGATGGGAAAATGACTCCAGCTTGGTCAATATTGATTTTAAAATTACCAATTTGATCTCAAACTGTGGGGAACGATTTGATCTACTACTAAGACCACATTTATTATTCTTCAACAAATATTGACCAAGCTAGAGTCATTTTTCCATCTTGCCAGAGGCTCTTCTTTGCTTGGTCGGACTATAGCTGATATCAGCTAACAGTTAGCTAAAAGTTAGCAGTTAGCTGATGTGGAGCATCTTTCATCACTCTTGATTTCAAGAACATGATCTAGGCATAGCTGAATAAAAACTCTATTCGACAACATAAGCTGTTTAACATTTCATGCTCATCGGTACTTGATATACTGTATGGTATTCAAAAAGTTATCATTAGTATTTTGAAAAAAATACTTGGAAACTGGTGTAAAGAAGGACTCTATGATGAGATGAATGATAGTAAAATAAGAAAAAGAAGAAGAAGGAGAAGAACAATATGAAGGACTGAAGTGAAAGAATTGAAAGTGATGATGATGAAAGTTATCTTGTTTGCTGGCATTATCCAACTTTGTCCTGCTGTTTGAGCCTGCTTCTCTTTTTTCCCTTCTTATTCTCCCCGTTCTCCTATTCTCTCTTATTCTTCTCTCTTCTATTCTTCTTCATTCTTATTCTTTTTCTTTTTCTTATTCTGCTTCTCATTTGCTCTCCCCCGTTTCTCAGAAGCAGCAATGAACGAAAGTCTCAACACACAAAAAGTTCATAATCCCAACTTCTCAACATGGGCGAAAACAAGATATGACTCTGTGGAGAAGAAGTGAAGAAGAAAAAGAAAGAGAAAAAGATGGAGAAGAAGTGAAGGAAGATGGAGAAGGAAGAGTGTAGTAAGTTTTGCCGTAGAAACTTTTACACAATACAAGAGACTATTCTTGTCCATAACTTTTCATCTTTTCTACCATGGATAGATAAGAACGTTGAGATGCGTCTTTGCATTGTTATAGGGGTGTGCAATTAGTTGTTCTATAATTGAATTTCGAGTGATAATAATCATAACTTGTAATAAATAAATGAATGTTTTATTTTATTTTATAAAAAGAAAATCTTTGTCAAACCAAAACTGAGAGCAGCAGTATTTATATCAACGGTCAAGCACCGCTGTTGGTAGACGCTTGAACCAATCACAGTGAACGCATGCCGTTGGCCTACCTCCCCAATTAGCAGCGGTTCATGAAAATGTTACAAAATTGAGATTTAATCAGCAAACTCAAAAATGTTATATTAATGAATATCTAAAATATACGAAATTCATAAAAAATCTAAATTATTGTGTTTGTTGTTTGAATCGCCATTCTGTAACGCTATCGGGAAGGGGCTTGTCTAGGCCAATGGCAGACGTTCACTGTGATTGGTTCAAGCATCTACCAATAGCGATGCTTGACAATTAGTATTAATACTGCTGCTCTGTTCTTCAAGTTTTATTTTACCAGAGATTGTGTGTAGCAACCGAAACTGGTAGGCAATCTCGGTTGACAATATCTTGTAGTTCATTTTATATAAACATGTAAACATGTCAGTTGTACCTTGGGAAGATTGAAGCTAATCGATTCAATGCAGCCATTAATGTATTGAATGATAATTTTCGAAAAAATCAATCCTCCGCCATTAGTATTCTACAATATGTCTACAATCTTGAAAATTTCCTTGAATAAAGCATCTAAACGAGAAACAAAATTGCAAACTGAAGAAGACGACAATCGCAAAAACTAGAACAGGAAGAAGAAGAAGAAGAAGAAGAAGAAGAAGAAGAAGAAGAAGAAGAAGAAGAAGAAGAAGAAGAAGAAGAAGAAGAAGAAGATGAAGATGAAGATGAAGATGAAGATGAAGATGAAGATGAAGATGAAGATGAAGATGAAGATGAAGATGAAGATGAAGATGAAGATGAAGATGAAGATGAAGATGAAGATGAAGATGAAGATGAAGATGAAGATGAAGATGAAGATGAAGATGAAGATGAAGATGAAGATGAAGATGAAGATGAAGATGAAGGAGAAGAGGAAGAGAAAATAAAAGAGAGAAAATAAGATCAATTAAGAGAAGAAGAAGAGAAAAAAGAAGAGAGAGAATTCAAACAATTACAAGAAGAAAAAGAAGTATAAGAAAAAGAAGATTTGAAGTAACTGGTTAGCTCTGGAGTCTGTCTGCCTATCAGCCGTCCCAAATCTTAGCCTGGAGATTTTTGGCCGCTGTCAGAATTTCCACAGCCGTGCTTCCATTCATCGCTGTGCCAATTTACATACTCATTGTCACAAAATAATGCATTCAACAGAAAAGGCGGCTTCTAACAGAAAAAATAAAAAATACGGCCGCTAAAAAGAAAAGTAGACTCATATTGATGGGGAGTACTGCGATCGGAAGAGGAGTTGGGGAGTGAGTGAGAGAGTGATGGTGGAAAATGAAAGAGTGTGGGAGAAAGAGAGGAAGGAAGTGGTGGGTGAAAAAAAGGAATGAAAAAGAAAGGAAATTAGTTGCAAAACGAAAGTCGGCAGCGCTCGCCTCAGTCCACTAATATCTGATGAAAGTTTCATGGGGTGAAGAAAGAGAAGCAGAAGATGTGGAAAAGGAAGAAGAAGAAGAAGAAGAAGAAGAAGAAGAAGAAGAAGAAGAAGAAGAAGAAGAAGAAGTAGAAGAAGAAGAAGGAGAGATTGAGGTGGAATAGGAAGGAGTAAGGGATGAGAAAGAAAAAGAAGAAGATTTGGAGAAGAAAACGAAGAGGAAGGAGTAGAAGGAAATGATGTGGCAGGCGAAGAAAGGAGAAGAAGAAGAAAAAAGAGTGAAAGAGGATGGAGGAGAGGAAGAAGAATATAATGACGTGGAAGAGGATAAATGAGAATGAGAAGAAGAAAAAGACGTGGAAGGAGAAGGAGAAGAAGTAGATAATAATGTTGATGATGAAGACTTAGGAGGAGAAGAAGGAGAAGAACAGAATGGATTAAGATGGAGGAGTGGAGTGAGAAGAAGAGAATTACGTGGAGGAGGAAGGAGGAGATGAAAGTGGAAGAGAATCATTGAGGTGGATAAGAAGAAGAGGATGAAGGATGAGGATGAAAGAAGAGCGTTACGTGGAATTAGAAAGGAGGAAGGTGGAGAGAATGGACGTGGAAGAGAAAGAGAAGAATTGAATGACGTGGAAAAAGATGTATGAGGGGAAGAAGAAGAAGAAGAAGGAGAAGGAGAAGAAGAAGGAGAAGAAGAAGAAGAAGAAGAGGGGCTGAGAGAGGGAGGCGTTGATAGCTAGTCTAAAGAAAGCGTGGAATAGATGAAAATGAAGAGGAGTGCTGAGAGCGCGCTTGAGAATAAGTAATGAAAGAAAATAACAACATCATTGGAAAAGATTGTTGGCGAATGAGTTGGAGGAGAAGGAGGAGAAGGGAGATGTCTGTGAGGAGAAGGGGAAGGAGCGAAAACAGAAGTTGTGAATTAAAAAGTTTGAAAGCTACTTTTTTGCGCGCCAATGCAAAGAATGCTCGACTGGAGTAGACAGGTGTGTTGTTGGTGATGAAGAAACTTGAGACCGAAAGAATATCGGTGAAGAGAAGAGGAGGAGATGGAAGAAGAAGAAAAAGATTAGGATGTGGAGGAAAAGAAACACGAAAGGTTATATAGATAAGTTAGAAAGGAAACTGATGATTAGAATTTTTAGAATATTTTAGAAATTAGAAATTAGAACATTTGCGGTGGGTGTGATCTCCAGGGTTGCAGGTACAAGTACAGCGTTAATTGTGTATCATGCTTATTTTGCATCCCATCTACGCTTTGGTATCATTTTTTGGGGCAGAACAACAGAATTTGAATCTATTTTCAGGACTCAAAAAAAAGCTTTGAGGCGAATATTCGGCCTGACAGACAGATGTTCTTGCAGACCCATATTTAGAGAACACTCCCTCCTTACAGCCCCGGCAGTTTATGTCTTGGAGTTAGCTCTATTCGTTTTTAGAAATAAGGACCGTTTCCAGGAGAGACAAGTGGCACATTTATATAACACGCGATTCAGGGGACTCAGGTATCCAGAGCACAGGCTGACTCTCTTGGAGAAGGGCCCTTATTACATGGGCATCAAGGTTTACAATGTCCTACCACAGATCGTCAAGGAAAGTGCTACTCCTGGTTTATTTAAGAAAAAATTAAAAACCATTCTCATAGGTATGTGTCCCTATAAAGTTGAGGAATTTTTTGAGAAGATAGCCTCTACATAATTTGCCAATATAGTATGGTCACTGCTAGTGTTCTATTTATGTAATAGTTGGTTTGCCTTGGGTATGACAGTGGGTTTATAAGTGATCCACTTTCATGGTTTTTTTTTTCTTTCTTTTTCCCATTTTGAATAATTAAATGACATTTCACACATCACTAGAGCCTAGCTCTGCTTTTGTGATTTTTACGTGAAGAATTGAATAAAATAAATAAAATAAAAATAAAATTAGGGTGTGTAATCTGGTCGAGCAAAGAAGACATTCTGGCAAGATGTGAAAATGACTAGCTCGAACAATATTGGTTCAATAATGATAAAATCGATCTTGTATTGCAGAAAACGTTCTGCTCTAGAATTTGAGACTGTATTTGAACTAGTATTCATTCATTTATTCGATAAAATACCATAAATTATGGATAAAACCCAGACAGAACGTACAGAAACGTCTTATTTACTAAATTTAGTAAAATCAATTCAAACTTGGGTTGTGTTTGACCGAGCTGGAGTCTTTTTCCCATCTTGCCAGAACGCCTTCTTTACTTGACCAGACTTATTGAATATTGTGAAAATAAGGCTTGGAATTGCAAGCTAAAGTGCTAAAGCTGTTAAAAACAAAGAAAATTTTCAATAAATTGAGAAGAACAAGGTGAACGAACCAGAATAGAAGGATAGAAAAGCGTTGACACCTTGCAAACAAAAATCTCTTTCCCCAATTCTTTAGGAAGGCATGAAAGCGCATTTTTACGGTGCGATGCCTCTTCAGACATCAACATCACGATTCAAAGAACACCGTGTCTCTCACTCTCTCACTCTCTCTCTCTTTCTATCTTTTTATTCTCTCCTCTCTCTATCTTCCACTCTCTGTCAATCTTTAGCCTTTTTCTACACCCTTCTCTGTCTGAAAATAAATCTAGCTATTCAATTTTGTTCTATCCCTTTCACACATTTCTCTCTCTCTCTTTCTCGCTCTACAGCTGTCCATTCGATGATGCCCTAGCAACTGGTGTCTACTTTTGTATCACGCACAGTAGGCTGTCATGCATAGCCTAAGTAGAACGTGACGTGTTACAGCTGCGCTATCTAACGGAAGAAAGACCAAACTGCCGTAGAAGCCGAGCGTAAAGGCTGTTGCTGCTATACGATTTTATTGCTCGAAATGAAGTGGAATAGCGGATTTAGAGCTAAGATTTGGAACAATGGATTGTGTTAAAATGATGGATTGTGGTAGTTCTATGTTTGGATTGATGGGTAAATAGATTTGATGAGTGAATTGGTAACGATAATGTGTTCAATTTTAAAAGCAGCAGTTCATTATATTATAATAATTATAATTTGAAGCACTTGAACAGAGTTTATAGCTGACGCCAAAATGTTCCTTTTGCGCTCCAACAGCTGATGTTGTCGATGAAAGTAGTCATCTGTCAATGAGAGTTGTCATCTATTAATTTCTTTGCGTCAACAATTTCAATCTCATTGTCTTAGCTTATATATTATGTTTTCAGTCGAGTTGACGATAAACGTAATATGAGTACTGTACTGCATTTTGTATCTAGTTTCTGTTGATTCTTATTATCATTGTTGTAATTATATTTTTTGTATTGTTTCAGGTAATTGATCTGCAAGTGTATTCGATGCTATTTTGGGCACTACTAGACGATGGTAAAGTACAGTAACTGAAATTAGTTTGAACTAATGAAGAAAGAATTTAATAACGAGGGGATGGCTTGTTGATCTGATAATCAGAGCAGATTTTTACCACAGCGCATTGAAATAGATATGTTACCCATATATCCTAACAGTCTCCATTATCATCCCTCTCATTACCCACGCAGAAGTTCATTAGCTCTTGTTGACATCACTCTCAGAAAACCAGCAATTAAAAATCATACCATATTGAATATTCACACCCAATACTTTCATTGAAGATTACATTTTAAAAATAATGAATGAAATAATGAACCCCGCCGATCTCAGAAATCACCTCTACTGTTGAAAGAAATTCCTGAAAACATCGACCATTAAATCTTAATTTCCAGTCCAATAACAAGACATTCCTGATAACATTGACCATTAAATCTTAATTTCCGGTCCAATAACAAGACATTCCTGATAACATTGACCATTGAATCTTAATTTCAAGTCACATAATTGATTTATCCTCTCAAACCATTAGTCACAACATCCAACTTCAATAGAGATTTATGAATATAATTATAAGTTTGGCATTGTACGAGGAACAAAAAGAGTTTGGCCATTCTTCTCACTTAACAAGTTTGTCCCAGAAACCCATCTGGTTGAGGGTATTTTTCCAATTAACACTCCACCTACCCTCACAACCCATCCTCATTTTTCCTCAGGTGAGGCATCGATGGTGAGTGAATGAGTGAGGCATCTTTTATAGTCTGGTCGACCAAAGAAGACATTCTTGCAAGATGGGAAAATGACTCTAGCTCAATCGATATTGGTTCAAAAATTATAAATTTAGTATCAAATTACAGGAAACATTCTGATGAACAATTTGAGACCTAATGTTAAATTGTTGAACCAATATTGGCAGAGCTGGAGTAATTCTCCCATCTTGCCAGAATGTCTTTTGTGATCGATCAGACTATGCCTCACGTGGTGGTGAGATCACCTCAGAGAATATGAGGAGGTCCTGAGGTGAGGTGAGGTGAGGTGAGGCATGGATGAGGATGAGAAACGACTTGAGGGATCTGGAGACTAGTAGGCTGCTCGATCATTCTAGGTTAGGTTTTTAGGGGGGGGGGGGGTGTTTGGCTGATAAGGGGGACCAGGCAGGATCAATTTTGGATTTATACAGGTGACGGGAATGGTTGGGGTTTTTTGGCGGATACTAATACTTCCTACTCGTTGTAATTCTTCCTTTCTGCTTATTCCTCTTTAACTTTATCATCTTCTTCCTCCTGCTCTTCTTCTTTCTCCTTTTCCTTCTTCTAGTTCTTATTATTTTCCTCGTATTTTTCTTCTAATTCTTATTCCTTTCCTTATTTTTTCTCCTAGTTCTTATACTTTTTCTTCTTCAAATATTTCTTCCCTTCCTTGGACTTTTTCCTACTTCTTGGTTTACTTATTTTCCTTCCACTTTTCCCTCTTCATCACCTTACTTCTTTTCATATTTTTATACCTTATTTCTTCTACCAGACTCATTCTTTTTCATTTTGTTTTCATCATTTTTCTTCTCTCCCTCGTCGTATTCTTTTCCTCCCTCTTCTTTTTTCTCGTCTTTCACTTCATTTTCTCTATTCATTTTTTATCTTTCACTCACCGTCTTATTTTTTATTCTATTCTTCAACTCATTTTTTCTATTTGTTTTCTTCTTATCTTTCTGTGTCTGTTCTCCTTCTCCTTATTCTTTTCCTTCCTAAACTGGGAATAGAACTGTACTGTTCTGAGCTCGCCACGTTCTTCTCTCCAACTTCTACTTCTCCATATCCTCTTTGCCTCTTCCTTCTTCTCCTTCATCCATTTCCAATTCAACTTCTTCTTCTTCTTTTTCTCTTTTAATTCGGTACCCGTTCTCTTTCCTTTCAGCTGCAACGTTCTCGCTTAACGACACCTGTGAGAGTTGTCCCAGGGGGGGGGTTCTGGAAATATGTTTGTCGCTAGTGCAAGAACTTGTGGGGGGGGGGTCGATGAGAGAGAAACCCTAATTTGGGAAAAGAGGTGGGGAGCTTTTTTGGTGTAAAAGGGTTTTTGTGTGAAGTTTCTTGAAAAAAAAGTAAAATTGATTGGTTTTGAAATCTACCTTCCTCACGCCGCTCTCTGAGCTCCTCTCTTTTTTATTTTGTTTATGTCTAAGGAATTCAGTGTTAATGAGAAGAATGATTTTGCTTATCCTTCTCCAATATTAGACAAAGTTGCATGCTCATACAGTACAATTGTGAGACTTTTAAATCTCATATTCAAATCATTGAATTAGTTTTCATATTGTAGATCAATGATCAAATTTTATTTTTCACAACTATCCTACTATAACTTGACATAATTTATGTACTATTGTGTAATCTGTATCAATAAAACCATCAATCTTATCCTCAACTGCTAGAAGAAAAATGATCATTCAATCAATCTCTCTCTATTGTTCAAGTGATGAAATGATAGGAATTGATCAAGTTATAAATCTTGAAAATGATACGATATCCTTTGATTCTGTGTTCCTTGTGATGGTGTATTTTTGATATTCTTCAATAATCATCAATTCCGCCTCAATTTTTAAATACTGTGTAGGATATACTTTCCTCAACGGCAAATTCATCATTATTTATTAAAGATATTACAATATTTCCCTTATGCCGTGCAATAAGTTGATTTGTCTATTCAAAACATCCTATAAACACATTAATGAATACGGCTGATTACATCTAGAATTATTTTTCAATAATCTGTGAGTTTTTCTTTCGAGTCTTCATGGCTCAAACTATGGCAGCTAGACAAAATTTGATAAATACACGACTAAATACTCGGAAATACATTCTTCAACCTCAAGTATCTATTTTCAAGATATATTTGTCTACTTCAAACAATTCCACAAATACATTTCCACACCAGCTGGTCCTCGCATTTATGCAATGTATGCTTTCGGTTGTGTCTTGGAATGTAATGCTCAACAAATAGAGGGGACATTGGTTTGTTTGGTGGGATTTATTCTGGGTGGTGGGAGGTGCAGGGGGGTACCCTTATAAGCCAGTACAAACATCGATACAGGTGAATGCATCCCCCTAGGAGATCTCCTATGTGTCCCCCGCTGCAATTCAATCCGAAAAGTAAACTGTCTTTTTCGTCCGTAGTCGTCTTTCTTATCTCGTTTACCTTCTTTACTCACTCTCTCTCTCTTCCTCTTTCTCTTCTTTCTACCACTTCTCCCAATTTTCACTTTAAAATAATTTCTTCTGTTTAAATAGCTTCCGCAAAACGTAAACCGATTTGCTTTATTCTTGTCGGTCTTCTCTCTCTATTTCTTTCCATTTTCCTTATTCGTTTTCCTCCTTCATCTTTTTCTTCTCCTTGTCCAATTCGTCATCTTCTCTTCTTATTTATGAATCTTGTTTTCATTATTCATTATGTATCGCCACCTGTTGATCTGCTATTGAAATAAGATGAATTGAAATGTCCGCCCTTTTCTTCTTGTTATTATCTTCTTCTTCTGATTTATTCCCACCTACATTTCCTTATCTTTTTCTTCTTTCCTTTCCTCACCTTTTCTTCTCCTTCCCTTCTGCTAGTTTATGACTTTCCACCCTTCAACAACCTGTAAACTTTCTACAACAATTTGAGCTGTTTTGAAAACATATAAGAATGATGATGAGAAGTGGAGGACAATGAGGAATTTGGGAAGACGAATATTGGGAAAATAAGAGGGAGAAGTGGAATTATAGAAAAGGATGAGAGAGAGAGAGAGAGAGAGAGAGTGAGAGAGAGAGAGAGAACAGATAGGATTGTGAGAGAATTTTATTGGAGCATGGTCTTCATATGTCATTGGTATTTGCGGACAAAGGGAGAGATTTCTAGAAAATTAGTAGAAAAGGGATAAGAAGAGAAATATGAATGGAAGGAGAAAGGTTGTGAAGTTGAGGGAGTGGGAGTGAAAGAGGGTAAGTGAGAGTGAAGAGAGGGGTGGGCGTCCTCTTGTTTAGATTTAATCTAAAGTGGATCAGTTGGGTAGGATTTGTAGGGAGGTATGGGTGGTGGGAGAGGAAACCCAAAGGGATATTGGATATTCTAAAGAAGCGTTCAATTGTTTGAACTTGTCCTGAAACAAGCGCAAGAAGGATCTGAGGAGGTCCTTGAGGATGCGGTGTTCCTCAAATAAGGATATGATTCAAACAGGACACTTGTGTGTGTTGATCCTTGAATAAGGAAGCGATTTGTTGGTTTGCTATTAAGATTTGAGGCGGGATTTCTTAGGTTGCTATGAGGATTTAAGGCTCATTACAGTGTTATACCAGGGATTATTTCCTGTAAGACGGTTAGTCCTTGATTTAATAAAGGTGTGATTTTGGAAAGGACACCTGTGTATCCTCAAGGACATTCCGTAAGGATTTACCTGTTTGCTATGAGGATTTTTGGCTTGTTGACGAAATATCACCAAGCTCATTTACTTCAGTGTTTAGAAGAAATATTTCAATGCTCATTAAGAAAACGATGTATTATTAGCCAGTTATACAATTGATATTGAAATTGAAAAAATGAGGTGAAATTTTAATCGTTTACTCATAATATAATTATGGAAATTCTCTCCCTAGGTGATAATTGACTGAATAATACGGTAGGGGAAATCGTAGCACTATTTAAAGTTCCATCATGAAAATTCTTATCTCAAGTCACTTTGAATCGCCACATGTCACTTTATCCTTGCTCTTCAACTAGGTAAATTTAAAAATTTCAAATCATGTTACCTAAATATTAATCCGTACTGAGTATATTTATAACATGTACCTGAACTCCCCATTCTATTTACTCGATGTATGAATTCACAAAACTTATAAACCAATTATAAATAGTTTATTGGATACTACATACCCTATACAATTGATCGTTACTTCATGAAGGGGATAATTTTTTACTTTACTAATAAAATATTCATGCATAATTGGTATTGGTTAGAGGATAATAATTTCTAATAACACAACAAAACATTTCCATTAATAACGTATAAAGTTCTCCACTAACCGATTATTTGAAGAGTAATCTTGAAATTATAATAATTTTCAACTGAGCTGAACATTTCCTCCCAATTAGATGATGGTCGAAGAGGAAAAATTATAATAATGAAACAGAGAAAGATGAGAGTGTGTAAGAGAGAGAGAGAGAGAGAGATAGAGCGAGAACGAAATGGATAGAAAGAGTGAGAGAATGACGAAGAAGGTATCAGAGTGTAACGAGCCACAAGGGGTTCAAGTCTACAGGTTGGCCTTTAAGGGTGAATTGTGGGAAGAGAAAAACGGGTTAAGAAAATGACGGAGGAGGAGAAAAAGAAGAAGAAGAATATGAAGTAAAGTAAGAATTTGTAGAAGAAGGAGAATATGTAGAAGATAAGTAAGAAGAATTGGCTGTAGTTTAGGAATAAAGAAACAGGAAAGAAAACAAGGAAGTAGTAGAATAAGTGATAAAGTGGGGGGTGGGGGGGAGAGTTGAGGGGGTATGAAGCGTAAAGCCCTTAATGGAATGGGCTTATAGGGTTCTCTCCCCTGGCCGCACTTTTTAAGACGTTAAGACCCACAACCTAAAAATAAACCTGCCTGCAGCTTTCTTTTCTTGTACCTCATTTCTACATCAATGCTCTCCTGCCCCCTCACCCCTTATTCTTTCTCCTTCTTCTTTTTCTTCTTCTTCTTCTTTTCTTCTTCTTCGTCCACCTCTTCCACCCCCCCCCACTTTTTCAGCGTCTTTCCGTTTTCTACGACCAATTTATTATGCTTCCTTTTAAATTGTGACTACTGCTAATCTGAAGCAGGCCTCCACTTCTTAGAAAAACCCTGGCAGGTTTGGTTTTTTAATGATTAGGAATCTCCACGAAAAGAAATGCTTCGTATTATCGATTTAATACAGCGGAAGTCTTCTGGTTATCCCTCATTACCCAGCAAGGTTTCATACACTTTTCTACGGATTTATTTGAAATCGATAATTGCTTCTAAGGTCATGAAGCAAATTTCTAGGTTTTTTCTCAAACTTATGGTTTCCAAGTCACTGCTGGCTGTCGTGGGTTCTATTGTATACCCAGTTTTGTATATGTATGTATATCATTGCATATAAAATATCTATTATCCAATTATTGTAGTATTTTGTAAAAGAGGGAATAAATTTCATTCGATTTGAGTAAAATAATTTTTTTCCATATTGAAATAACGTCATATCAGATTTCACAATGGACGTAGGATTATTTTTCTTTCAGAAGATTGAAAACTGCCTAACCGTATAATGATATCTAATAATAATTGATTCGAATCTCAATTTATTGCTTACTTATTTACCAGCAGTTGGTGATCTGCAATATCTAATGATTCTTCCATTAATGATATCTAATTCGTTTTATAAATTCAGTTAAGCCTTCTTTTGTTAAGCTATTCATTATGTTGGAAGAAGAAATTTTTCCAAAAATTATTCCTACCCAAATATCTGAAATGAATTTTTTACGAGGTCTATTCCTCACCTTCCTAGAGGGTCTTCTAAGAAGTAACATGACGTCCATTTCTATAAGTGAAAGCAGCCATAATCATGTTTTCCATGTCCATTTCTAAGTAAAACCAGCCATAGTCATTTATCTCTCGATTCCCAGAGGCTGAATTTGTTTAGGCCATTTTGTAAAACAGAAAATTTGGAGCAATTCATTTTGACTGACACTCTGCCATCAATTTATTTGGATCGTGTCTATGGTGGTCATTTTATAGGAGAAGAGAACCTGGTAAAACGTTCATCTCATTCATTTTCTTACGTGTTTTTCTTGTCTCGTTTTTTTTTCCTTACGAATACTGTTCCAGTCGGTTTTTGATCGGGTAGTTTCTCTTAGTGAGGAAAAGGGTACAGAATTGGCTTACTGATAAAAGTAGTTTTAGAATAAGAAAATTAAGAAGAAGAAGAAACGAGGAGGAAAAGAAAAGTTAGGTGTTCGACAGCATAGGATACGGCCACGAAAAATAATCCTCTAATCAGCTAAGTAAAGGAGGTCTTGAATTTTTAAACTGGAAACACCTTTTTGGGCCCTCCACGCGTCTTACAGCAACACTTTATTTTCCTTCCTTCTCCCCTTTATTTCTTATTTTCACTGTATTTTCTTCTCTTTTTGGTGCGTGTTCATTGCCCTCTCTCACGTGCTGCCGGAAATTTGCTCGTGGAATATTCAATTTTTCAAATGAAATTATTTATTTGGAAATCATTCAATTACTATACTGTCCGGTAATGTTCCTTACTTGGAAGGACAGGCTAGGTTTGGAAATATTTTCCGTTGGATGAACATTGATACATATGTTTGAAATTTTCTGTTAGAAGAACATGAAAAAATTACATGAGTTGATGTTATAGCATTGGATATCTTTTAACATGAATATAATATACGTTGGGCTTCTATTGGCGAGGAGACCCTCACGGGTAGGTTCCACTCTGCCATTATGTAGTGTATATCGATAAGTTGAATATTGGTAACCCATCCTAGAGCAGTGAACAATGTTTGTGACTTAACAATCACTGAGTTGAAAATTTTCAAGTTTATGTACAATATTGTCGTAAAATCTGTTGCATATATTTCTTGAAAGGACAATTTTGACTCCTAGCCGATATATTTTCCATCTATTTGAATAAAGTAATATTATTTAATCAATTTCACTGTCTTCCTCTTTGCTGATTAAGCTAACTTAATCTTCTTGTGCGCTCCAAGCCCTGATGTTGTCATTGACAATAAGAGTTGTCATCGAGCTATGTCTACGTGATGTTTTTCAAATTAAAAGAAACAATAGATGCTCTACATTAGCTGACAGTAGGTTACATCACGTACAAGGGACAGACGAAACCACCCAACTTTCTGGCGTAAGCTGGCAAAGTCGATTATCGATTATCGACGCGGTATCGAAATAGGGCTTCCTTCCGTTCCATTTGTTTTGATTCAGCAGGCGCTTGTGCTGTCTACTACTTGTTGATTCTTCTTTCTGATTCTATCGGCTGTCTTTAATGTTTGGTGGTGAGGGGGGTGTACCCCTTTTAGGGGGTTGCAGAGGGTAGTAAAGTAGCAACAAGTTCATCTACCCTTTCCCCTACAGCCCAAACACCCCCTTCTTCAAATTGATGACATGCTATTTCCTACACTTTGCAGCAACAGCTAGCTAGCTATCTGTTCAACTGAAATACTGGTCTCAGATTTTCTTTTGTCAGCTGTTGTTAAGTTTATTATTCTTCTTCTTCTTCCTTATTCCTCCTTCTTTCTTCTCTCCTTCTTCTTTTAAACTATTTGAATAGTTTTGTATTCTTTTTCATTTTCTCGATTGTTTTTATCGTCTTCTAGCTTACTCATATCGCTTTACTTCTCAATCGACCCAACTCTATGTTTAAATTCTGTTTCAATAACATTATTAATAAATCATCACATTTTGTATGCATATGAATTTCATTGAAACTTGGAAATGTTTGAGAAGCGTGAGATCCTGAAATGGATAATTCAAAGTTGACTATTGCTAGTAGGTTGGTAGCCGTGCGGAGTGTGGTCGCCATATTTGTTCAGGCGACCATTGCTCGATTAGATTCTCGCACTCCTATTGGTCGAGGGAAGTTCCACCTGATGTTCTCTGATTGGTTAACTGTGATTGGATAACGACTACTCTCTAACTTTATGAAGAGTTATTATCATTCGAGTTTTCTTAGTATTCAAGAAAAGAATCATTCAATGATTGATAAATTATTTAACATATAATATTTTGGCTTTAGAATAAGAAACTTTGTTTAAAAATAAGAGGAATGAAGATGGCTGAAGAGAAAGAAAAAACGGAAGTCTTGAATGTAATATGTAACATACTGTTCTACTGTTGAAGGAAATTCAACGATTTAAAATGATCTTGTGTTCTAAACCATTCTGAAACTTTTTGAGAGATAACCGTTGGAAACAAAGTCGAAGTTGAATAAGTTTTCAAGTAAACAATCACATGCATTCAGTTGTAGAACAATCGTTATGCCATCTCAACACTTTGTAATGTGCTTTAAAACACATTCGCTTCCGTTTACCTACTCCTACAGTTTACCTTCTTCCTCTTCTTTTTCTTCTTTCTCGTCTACTTCCTCTCCCTCTTCCATTACTACTTCTTCCTTTTCGCTCCATCTTCCTGCTTCTAATTCCCATTCTGGTTTCAGTTCACCAAATTCTACAAACCCATCTCAACTTTTCCCACATTTGTAAAATTTATTCTTCTCACTTTCTATTTGTTCTCTGACTGTTTTTCTCTAGTTATTTTCAAGAAAAGTGGTGTGAGGAGAACATAATCCGCTGATGTTTTCATATTCACCAACTGAGAGAATCACATTTTGAGAGTGTAAACCTCTAACTTGAACCGTATCAACATCCTTCCCTCATCCGTTCTTCTTCTTCTGTTTTTTTCGGCTTCTTCTTACTTTTCATCTCATTCCCCTTCTTCTCCCTCAAATACCCCAAAGATGGTGTCTAAGAATTTCGAAAACTTTTCCAAATCGCCCACCCCTCAAAAGTTCGCATATGTATGTTTGTGTACAGTCGTGTCTCGCTCGAATTGAGCCCAAAGAAGCATGCCAAGCTAAAGCAGGGTGACTGAAGCCATCTCGTTGTTTGTTTTAAACGCGATTTGTACTCTGCTACCCTCACTATCTTTGACTTTCTTGCTCATCTCCTCCTCCTCCTCCTTCATCATCATCATCATCATCATCTTCTTCTTCTTCTTCTTTTCTTCTTTTTCTTCTTTTCTCCTGAGACACGTGTCACCTTAACATGGTCGTTTTCCCACATGTTTCAATGTTTCCATTCAATTACTCTCAGCCTCCTTGATAATCTTGTTCTTGATGTTGTTTTACTTTTACCTTTTCACTCATCCCTTCTTCATCATCCTCATGTTCTTCATCTTCTCTTTCATCTTGTGTTTCATTTCGCTCTTCATTTCCCAACTTTCTTCAACTTCTTGATTGTCTTCTATCCCCCTGTACAATCCTCAAAACGTCTTTTCCTATTACTATTCTTTCTTTAAGTTTTTCATCTTCCTTTTATTCCTTTTTATCTTCCCACTATTTTCCTTTTATTTTATTTTTTCGTCGTCTCATGTTTCTTTGTGCAAACATTTCCCACTCTAGTAAATTTGATACACTATTTGCTCTGGGAAATCCTTCTTCTATTTCCTCCCTCCTTCACCTTATTCACTTCCTCTTTTCTTTCTTCCTCCTCCACCTATTCAACCATTTTTCACATCAATCTATTTTTTCAATAATATGTAATGTGAATACTTTGAGGTAGCCTAATGCTCACTTGAAAATGCACCTAGCTGTTTTATTTTTACCTGCTTTTGATTTTCTGCGTATTCTCCTTCTTCTTCTTCTCCTTCATTTCCTTCTCATTTTTCCTCATTTCTTCCCCATTCTCCCCCACCCTTCGACCTCCTTTTCTTATCGTATGTTATACGAATACTTACTTTACTTACGCCAATGTATGTCTGAAGTATAGCCTAAAGTTACTCTCGAAGTTTCACTTATCAATGGTTGGTAGAATACGTCTGACTTTTAAAGCGATAGCGTTCGTATCCATTACATATTAGACTTTCTTCTCCAAATAGTCTACATAATATTGGTCTTTCTTCTCCAATACTCTGGAGTATTTGCCATACTTCATGGATATTGAACACGGTTCAACTCGGGTTTCAAACTCAAATAGGATATTGTAAGTGGTGGTAAAGTTTTACATTATCTACTGTAATGACTTGGGTTTGTTATTTGATATCGTGTTCGGTTTCTGGTTACATGTAATGTTCGGTGAATGGAATTGATAGGAAGTTGAATTTCTCGGTAATTATTCTGTGAATTGTGTACCTTGGGGTACAAATACAAGAGGTTCAAAAATAGAATAGAGTAGCTGCATTGATTTGAACTGAGAGGGCGCAATTGGCCCTCTTTTGCAATTAACCCTCAATATAAAGATATTTTGTTGTTGAGTAACTATGATGAACTCTGAATGAAGTGAATGTTGTTTTCAATACAGTTTTTGGTTTTTGATTTTTTAGGTTGTGTATTTTTTATTTCCGAACCATCGGACACTGATAAATGATCATGCTTCTCACTGATAATAGTATACAATCAATTTTAGGTGGACTCCTAACCACAGAACCCAAAATACTCGATGGGAACCAAATGTCTGTAGTTGAGGATAGCAGAAATAGTTCACTATAAGTATTGATTTCTCTCCCCAATTCCACAATACGACAGTCAGTAGGTTTAGTGATAGCCGATACCAACAAAACTAGCGGTTGGCGAATAATTGTTATAAATGCCCAGCTCGGTCAGGACAGTCGACGAGCGGTCTGCTAGAGCATATCATGTCGAGAGCGATCTTAGCCAAATATTGTAGGACTTGGAGACCGCTTTCGAACTGTCTTGACAGAGCTGAGCATGTATATCTGTTATTCGTCAACTGCCACTTACTTTGGAATGTACTGTATTTGGTGAGCTGCTATTTCGTCAGGGGAATTCTGGGGAAATAACTTGTAAGCGATACAGGGTGAGGTGAGCTGAAAGCCTTGGCTGCTTGCTATTGGCCCAGACATGATAGCAAAAGCTTCAACTTGGTCCTTGAATGTATCTGCACAAAACTAAAATACTGTAATCTAAAAATGTTAGGTTTTTAATAATATCTGGTTTACTCGGAGTATTTGTACAGTTCCCAACCAAAAAACGTAGCTGATGCTTCACTGGAGAAGTGGATTGATACACTGGCGGCTCGTGCCCACGAAACAGGTGAAGTGCTGTACAGTAAAAGATACGGACACTTCACCTGTTTCGTGGGTACGAGCCGCCAGTAGATTGATAATGTTGGAGAGAAAGTGTTGGAAATCGTCAGTTTTAATTGAGTTTTCCATAAAAGTGAATAATCATCTCAAGTTAGCAACGCATCAACTTCACAAAAACTGAAGCATTTGAAGATTGATGACCAATGACTTGGATGACTAATGACTGAACAGAACAAAGCAAATATTTCTAACAAGGATTTCAAGTTTAAGACAGTGCAGCTAGCAAACCACAGAAAGTGTCGAACAAAATTCAACAACCGAATGGTGCGAAACAAAAAGTAGAGAGACTACAACTGATTGTTTTAGAAGTTAGTCAATTATTACAGGTTTAGGGAAAAGAAGATGAAGATGAAGATGAAGAAGAAGAAGAAGAAGAAGAAGAAGAAGAAGAACAAGAAGTGAACTTGCGTTAAACAACAAACATTCAAATAGCAAATCATGGATACCATATAGTTCTGTCAATGATGAAAAGAAGAGAAGAAAATGTCTCCAGCTCGGTCAATATTGGTTCAAAAATAGTAAATTTGGTCTCAAATTGTAGATCAGAATGTTTCCTACAATTTGAGACCAAATTGATAATTTTTCAACCAATATTGACCGAGCTGGAGACATTTTCCCATCTTGCTAGAATGTGTTCTCTGCTAGGACAGACTATAACTGAGACGGCATTGGCGGTGATATATCCAAGTGTATATTAACTCATTGTCATAGCAGGTCGTCATGGATCAAGAAACCACCTACTTTATACCTGAGATTCGTTTTTCTGAAGTAGACAAGCATGATAAGAGAAGAAGAAGATGGAAAATATAAAGGAAAATAAGAAATTTGAAAAGAAGAATGAAGAAGAGATCCAGTAGTAGCAGAGACAATGTACAAAGTAATAGTACGTAGACAAAGGTAGTAGTAATGTTGAATGGCGAGACAGAAAAAAGGGAAATGATGACTATTTCGAATCTTACATGTAAGTTTCGTAAAACTTCAACAACAATTTCAATAAACAACAGGTGAACCAAAGAGTTTGTACCCTACATAAAACCTCTACTACATACAACTCTCTAGCTCGCAATGTGCACTGAAACTAATGAACATTGTCCATTATTTCCAACTCACCACACTGAAAAAAGAACAACAACCCCCATCGCACGCAACCTACAAATCGTTGCTGTTGAAACAACACTCCATAAATTCCTTCCATGCTAGTCCATAAATTTCGGTACTCTATGTCCCTAAAAACTTGCAAAAGTTCCATAAACTGAATCCATCCCATCTCATATAAGAGCCATTAAAAGCAAGACGTTGCACAAGTTTGGCTTGCATATACAATACAACAGTGGGCCTTCAACTTTTCTTACAACAACTTTCGGCTCACATATTTTTCCGGGGTTTTCCTAAGTTTGAGAACAAGTTGGTGGTGAAGGGTAAAGGGGTGAATGGATGGAAGAAGTGAGAGGAGGAAAAGAAGGGGCAGGGGGGATGTTTCTTGAGATGGAAGAAGAAGGAGAAGAAGAAGAAGAAGTTTGTAAGGTGGAAAAGATGTTAAAGGAGCTGTTACTAAATAGAGCAAAAGTATAGGGTGTGTGCCCATCTACCAATGCACCTGGCAACAAATGAAAAAGAATTTGGTTGGGCATTTTTGATGAATGAGGATGTTGAGAAAGAAGAAAGGGAGGAAGAAAACGAAGAAGAGGACGTGAAAAATAGAAAATAATTATGAAAAGTGGTAAAGATTCAGGAATAGTAAAGGTATAGCTGACGCTGAAACGTCGGTGGCTTCTTCTGTTTCTTGTATGTGATGTTACCTACTAACAGCTGGTTTAAAGCATCTATCGTTTCTTGTTATTTTTTGAAAACATAACATAATCTAGGCTTAGTTCAATGTGAACATCAGCTATGGCAGTGCACAAGAAGCAGATGAAGCCGCTCAAATTTCATGCGTCAGCTATTCAAGTATAGTCTGTCCAAGCAAAGAAGACCCCCTGGCAAGATGGGAGAATGACTCCAGCTTGGTCAATATTTGTTGAATAATTATAAATGTGATCTCAATAGTAGATGAAATTGTTTCCTACAATTTGAGATCAAATTGATAATTTCTGAGCCAATATTGGCCGAGCTTGTGTCATTCTCCCATCTTGCCAGAGGACCTTCTTTGCTTGAACAGACTATACTTCATTCTTCAAGTATTCAATAGAGAATTGACTCCAATTATTTGATTCCCTCTCAATTGAGCTATACTTAAATTTTTGTATGGACTTGACCAAACATTCCCTTTTAACAACAAAGTCTTTCAGTATGTGGTGATGATGGAGTAGAATGGAGAAGTTCGTTACTTGTGGATGATACGGAAACGATGATGAAGAAGAAGAAGAAGAAGAAGAGAGTGTAGTAGTTGGAAGAAGACGCATATAATGACGTATAGGTGGTATGAGGTATGAGCATGAGTGATGAATGGCTCGGAAGTTTGTCAGTGAGTGAGTCATTTGTTGGTGTTGTTGTTTTCAGCTTATACTATATACAGGGTGTGCTGGAAATTCCTTGCCGCCAAAGTTTCCACATCACGTCACTGCTGAAATCTGTTTTCACTATTCCAAAGTCATTGTTTTGTTACGGTTACGTTACGTGGTGGCGAGACGAGAGTTACTACTAGTATAAGTGTGAGAATCGTTCTACTCATCCCTTCGTCTTTCCTTATTCTTTCACCTCCGCTTCCAGCCCCTTCTTCCTCTTCTATTTCTTCTACCTCTACAACTACTACTACTACTTCATGTTAAATTACCTTCCAAGACGTTTCAATAGTTATGATACTTTGATCCTTTGAATTGTATCATGTATCAAATTGAATTGTCTTGTGTAGCAATTAGCTTAATAAATGTAACAAATTTTAATGTATAACTATAACGTGGAAGCACAGTTCTTCATATAGAAAAAAAATGAAACTACTTATAGCTGACGCCTAAAAGTTAGGCGGTTTCGTCTGTCACTTGTACGTGATGTAGCTAACCAACAGCTAAATGCTGACAGCTACTGATAACTAACAGCTTATGTCAAACATAATTATGTTGTCTCTTCTGATTAAAAAACATCATCTAGACGTAGCTCACTGACAGCTCTGATTAACAGAAGATTCAACCGCCTAATTTTAATATCAGCTGTACTTGTTTCAGTACAATTTATTGCGCACAGTTATCGAAATGCAAACAGTTGCATGACAGTCGGTTTCTTTCGTATCTATAAGATTCAACTTCTTTTGGCATCTCTAAATTCAGTATAATCTGAAATATGGAACTCTGTATATTCTCCTGAAATATGGCACAAAATAACAAGTTATTGTTATGAAAACCTGTAGATCGTAGGAGCAAAGTACAACCAACTTTTCAAAGTGTCACAGGTGGTTTTCTTGGTGCGAAAGTTGCAATTGGCAAGTTGCGAGTACAGGCAAGTGTCAAACAACAGAGAACAAGTTGGCAAAGTTTTTTGTCATCTCACAAAATAGTGACAACAGCCATTAAGTATATGATATAGTACGGTTGGTGAAGTAGCCTATTAGAGGTATGGGTTGAAATTCTTTACAGATCGGGAGTGATATCTACATAAATACTATAGGTACGATAATACTCGTAATATTATAAATACCAATTGTGGTAAGAATGAAAACTGATGATAGTTTGCTGGAAATTTTTAGAAATACAGATAAGCTGATAGAAGAAATTACAGACAAGTTGGAAAATTTGAAATATGCCATATGCATAGTGGTTCATGAGATACTCGATAAAATGTTTAGTATTGCATTGAATTTTTCTCAATCTATTACTCTACAGTGAACCATGTCACCTTTATTAATCCTTGAATTTATAGTAAATCAAGTTATAAATGAAGGTACACCCTTATGTCAATTTCTACTACAGAGGTAAATATTGGAATGCAATGTCTGACTGGTGCAATATCTATAGATATAGAGCTCGAGTTCTACAGATTGAAATTTAAATATCAACAGATATAATGAGTTTTCGATATCCACATATATAGACCTCGAGTTTCACAGCTTGAGTTTGAAACATCCACTGATATAGAACTCACTCTTGTGTTATCTACATATATAAAGCTCAAGTTCCACACCTCCAGATTGAGATTAATACAGATATAGAACTCACTATTGTGTTATCTACAGATATATACCTCGACTTCCACACCTCCAGATTGATATATTTACAGATATAGAACTTACTCTTCTGTTATCTACAGATATAAAGACAGTTTTCCACACCTTCAAATTGAGATATCTACAGATATATTTATATATAGAGCAGGGTGGTGTTTTAAGGCAAGAGTAGAAAACTAGAAGAAAGTTTTGCACTGCTGAAGGGTTGACAGGACTAAATTATTGTAGATGGGTTTAGTGCATATAATGAAGATAGGGAGAGGGTTGTATATAGGTATATATTATACACAGATAAGTTGTCACACAGGTGGGTGTGAAGGTTTGGGGTGAGGGAGAGAGTGGTAGATGAATAGAAAGAGAGAGAGTGAGATTTTGAAATAGAGAGAGGAAGGGTGAGGAAGATAGAGAGAAGGTGGAAGAGACAGGGAAAATGAGAGAAAAGATTCAAGAGTGAGAGATGGTAAGAGAGAAAATAGAGAAGATCGAGGAAGAGATAGGAGAAGAAGGAGGAAAAAAGAGGAAAAGTACAAAGAGATAAGAAAAGGTGGGAAACAAGAGAAGATGAAAATTGAAGATTTAGTAGAAAAGAGAAAAGAAGAGAGGAGAAAAAGAAAAGACAGAAGAGATAGGAAGAGGAAAGAAGAGGAGAATTATAAGGAAGAGATAGAGAGAGGAAGAAGAAGAAAGAATCGATTTGAGAAGGTGAATGAAATGAAATGAAAATATCCTTTATTAGGCGGAGTTAGGACTAGGAAGTCCTTTCTACCACTCAACCTTATTCAAAAATAATACAATACAATAAAAACAATACAAAAGTAAATAAAACAATACAGAACTTTGAATGACACAAGACAGAAATAGGAAAAGGAAAAAAAAGGTAGGAAAAAGAGGAGAATTAGAAGGAAGTGATGGAAGAAGAAGAAAGGAGGAAATAGAAAAGAAGAAGAAGAAGGAAGAAGAAGAAGAAGAAGAAGAAGAAGAAGGAAGGAGAAGAAGAAAGGAAAAGAAAAGTTGGAAAAAGAAGGAAGAATATGGAAGGAAGAAGAAGAGTGGTGAAGAAGAAGAAGAAGAAGAAGAAGAAGAAGAAGAAGGAGAGAAGAAGCTTGGAGAAGTTGAAGAGGTGGAAGAATAGAAGGAAAGAGAGGAGAGAGAAGAAGACGGAAGAAGGAAGAGAGGAGGAGGGACTGTGAGTGTGTAGAGAGAAAGAGAAGTTGAAGAAAGTTGAAGAAATTTTGTTGAGAGATTGTGTCATCAGAGAGGAGGCGTTGCTGGAATAAGTAATTTGCATAAGTGGTGTTTGGGAAGCTCTCTAAAAAGTTTGGCGCGCGAGATGTGCAACAGTGTCACGAGAGCCATTAGATGAGCAAAATATTGCCACCTGTGCAGTTGTAAACTAAGGCAGCTTTAAATTCAATTAGGTTATTGCAGGGGTTATCTAGCATTAAAGGGTAGAGGAATCGAGAATTTTTGGAAATTTGAGAGTCATGTATAATCTGTCCAAGCAAAGAAGACATTCTGGCAAGATGGGAGGATGGCTCCAGTTCGGTCAAAATTGGTTCAGAGATTATACATTTGGTCTCTAATTGTAGGGCAGAATGTTTTCTACTTTTTGAAACCAAATTTATAATTTTTGTACCAATATTGACCGAGGTGGAGTCATTTTCCTATCTTGCCAGAATGTCTTCTTTGCTTGGACAGACTATTTGAATTTGATTGGATAGTTGTTTATGTAGATGTACTGTATGTGTTTGCTATTGTCTTGTTCTACAAGACTTTTTAATGTGTACCTTGTGTTGGAAATGTTGTAGTGTTGGGAATTGAGAATGAGTTTGTGATACAGTAAAAGGAATGAATTTGATTAGTACTAGTAAAGATGATGCTTTTCATGTATTTGCCTTGTCCTTCTATTACAAGACTATAAAATGTGAGCCTTGTGTTGGAAATGTTGTGTCAGAAGTTAGGAATAAAATTGAATGTTTCTTTGAATTTTAATGAATGGTTTTTCTCATTTGTTTCAGATTTTCTCACGTTTCGGCAAAGTGCTGAAGATTGTCACATTCACCAAAAACAGTGAGTTTCAATCACCAATATTTTAAATATTTCTTTTCTTTTTTCATTCATTGATCAATTCATTTGTGAAATTTTTATCTATTGCATTATCATTATTCATTTCAAGTTGATGATCCATAGAAATTTTATTGTACAAGCTTTTGATGTGATAGTATTGCAAGATTTGTTTTCAAATACCTGTATTCTTCTATTATATTGGATAAAATCGATAATCACACAATTCTAAACAAGGACAATAGTTCATATTCAGTTTATTCGCCATTTTATTTTATAAGTTCATACAGTATAATAAGATTCTCTTCTATTGAACGAAACGGGATTTGAAGATCGTTAATATGAATGCTGTAATTAATAAATTGATGGATTTCGTTGATAAGAATTGAAATCATTCATTCAATACTAGTCGGTATAAGAACGAAAATCACAGCATAAGAACATCAAGAATGGATCAGCTTTTGCCTTTCGATATGGAAGCTTCTAGGAGGGGGAGTTTGACTTCGCTGCTGGCATGTCATTGGTGAAAAAAAGCCACGCCTCTACATCACTTTATGCAATGGAAAGGGAAGGCTTGTTCTGATTGGAGAGTTTCCTCCAATCGCAGGCCAGCTACTTAGCGAAGCACTGCCTCTTGTAAACGTCCATTTCAGAAGTCAATCAGAAGCAAATTTGTGTGTTTGGTGAAGTTTGAACCTATGTTGCATTACTTGATACTGACGTCTGTTTGATGTTAGATGATTAAGTATTTATCTCAGTTGAAGTTGCATTCATCATACAGATGAGTTTCCATCTTCTATCAATTTTGCATTGAATTCCATGACCGCCAGTTTGGTACATTGTAGATTGGTGAGATTCAAGTTGAAAGTGTTTCTATTCAAATGTTATTCTGTTAATTTTGTTTACAACATTTTTTTCAATTTTCAGATTCGTTCCAGGTTCTCATCCAATACCCTGACGTGGTTACTGCTCAGTCTGCCAAGCTGGTGAGTTTCAACTTTGAAATTTTATTTTCATAAATTTCATCAAGATCCATAATTTTAATATCAATTTTAATTTCATCAAGGTTCATAATTTGAACAGTTGTATATAATTTGAATATTGGTCTAACAAGAATAATACCTTTTTAGCAAATAATTCCTTCAATAGAGAAGGCTTGCAAATGCAAACAACAAAACATCAGTTCTTTATTATTTGAAAATTAGAAATATTGAAAATTATAACACCCTTCCATAAAGTCTTCATTCCACTGCCTCAGTGTTGATAATCACTCCATGAAATATTACCTATTCATATAGAAGAAAAGAAGCAAAAATGAATGGAATAGAATAAAGAATAGAAGTCTTTTAAACACCCTTTTAAAAAATTTTCCCCTTATTTTCAACGTCGTATTAAACTGTTATTAAACGCTAAGAAAGTTTCGGCAATTAATCAGTCCCCCCCTTTCCCCTTTTCTCCCTTTTTTCTTCATCCCTCCTCCTTCTTCTTCTTCTCCTTCTTTTATTCTTCTTCTTTTCCTCTTCTCCATTCATCCTCAACCACAAACGGTAGCCTGTCAGCCTAATGATAACGAATCGCTTCTAAACTCTTTATGCTTTTTTACTGTTTTTTTTCTGAGGGGGAAAATCTTAATTGTGGCCCACCCTGTATATAGTGTGTGGGAGCACTGTATTGTTTAGGTGTGTTTTTGCTAGCAAAATAAACACCTGAACGCCCTGTACTGTATACCAGGTGAGGTTTTTCCGCACTAAATTCTTGGTATTATTGACCAAAAATGGTGAATTAATTTATCAGTTGATACATTTTTACTCCTTCAAAATTTTTTCAGTCGTAGCCTATATCTTGGCTAAATTCCTTGCCTGAATTATTAAAAAAGAATCCTAAAGCCATAAGTCTTGAAATTAATTATTATAGATGAAAGTCACCCAATTTATATTGAAGTTATCAAAATAATAATAACTTTGCTCTCGAGGTATTCAAAATATTCTGGGTGATCATTTTTCAAATATTTATGATTGATCAACTGGCATTTTTAACAATATTTCTACCCAATTGAATAAGAAATCATGCAGCATTCCTTCAATTCCCAGTTCAATCCTTGTAATGCCTTATTTTGCATCTCATGTCAACCTGAAGTTCAAATCAACATTATTAATGAAGAGTACCCTCTGTAACAATGAAATGATAAGGGTTCCATCCCTTACAAGAAGCAAACGAAACCGCCTAACTTTTTGGCGTCTGCTTCATTTCAAATCTTGTTTCCCATGTCGATAGTCCTAATTATCAAATCTAAGCTCAATGAATTGAATGAATACATTTGAGTTTGCTTTCATCTTTCCAATTTTTTGTTCTCATGTGTTACTCTTTCTAAACACTCATTACCTTCCTCTTTCTATTGTACAATCTTCTCTTTCTTTCTGTTTCCTTATTTTCACGCCTGACAAACGCTGGCACAAAGAGAAAGACGAGTGAAAAAATAAATTAAAGAAGAATGCGATTAAAAATTTCAATTTCATGGCGACAGTGCCTTTTGTGTGAAGTAGATCAAAGGACAGTTTCTAAAAAAGACCATCAACTCACACGAATACTATAGTCTGTCCAAGCAAAGAAGACATTCTGGCAAGATGGGAAAATGACTCCAGCTCGATCAATTATTGTTCAAGAATGATAAATTTGGTCTCAAATCACAGGAAACATTCTGATCTACAATTTGAGACGAAGTTTATAATTTTTGAACAAATATTGGCCGAGCTGGAGTCTTGTTCCCATCTTGCCAGAATGTCTTCTTTGCTTTGACAGACTTTACAACAAAACAGTGGAAAAGTAAAATAGGAAATTAGTAAAGAGGGAGTGATGAAGAAAGAGGGGGCAAAGGGGGGAATGAGGGGTTTGGAAAGAGAAAGGGACGAAAAACCTCGAGGATAAAAAAAGTACAAAAACCTTAGATTCAAATTCGGATTTCACCCTTTGGGATAATGGACAAAGATTCAATCGACAAGTTGCAGATTACGCGAATTGTCTGTGTGTTTTTTTCGAATTCGGGTGTATTTTCGAGGGAGAATGAATGTTTGGGTTGGGAAGTGAGGATGGGGTTGAAAAGAGATGGGAAAAAGGATAGGTGGAGGATAGAAAGTTCTATGAAAGAATAATGTGAACCAATAATATTCAAACATACGTTTGATAAGCGTATTGGAAGGTAGCTGATAACAGGAGGAGAAAAAGAAGAAGAAGAAGAAGAGGAGGAGGAAAAAAGGAGGAGAAGAAGAAAAAAGAAGAGAGAGAAGAAGAAGAAGAAGGAGAAGAAGAGTTCGTGTTTTATTCATGTTCAGTTCGTGTTCGGTTCGAGTTTGGTTTGTGTTCAGTTCGTGTTCGAATCGTGTTCTGTTCGCGTACGGTTCGTGTTCGGTTCAAAGAAGAAGAAGAAGAAGAAGAAGAAGAAGAAGAAGAAGAAGAAGAAGAAGAAGAAGAAGAAGAAGAAGAAGAAGAAGAAGAAGAAGAAGAAGAAGAAGAAGAAGAAGAAGAAGAAGAAGAAGAAGAAGAAGAAGAAGAAGAAGAAGAAGAAGAAGAAGAAGAAGAAGAAGAAGAAGAAGAAGAAGAAGAAGAAGAAGAAGAAGAAGAAGAAGAAGAAGAAGAAGAAGAAGAAGAAGAAGAAGAAGAAGAAGAAGAAGAAGAAGAAGAAGAAGAAGAAGAAGAAGAAGAAGAAGAAGAAGAAGAAGAAGAAGAAAGGAAGAAGAAGAAAAAAGGGGGAAGAAGAAGAAAGAGAAAAAGGAGAAGGAGAAGAGGGAGAAAAAGAAGAGCGAAAAGGAATTGAGTAGGAAGGTTGATGCAAAGGAGTAGGTGCGATTGAAGGTTATACATGTATTTTCATATGTATATGAAAATCGTTGCAATTTTTGAATTTTTGTTGTTCAAACAGATAATTCAGATGATCTTTTGAAGCTTACGAATGAATTAGGGTGACCCCATATGCTCAGAAAGCATATCAACCTATATGCATATCTTGAAAAGACTTGAATCAACAAAGGGAAGAATAATTGGAATTTGTTACTTCATCTTTGCATCAAGAATATAGATAGGGTATATTGTAATTGGAATGTATGTTTGCAACCTTTGTTAGGTTCATATCACAAGTTTGAATAAGGAACGGAATAATGGAATTTCTGAAACAAGTAATCTGGATAGAGGAACAATGTGTGTGATAAATCTCAGGGGAATGTAATTGAAAAATTGGGAACAATAATCTTTTGTGATTGTTTTTCCCAGTGTATTTTCAAAGAACTGTGTGTTGAATTGAGCTTGGTTTTAGATACTGAGGTATATTCTGTCCTAGCAAAGAAGACCCGCTGGCAAGATGGGAAAATTACTCCAGCTTGGTCAATATTTGTTCAAGAATTATAAATTTGGTCTTAATAGTTGATCAAATTGTTTCCTACAATTTGATATGAAATTGATGATTTTTGAACCAATACTGACCGAGCTCGAGTCATTTTTCCATCTTGCCAGAGGGTCCACTTTGCTTGGACAGACTATAGTTCGTGGTACAGTTTTGAAAATGGAATAGGAAATAAGACTGATATTTAAGGATCCTTCTTCTTAAAACTCGGTTTTTTGATAAATTCAATTTCATGTGGTAAGAGTAAAATGATGCATCCACAAATATAAAAGTAAAGTACTCAAATTTTGCTTGGGGACCTGTGGGGGAGTGGCAATAGATGAATAGGACTAAATTTTTTCTGAGTGTGATGCCCACAAGAGCTCTTAGGCTTGTGCGTGGGTTAGGAGAGTGATGATGATGTTGATGAGAGATGACCACTATTTTTTAGGTAGTCGGGACCGACGGCTTATCGTTTTATCCTTAAGACAGTCACTTTTTCATCTAAAAAGAAAATTTTTAATTCTCTAACAATAGAGAGTAAGTGAAAATTGAGAGAGAATAGAGTGAACAAATGGAAAGATGAAAAAGGTGGAAATTCTGCCGGGTATTTAGGTCCAACTCAAACAACTCAACAACAGAAGCGTTTTGCTAGCGTAAGCAAAAAGTGCCGCGCTTGTGGTTTTGAAAAGGTGCTGGAGAGAAAGAGAGATGCATCTACATAAAGCTGCATGGCTGAGAGAGATAGTGTTATAGAAAACGGTGGGAATGAGAGGGATAGGTATGTAGAGAACAGTAAAAGTGAGAGAGATGAATAGAAAACTATAGGAGTGACAGAGGTATACATTTAGAAAACATTTAGTAGGGGTGAGAGAGAGAGATGTAGTGAAAAGAGGAGGAGTGAGAGAGATGCTATGATGAGAAGTAGTAAGGGAAGAAGTGAGAGGGAGTGAGAGAGAGCAAACATGTGTTTGTGTGAGAGAATGAAACAGATTTCCAGAGAGAGCATAGCCCGCAAATGTAATTGTTTCTCTTGTGTTTGGTTGGCTTCAGGAGGACGAATTCGTGAGAGGGAGTTATTTGTTTGAGAGAATGATATGATGTGAGAAAGAGAGAGAGCGAGAGATAGAAATTAGTAAGAAATTCAGTGGTGAGGTTTTGAGGTTGAAGGGGCATCCTGGTAGAAGTTTCGAAGTGAAAGAAAAACACGTGGAACCACCGACGCTTATGGATAGCTCTTGACCGCTACACTCTGTTTTGAAGCAAATGCTATATTCACAACATTATCTGCAGTAGTCTTTATTAACAGTAGGCTATATTAAATTCTAATAGTATTCTTTAAATGAAACGCAAGGGTTGGTTTAGCTCAATATTTTATGGGCTCAATATCGTCTGCAATAAAAAATATACTTGTGTTCTTTTCTTATGTTCAAAGTCTGTGTGAACCATTTCTTTTGTAAACATCTCATTTTATTGTAATTCATCTTGTATTATCAGTCATCGATTACTTACGAGATTACAATACAATAAGATTGTACCATGTAGATAAAGTCCAAAACTCTCTTCTACTCAATTTTGACTAGACTATATTGAAGTTCACAATTTCAACTTGAATTATATGCAAATTCCAGCTTGAAACATCAATCAAGAATTTGGAAGGCTGTTATGAAAGAAAAATTAACAAAAAATCGATTACAAAAATTATTCTGTTATTAATCGCTTTTGCAAATTAATTTGATAATGTGTTTTCTTACGTTCCAGTCTCTGGACGGCCAAAATATCTACAACTCGTGCTGCACTCTGCGCATCGAGTACTCCAAACTGTCCTCGCTCAACGTCAAGTACAACAACGACAAGTCACGTGACTACACCAACCCCTCGCTGCCCAACGGCGAGACAGACGCCGCGTCAGCTGTGGCCGGCAACGGTCACTCGGCGGGTGGCGGCGGCGGAGGCGGACTGTGCGATCAGCTGTTGCCGCAGCTGTTGGCCGCGCAGGGCGCCAGTCTGGCGTCGTTGCAGGGCGCCGCGGCGGCTGTGGCCGCGAGACGCGGCATGGGACAGCATGATCGGATGCCAGGTTGGTTTTAGCATAGAGCATCTTAGTATAAGTTATCATTAACAATTTATTATTCTGTGGTTTTGATTATTTGTTGATAGTGGAGTAGTAAGTTTTAGTTGTAGTGGGAATAGTGTTCTAGAGGCGGGAGAAGTCGTTACATTTTACTTATCATCAGGTATAGTCTGTTCAAGCAAAGAAGACCCACTGGCAAGATGGGAAAATGAATCCAGCTTGGTCAATATTGGTTAAAAAATTATTGATTTGGTCTCAATCGTAGGAAACATTCTGATCTACAATTTGAGATCAAATCAATCATTTTTGAACCAATATTAACCGAGCTGGATTCGTTTTCTCATCTTGCCAGAGGGTCTTCTTTGCTTGGATGACAGACTATTATATTAGAAGATTGTAGTGGGAATATTGAGCTATACTAAAGATAGGAGAAATCATTACTACAGTCTGATCAAGTTAGGAAGACATTCTGGGAAGATGGGAAATGGCTCCAGCTCGTTCGATATTGGTTCAATAATTGAAAAATTTGTCCAAAATTGTTGATACATAATTTGAGGCCAGATTTATGATTTTTGTACAATTTCTGACCGAGCTTGAGTTATTCTTCTATCTTGCCAATGTATTCTGTGCTCGACCTAATAGTATGGTCGGTTGTCATTCCTTTATAATGACCAATCGAGAGTGTAATTGCGCATTTGCAGATCTGAAATTTTAATATAAAATCACTTTTGCTAACCTATGGCTGGTGAGATGTGATGAGAGACAGATGGTGAGAGTGGGACTGATTTCATTTCGACTGCTGGCAGCATTGAACAGCTGCCATTTTGAAGGAATATCAACTGTGTACTACTTGACTGTAGTATTTATCATTAGATATTGGAGACTATTGCATTAATAATGTAAGAAATATAATTATAGAAATACAATTAATAAATGAAAGAAATTCTCAAAATCTTTGCTACTGCAATGAGCGAACATTTCAAATTTCAAGAATAGCTTCAATTGTAATGATTTCATTTTACTGAACCAGAAATTCAAAAAATTATGACTGTCTGGTTTCCGCGATTTCTTCTTCTCTTCTATTTCATCTTTATCTCTGATGTCGATTATGTTGTGCTCTTCTTTCCGTTTCCGTTCTCTTCTGTTGATTATTCTCTACTTCTCTGCTCTTTCTTCAATGGATCTTCATTGCTCTCTAGTTCTCTATTTGCTCCATCTATTGGCTCTTCTCTTCTACTGAACTTCGTTTCTGCTCTCTCTTGGTTTCTTTGTCTCTATTCTTAATCTGTGACGTTTCTTTTCTCTGCTCCGTTCATCCCTCCTTCATCTCCTCTTCTTCTCTCTTTTGTTCAGTTATCTTCTTTCTGGTTATTTCGTCTTTTTAAGCTCCATTTTTCTTCTCTTGTTCTTGGTCTTGGTTCTTCTCTCTAGTTTATTCTACTTCCTTTACTATAAATTCTTTGGTATCTAAATCTTCACTTGGTTTAAAACATAAATTATTATGACATGAAAGGTTGGTTTGGATTATCTCTTTGCTTACAATATCAAGGTCTATTATAAGTTGTTTAGCTTATAAGGGATATAGCTGATCATATAAGTATATCATGATAATAATTTATATAATTCATTGTTCGATTTTGTGTAAGTTTTTTTGGTATCTTGATGTTCTTTGGCTGATCTGTTTTTCTTCTTTGAATTCTTCTTCGTTGTCTCTATTTTGTCTTCTTCCTCTGTTCTTCAGTTTCTGCCTGCTACGTATTTCGTCTGCAACCTCTAAAACATTTTTTTTTCATTTATGTTCTTGTTTGTATCCTGCCCTCTATGTCACAATTTATTTCAATATTCTTTTTATTGTTGTTTTCTTCCAATACCTGTCACCTGCCCTGTCTTGAGCATGCACTTTCAAGCCTGTACCTCACAAAATAATTTTCATTAGAAAGAAATTGATAATCGAAGCTCATAATCATCAATAGGTAGATCAATTCCATAGGTAGATAATATCCATTACATTAATACCGTAATAAATGAGGCAATTTATCATCAAAAACCATCATGTTACCATTTTGATTATAATTCTGGGGAAAAACTCTCATCAAGTTCATAACACTATATTCATGCCATTTCAATTTCCATTAACCTATTGCTAAACTTGGGCATTACCTTAATTCACATCTGTAAACATACTGTTTGTCTCTTTTGTTAAATTTCAGCAAATTAAGAATATACTTCTGTTCAATTAACCCTTCCTATTCCTTAAAATGACTATTTATAGCTTGTACATCCAACTTATCATGGTTCATAAGCCATTTTTCCATTGCATCATCTACCATTCCAAAGTTATTGTAGGGACCTGGAACCTTTTGAGTAGGCTACTGACAAATTAATGTAATAACCACTGGTTTTGGCAATTTATTTTGATTACTACAACCTCCCCTGCCTTTTTAAATTATCTTTCACACCCACAACTCTCTACAACATGTCTTGTACATTAATATGTATTCAAATAATACATAATATATTAACCTTTCCGGCGTGGAAAAGGTCATTCTATTCGGCTTCTCAATATTCCCTTCTTTTTCTATTACCCTGCTGCTCTATATGCTCTATTGCTCTTTACTGGAGTGACTTGGTCACGGTACTGTTTCTAGTCATACAACCTCTTAGCGACATCTAGCGGCGAACCGATGAACTATCAGCAGGAGTTTAGTATAGTTGATAAATACAGTATTGTGTGTAATTCGCAGGTCAAGGCGTGCTACCGTCGCCTTTCCAGACGCTGCATGGTCTGGGATCGCCGCTAGCTGCACCATATGCCGGCTCACCTGTTGGCGGTGAGTTTGAATATCATGCAGAAAAAACTGAACAAAAATGGAAATGGACATTATGGGGTTAAGGTCTGGCATGACTGGTTGCAGGGGTGATGAGCAATTTTGGAAAGATGGTAGTTTAGGACAACGGATGTTTCAGGTGTTCCAGGCAGATGAGGATATTTTGTGAAAGATTCAGTTGGTCTATTCACAGAAGACTAAGGATTGTCATGTAGTTGTCCTTATTCTTTAGGTGATGTATCCTTTAGGCAAATTTTTTATCTGGCTTGTTCTGTCCACAGAAGATTCAGGATTGTCATGTAGTCCCTACCCTTTAGTCAACTTATGTTTTGGGCAACATATCCTTCAGGCAAAGGATCCTTTTGACAACTTTGTGATCTGGCATGTCCACAGAAGATTCAGAATTTGTATGTATTTTATATTGTTTGGGCAACATATCCTTCAGGCAATTTTGTGATCTAGCATGTTCTATCCACAGAAGCTTCAGGATTCTCATGAAGTCTGTATACTCTACGCAATTTATCCCCCAGGCAAAGTATCCTTTTGGCAATATATCCTTCAGCCAACTTTGTGATATGGCATGTTCTATCCACTGAAGCTTCAGGATTCTTTTGTAGTCTGTGTCCATTAGGCAACGTATCCTCTAGGGTAACGTCACACTGCCGGCTGGTTGAACCTGGAGGGTGGAGGCTAGTTGCTATACCTATAGAACATACACACCATACATAGTAATACATTGTATGAATGGTATGACGTCATACTGGGTTTTGAGGTTATATTGTCCAGATTTAAGAATTTCAAGATGGCGGCCAAATAGTGTTTCATAGGTGGATGGTGTGTATGTTCTATAGGTTTACCAACTAGCATCCACCATCCAGGGTCAACCAACCTGCAGTTTGTCCTCACCCTTAGGCAATGTATCCTTCAGGCAACATTTGAGTTTGCATTAGATAACTACTGGCATTATTTCAATTTGAAACTATTTAGCAATTGACATCAATAAGCCCAAATGACCTGACGTACATTATCAGGTCGATTGCTTTTGGAGGAGATAAAACTTCTGCTAACATTTCAAAGAGCTGAGGATTAGATTATCTATTATTTTGAGTAGAAGAACAAGTTCTAACTAAAGTTCATATTGTACAGTGTAAAGCCAGCTGGAGAGAAATATCTTTGAAATCAAAGGAAAAAGTTGAGCTTTGTCGAAAATCATTATAAAATTCCTCATTATTAAGTTGTATTAGCGTTTATGCTATTGCTTGATTTGTTTCAGTCTTTTGATTCAATTTTGGAGTACAATACATTATTGGGTTACAGTACAATACATGGAGTACATATTTGATGTGTGCTACTCTCAGAACATCTTGAGTCATCGTTGGGTGAACTGAAGGTTTTCAGTCTTCTTGTCGTTTAAAATGTGAACTGAAAATTAATGGTTGTCTTTGTCTTTTCTTTAGGACATGTTTCGATGGCTTTTATTAAAAATCATCAAAGGATCCTTGAGCATTGTCCCAGTCGTCATGTTTGTTAAAATCACAGTGAAATAATACTACTCCCATATTCTATCAACTTCACGTTGCCAGATCAATTCAAATCGAAGCAATCACAGTAATTTCATCACATTATCATAGCATTTAAGTAGAGTAGAGCATGTTATTTGATGATCATTCATTACTTTCAGATTTTGTGTTTTCAATTAGATTTAGTAGGGTTTAGTAGGTTCCTATGTGTGCTCTGTTATTCTATCTTATTTATTAAGTAATGAAAATTTTCTATTTTAGGACTGCATGTTGAAAAAACTTTTTGATTTTTCATTTTTTCCATTGTTGTGTAGATTTATGTGTTTATTTCTAGGAATGTTTCTACTTCCATGAGTTATAATAACATTAAGGTTGTGATGGTATAAATATTATTAATGTATTCAATTTTCAATAATAATATTTGTCATTAATTGAAATTACAATAATAAATTGTGAAATTTAAGTATGTATAGCTGACACTAGAAAGTTGCACAGCTTTGTTTAATCCTTGAGCGCTCCAACAACTGATGTTGTCATTTAGCTATGCCTAGGTGAATTTTTTGAAATGATAGGTGCTTTATTTACATCAGCTGTTGATAGGTTACATTACGTACAAGAGAAACGTTTTGCCATCAGATATATATATTAATTTACAGTAAAGTTTCAAGTCAACTTATTTCAATTTTTTGCCTTTTTTGAATAAGAGAACCCTAATATTGAGTACAGAATGGGATCTCTATTTTTATTTCTGGTTGATGGTGAATAATTGAACTCTTAATAGTCGGTTCCAAGTGAGCACTCTATTTATTTATTCAATGGTCAATGGGAAAACCACAGAGAATTTAAAAGCAGAGATCAGTGATGCAGCATACCACACACACAATATTAATCCACTTAGTCTTGGTTTGTTTTTAGAAAATCCTCTGAGCCCCTAACCACCTCCCGATCAGAAATTGGGAGGGGGGGGGGGTTGTCAAACCCCTCGATCCGAACGAGGGGAAATATATAGAACCCCCTAGATCTGAAAAGGGAGACCCATGTACAGACAAACCTCCGATTTGATCCCAAAAACGTGGGAAACTCACTGATCAAAATATGGGGGGGGCTGCTTATAATGAACTGCCCCCCCCCCCCCGAGTACCCATAACTCGTGGTTTGATAAGGATTTGTTGGGGATGTAAAGTTGATGATTCTATACAATATGAAAACAAAGGAGAACAAATGTACGTACAGAGGGCTCTACCAATTATTGTTACTTTTAATACCATTATAAACCTTATTCCTCCTTTTCATCCTTCTCCTTCTTCTCCTCCTCTTTCTCCTCCCCCTTATCTTCCTCCTTTTTCTCTTTCTCTTCCTCCTCCTTCTCCTTCTCTTCCTCATTTCGTCCTTTTCCATAGTTTGTTCGATATTGTGTTCCTCCTCTATATCAATTTCCATTTTCTCCTTCTCCTTCTCCTTCTCCTCCAAGTCCTCCTCCTCCTCTCTTTTATTTCCTTCTTCTTCCTCTTTTTGTTCTTCGAAATCGAGTTCCTCCTCCTTTTCATCCATTTTTTCCTCCTCCTCTTTCTCCCCCTCCCCCTTCTTCTTTTTCCTGTTCTTCGATATAGAGTTCCTACTCTTTTTCATCTATTTTTTTCTTCTTTTCTCCTCTTCCTTCTTCTCCTTCCTTCCCTCCTCTTCCTTCTCCTCCTTCTCATACTTATTCTCCTTTTCCTTCTCCTTCTCCTCTTCCTAATCTTTCTCTTTGTTTCTTCTTCCTCCTCTTCCTCATTTACTCCGTTTCCCGCGTTGTTCTATTTAGGGTTGGGAGGCTGTTTTATCCCGTTTTAGTATTATTAGCTTTTAAAATTATTGCGTTTTGTGCGGGTATTAAAGGCACTGAAAGTTGATCTTTGCGTTGTTAATTCTCTGTGTATTAATGGGGTGGGTTTGTAATGGCTCAGTTTAGCAGGCTGGTTTGCCTAATTTGTTTATTGTTTTAGCCGAGCCTATCCTTGTTTCCTTATTCGAATTATTCTCTTTCAAGTTTTTTTTTTTTGTAAAGGACATGATATGAGAATGATTGAGCTATTAGGCTTACAAAAGAGAAGCAACCAAAAAGTTAGGCGGTTTTGTCTGTGTCTTTTACGTGATGTAACCTACTGATTTAAAGCTTCTATTGTCTCTTTCGATTTTAAAAACATCATCTAGGCATAGCTAAATAACACGTTTAATAATTGACAGCATATCATTGTAATTACTGTATCATTGAAATTTTTAAGAATTTATAATTTATTGTTTGTAAGACACTGGCGACTCGTGCCCATGAAAAAGGTGAAGAAGTGCTGTACAGTAAAAGATACAGGCACTTCACCTGTTTCGTGGGCAGTGTTGTAATAAGATTAAAATTTCTTATCTTATCTTGTATCTTGGCTTTGTACACCTGCTTTATTTGAGGAAATAAATTGGAATTTTTAACGATGTAACATACTTTACCATACATTTTTCACAGACTAATTTCAATGTTTCTTCTTCTCCCAATTCCCAGGTATTCCACTGGGCGGTTTCTCGCTGGGCGGAGGCGGAGCGAACGCGGCCGCAGCTCTGGCCGCAAGCGGTCTGCGACTGCCGGGACAGATGGCCGGCGCACAGATGGGCAACAGCTGTGTGCTGCTGGTTAGCAACCTGAACGAAGAGGTTAGTGTGGCCACACGAGGCGATTGTGTGGCGTAGGGTAGCGACTATAGTGGCCAGGTGGGGCGTTTTCATTGCCATGTTAATCGGTGTCGAGTTTTTTTTTCAGAAAGAGAAGGGTTCAAAATGTTGAGGGGTGTATTAACGGTTTAATATACTTTTAATATGATATATGTAATATTTAATCAATGCTCAGCTCTGTTAGGACAGTAGGCGAGCGGTCTGCATGAACATATTGAGTTCAGAGCAGCTTCAGACTCATATGGATCATGTATGTGATTTATATAATGTACAGAACATTAAATTGGTATCATACAAGTAGTCTGTCCAAGCAAAGAAGACATTCTGGCCAGATGGAGAAAAGACTCTAGCACGGTCAATATTGGTTCAAAAATTGTAAATTTGGTCTCAAATTGTAGATCAATAGAATTGAATGTTTTCTACAATTTGTGACCAATAATTTTTGATGGAATATTGAACGTGCTGGGGCCGTTTTCCCATCTTGCCAGAGGGTCTTCTTTGCTTGGACAGACTATAAACGATATTCAATTCAGTTTTAAGGTAATCTTCATTCAAGAAGGTGCACTAGATGATGCATTATTATTTCATAGAATGGAACTATTGTTTGATAAAATATGAATAATATTACTTGTATAATATAAACTAATATCAGAATAATATAATTAATAAAACTTGTTACTGCGATTCATGGCAATGAAACGGCTTCTTAGGAATACACTTTCAGCACATACTCTTTCTCTCTCTCTCTCTTTCTTGCTCTTTCTTTAGCTCTCTTGTAATATCTTTGTTTGATGTATGAAGTATTCCACTATACTCTCTATCAGAAAACTGTACTTCCTTTTTTGTATCCTTGAAAGTCTTCTTCAGAACTAAGACTCTAGTAACTAAAAACTATCTAGGACTTAAACTATCTATTGAAAATCACTATCAAGAGAATTTACTCTACAGTTGACTTTAGCATAATGAATACTTCTCTTAATACTTGACAAGTTTCTTGAGCATAAGCAAAATTCTCACTACTGCAACTTCAAGTTCTAAGTAATTCTCTGAATCACTGCATAGAAATACTTCTTTATTGCGATTTGAACTATCCGGTAAAATTTGAAATCACTTGTGCATAGAAATTACTTCTCTTTTGTTTGACTTCTTATTGCGATTTGAACTATTCAGTAAAATTTGAAATTACTTGAGCATAGAAAATACTTAACTACTGTCTGAATTCTCTATTAAATTTGAAACAACTTGAGCATAATAAGCTGAAACTTCTTGCAGTAAATTTGAATCTGAAATCTATTATCTATTGATTCTTATTTAAAGATTGTCTGCTCTTGTAATAATTGTATTGAGAAGAGAATGTTTGCTTTCTGAGTAATGTAAATTATTTTCAATATTCTCGAATAATATTCTGTATCCAGAGCATGATCCATAATAATGAATTCAACTAGCGAGGTAAAATCACTCTATGGTGTGAACGATAAGTAAATTGCTACAAAAATAAATGAAACGAGAAAGTAGTAGAAACAATAAATTACCCAAAAGACAAGAAAGTAGGCCTAATCGAAAGATTACTTTGTCAATGATAATTTGAACGAAGGGAAGTACGTTAATACTGTGATGATAAAAATCATAATAATTATCTCAAATACGTATTGAATAACTAAAAATTGTATACGTATTTGAATACGTATTCAAATACGTATTCAAATACGTATTGAATAGGACGTGTTCTAAAAACAATGAAAATTTTCCTTTTTCGAAGAAAATCTCTTCTGTAACCGGTGAGTATGTGCTGAGTGTGTATCAATTAAACTGTAATTTATTCTCTCAAATACTTTTCGAAAATTTCTCAAAGATTCTTAAATGAATGTAATCCATGTTGATTTGGCTAATGGTGTCCATCCTTGATTGATTTCAACCACCTCTGATTGTAGAATAATTGAGATTTATTGAATAAACTTCAAATTTATTTTCTTTCCATGACAGTTCTCATTTTTGTCAAATTATTCCTTAATCAGTAACTGGGAATCTGTTTTATTAAATCTATAAGTATTAAGTTGCTGGGTTAACCAGACATTTTTGTTCCATCATCTTTACTATCATAGGCCGCCTATTTATTTAATTTTTCAAGTAATGTTCTTAGGTGGTTGGAATCTTTATTGATAAAATATTGATTCTTGTTTGCATTTTGTTAGTAAAAGTGGTTTAAATCTTCTACTTTCTCTGTGATACATGAATTTATGTTTGAGGATTTTGTATGGGGGATGCATTGATATTGTTGATAGTTGTATTTTTCTGGAGAGTAAGTATTCAATTGAAAGAGTAAAACTGACATTTTAAAGGATAAATTCAACTCACAAAAGTCCAAATTAATAGAATTTATCCTGTTGGAATGTATTCAAGCTCTATTGTAGCTTATTGCATTTTTAGCAGTAATCTGAAATAGGTTTGATTGAATTGAAATATTAATACAGTTGATACATTTCACAGCTTTTTTCTTGAATAGTGTTCTTTATTGATAATACGAGAAAAAGATCAATGTTGTGAAATGAATCTATAGGCAGATTCTGTGTTATGATTTTTGAAATTGGAGATTTAAGAATAAAGTTTGAAAATGGAGATTCAAGAAACAATTTACATTACTTTAAAGCTAATAGTTTCTAATTATTTCTTTTTTATTTGATTTAAAATAATATCTGAAAGATAAAAATGATATTTGAATGCATCTCCCACCACGAAATTAGAAAGCTGGAAAGCTATGAGATTCATTGAAATTCAAAGTTTCAATTGGTAATATTATAGAATGCAATCTATTTAATGATGGTAGACTTTCAGCATAATTTAAATATAATATTTTATTCTGGTAATTACTCATGATATTTGGTTGGATTGTATAATATCTTGATTTATTCTACCAACTTTCATATTCAAAAATTAATTACTAGCTAGAGAAGCGTGGAATAAAAATCTAAGCAAAGAAATGAACAATTTATACCTTTTTCATAATTTGTGAATTTTACTACTATGATGAAAGTCTATCATTGTGTATGTCTTTTGTTCTTGAATAGGTGATCATACTCATGGCGAGATAATGTGTGTTTTTTTTTAATTGAAGAAAATAACACCATAGTCGTTGTTCATACAGTCTATAAGCTTCTAGTGTAATTGAGAAAAATACCTAGTTTTTAAAAATTCTGGGCTCTCTGAAGTTGGAATATATTTCTCAAATTCCCTGTAGTTTAGTCCCCTAAACAAATTTCGAATTTCCTTATCTATTTACAAAATTTCCTTGAATTAATATTCAACAGGACGCAGATTCCTACTTAGTAATACATAGTAAATTAATCTAGTTTTCAATATTTCCAAATTTCATTTTTTCCAAAATCTCTTCTAACTTTCACATTAATAAATTCCCAGACTTTCTGTTTGTACAAGTAGAACCATTATTTCTCTTCTGGGTAGAAAGATCTTGGTTTTCTGTTTTTTCCTCTCAATTTTCTCAAATTTCGTATTAATCGTTCTATACAGAATCATTCCCTTATCATTTTCATTTTTAACATTTCCATTGAATTTCTTTCTATGCTTTCCATGCTTACTATGTGTGCAATAAAAACATTGCTTTATTTTTCTGTTTCTACTGATCTCTTGAACATAGTATGGCACAAAGATTATAAAAAAGTTTAATTTTAGGAAAAAAAAGATGAGTAGGATCATTTATGAAGTTGAGCACACATAGCATTAATTTGATTGAAGTTTTGGGTGGGAATAATGTTGAGGAATTTTCCAAATAGATTTTTCAATTTAATTTTGTAAAATTCAAGCACTATTAATAATCTAGTCATATAGTCTTTAAAGTGTAATATAATCTCTAAACAATCCCTTAGTTTCAATTAATCAAGATAGGCTTTAGATAAAAAAGACTTTGAATAATAGGCCTTTTCTAATGATAAGTATGCACAAAAAGACAGATAAATTCATAATTTCTAATTTTCATTAGAAATATTATAAATTCAAATCTCCAATCAGGCCTAACTCCATGATAAAGTGGAATGATGTGATGAATCAAATTTACAATTTTATGTGAAGATTCTGGTTGAATTCAAATTAAAGTTTAATTTAATAATTATTGTTTCTTCAAGTACCTAACTTAGTGATATAAAAATGCCAATATTCTATGATATAAATATTCTACAAGTTGATGCAGTGCTTCTACAAGATAAAATAGAAGAAATTCCACAAATAAATATTAAAAAGTATATTTTCAGAAATGAATCTGTGGGTTTCAAGACTAATAATGTATAATTCCAATTTGTTTCTTCTGTGAGGCCATGATTATTAAGACCATCATTTAATTCTAGTAAAAATTCCAATTTCTGTGAATCATCTTTTCAATCTTCTCCCTTATTTTCATAAAATACTACCTATAAATCCATTGTTAATTCATTAAATACTTCTACAGGTAACGCCCGCTATAACTAATAAACCAAGTGCCACTGGCGGCTCGTGCCCAAAAAACAGGTGAAGTGCCCGTATCTTTTACTGTACAGCACTTCACCTGTTTCGTGAGCACGAGCCGCTAGTGCCAAGTGCCTTGATTATGGTCACCTATACCTTGACTATTACTTTTACTACTGTTTTTTGAATCATTACTTACAACCATATTTTCTCTCAATGTCAAATCTGTTTTTCGTTCATATTTATAACAAACTTTTCAACATTATATCTGTTCATTATTCTATAATTTAAAAAAATTATGAAACTATCAATTTCAAAATACGGTAATCTACTCAGCTATTTCGTTTTTTAGTTCAATTTTATCACTATTTCAATTAACAATACCAATAAAAATTTTATTTTGGAAACTATATTAATGATGAACACTAAGAATCAACTTTGATCCCATATGATGAATATTCAACTATAGTCTGTACAAGCAAAGAAGACATTCTAGCAGGATGGAAGAATGACTCTAGCTCGGTCAATATTTGTTCAAAAATTATAAATTTGGTCTGAAATTGTAGAGCAGAATGTTTTCTACAATTTGGCACCAAACTTGTGATTTTTGAACCGATTGACAGAGCTGGAGTCATTTTCCATCTTGTAAGAATGTCTTCTTTGCTTGGACAGACTATATCACTGTTTCAATTACCAATAATTTTATTTGGAAACTATCAATTGTTCCTGTTCAAAACTATCATTTATCTACAAAAAATGATTTGACAATCACAATTTGATGATCTTTTTAATCTGATTTCTGTTCCTTTTTACTTACACAGTCGTTTTATTTTTGTTGTTTTTCTCTCTGCTCCTGCTCTGCTCTCTGCTGGTGTGATCTGGAACCTCCTAACCTAACCAAAAATCTTCTTCTACCAAACATATTTCTACTACTACTACCACTACTTCTTCCACTTCTATACCGTACACCGCCCGCGGATATTCTGACCTGCTTCGTAGACGGTGACCCCAGATGCTCTCTTTACTCTATTTGGTATGTTGATGATCTCATCTCATTTTTTTAATTTTATTTACTCTCTATTTTTACTACTACTCTATGCTCTTATGCTTGTCTCTTGTCTTTGTTACAATTTTGTGTTGATTTTGTCACTGTCTATATCTATATCATGCTTGTCTCTTGTCTCTGTTTTTGTTACTATTTTGTGTTAAATTTGTCTCTGTCCTTTGTTTAGTTTGGCTTATTCTATACTGTTCTCTCTGTATGCTCTGCGCGCCCTCTATTCGTGTTGTATGTTACTTTTTATGAGATGCGTAATTAAAAAAACGGTGGATGAAAGTTTCGAAATAGTGAGTTTGGGGGTGGTGGTGATGTTTCTCGAGGAAAATTCAAAAGTATTGAATTAAAACATTTTTTAATTCATTTTATTACAAGAAGACTTTACTTTACCTGAAGCATCGCTTGGTAGTAGGCTTGGTGACAAGTTAATGATAATTCATTCAGAGTTTTGAAAACCCAATTTTTGCTGAACTTTCCACTCTGAAGGTTTGTTGTTAGGACATAAGACGTGTGTGAAAAATCTTTGAGAAATTCACCACCAACCATTGAACTTCAAATAGAGAGGATTCTATCTTGTTGGAAATGCTTGAAACACAATTCTATGATATACGACTTATGTTTTATTGTAATTGAAATTCCCGTCGAAAAATTCTGTTGAAAAACCTGAATCTCGGTGATTTTTTGTAGGTTTTAATTGATCCTAAAAATTGGGTTTTCACTTATCACGCAGTCTTACACCTTTTAACGAGATTTGAAAAAATTGGAAACTTCCATTCTATCCATAATCCATCCTTTACAATTATGTAAAAATATTCGATCATTTTCAGATTAATGATCAAAATTTGATCATTCTCAGTGTTTTCCAATTAAAGCGTGGTAACTCTTGAATGTTGAAGAAATTAAAAGCATTCGAATTAATCAGCAAAAATGTCATCTTTCGATGAATTTTGTCATCTTCAAGGCTGTTTTGTTTCAAGCGTTTTCACTGAGATTTAATTTCTTTTGAAACTTTCAACTACTCTTCCGTCCAATCAAGGGTTAAACTAAGATCGCCGATTAAATTTGATTGGTGATTAATATTGACGGTGGTTAACTCGGATCTTTCCATAGATTACCACGTGGAAACCCTGGTTTTGTTGATCAGGTAATAATTATTAGCATCACAGTGGCTTAGAATTGCATGCGTTTTGTTTTAAAATAATGAAGTTATTGCTAATTTTGAAGGAAATATTGCAAAAAATACATTACCCGTAGTCCCACACTGAACATTATTCTTAGTAGATATTATCCTCTCAATTTTGTTCATAGTTTGTGAAATAATAATGTCTTTAGTTTGTTAAATTTCACGGATTTACACTGATTGTTCTGTAAAATACCAGTCAAATTTTAACCAAATTTGATAAAGTTTTTCCTGATTTTGTAGATTAATAATTATGAACATAAAAACTATCATTTCGTCCTTGTAAACTAACACAATCCCAATTGAGTGTTTCAGTTGAGCAACATTATTGTAAAATTTTTATCCCAGCTTTTTTATGTTCATGCAATCCTGCTGTATGGTTTGGAAGTTGTGCTTATTAGATTTTTGTTTTATTATTTTAAATTTTCGAGCCCTAACGTCTTTACAATCTAAAACTATAGGCTAGTGAATGGATCCAATGAGTTGGAAGAATATCACTTCATCATAATTTCACTGATTTTAAGTTGATGTATAATTTTAAGAATAATAATTTATCGACCCAAATTTCGTTGATTTTAAGTTGAAAATTTACGTTTAAAATTCAAACCTTTATTTTTCCCATCAAAAATAAACTTGACATTATTTATAAAAATATGATTGCTTACTGTATTTTACACATATTTCTTGAGAGAAAAAAGGAGCATAAGTTTAATCAATTGCATATCTTATTAAATTGAATAAGAGACTCATACTAAGATAATTCAGACTCATCTCTGAGAATGTAAATTTTCTATTTTTTCCAAAAAGCAGGTTTCTTCCACCCATTGATAATAGACTACGCATTTCATAAATACAATGTGTGACTTGTGCATCTGAATTTTCATTTTGAATTTTTGCTTCTAGTATATGGTCGGTCCAAGCAAAGAAGACCCTCTGGCAAGATGGGAAAATTACTCCAGCTTGGTCAATATTTTTTATAGAATTATAAATGTGGTCTTCATAGCAGATCAAATTGTTTCCTAAAATTTTGAGATCAAATTGATAATTTTTGAATCACTATTGACCGAACTTGAGTCATTTTCCCATCTTGCCAGAGGGTCTTCTTTGCTTGGACGTACTATACTTGAATTTGCCTTCTATTTGAATATTGTGGTTGATATTGGAGTTAAGCTTTATTTTTTTGTATAATGCATTTATCTGTGGAACATACTGCAGTTACACATAATCCTTGCTATTGTATTGGATTGAAATTCTTGAAGTGAATTTCGTGAAAAAGTGTTTATTTTGTTGCATGATACTGTGTTGTTTCATGTCATAATATTAGTGATGCTTTTTTTCTTGTTTAATTTTGAACCTGCAAAAAAATAAATTTAATAGTAAATTTTTAAAATCAAATATGAAATGGAAATTATTAATAGACAATACAAAATTACATTGATCACAATGTGAATTGAAAAGTGATCATATTGACTCTACTTAATTGATTACAATTTAATAAGTTTAGAAAAAAGTTGGGAAATGTTTCATTTTCTTGTAGACTATACTGAAATCACTTTGCAAAAGTTTAGCAGGTTGTTGGAAAAGTAATGCCATTTTCTTGAGGGTGCGCTGTTGAAGTACTCAGGTATAATTCTTGAAAAGTTTGAGTTGAGTCCCAAGTCTTAAAGTTTAAAACTTTCAATATCCAAACCCCAAACATCAATAAGTTGGAGTGGTACTTCAGTGTGTTTATTTTGAGACGTTCAATTCTAAAATGGAAGAGTAATTCAATTTCAATACCCTGAAGTTAGCGAGTTTATTTTCCAGATGACGAATTTCTTTTGAATTTTCTTGCTAGTATTTATTTTGTTTTCTCTTGTATTTATTTGGCTTTTCATTTTCTCTTTCATATTATATCTACATCACCTTTTCCTCTCAGTGATATTTATTCCACCTTTCTTTAAACCTTCACTCAGTCTACCTTTCTTGGTTTAGAGTAATGAACATACTTTTTTTCAACAACTTTTCAATTCATTTCAGTTTCTCTTCTTCTTCTTCTTCTCTTTTTTTTGTTTGTCTTCTTCTCTTTTATTTTCTTCCTTTCTGTCTCTTGAGATAAGTTTCAAAGTTTTGATCATTGTTCTGTACCAATTGAAAGTTTTCAAAAATATTTTCTCGTTTCACCTTCCTCTTTACTTTCCTCCCCTTTTCTCTCTCTCTCTCTCTCTCTCTCTCTCTCTCTCTCTTCCAACAAACTTTATGAGCCTCTACGTTTCGTTTTCTAATTTTTGTTCTTTCTTACTCTTCTCTTATTTTTCTTCATCGTCTTCTTTCTCTGGTTCTTACGCCATCTTCATATTTTTCTCCTTATCTCTTCCTACTCATTCTCCATTTATCTCTTTCTTCTTCTTTATGTCTTTATTCAGCGTTCTTCTCGTCATTCCACTTCTTTGTGACATTTCGACTAACGCAAAAAGTTAGGCGGTTTCGTCTGTCTCTTCTACGTGATGTGATCTACTAACAGCTGATGGAACTCATCTATTGTATTTTTTACTGAAAATATGAATTGTTGAAGCTGACGAAACCGCCTAATTTTTTGGAGTCAGCTATACCATTCTTGAGATAATTTAGATTTCTGATGGATAAGATTAGATTGTACTTTGATAGAGGATAAATTTGAAACATTGATTCTTCAATAACCCTGCTATTGATGGCTGCTTTTGTATTTGAATTGTGTTTGTTGTAGCTGGCTCTTACTTGTAACTGTGATTGATTGTTTGTAGATAACAACTTATTGTAGATTTTGTGGAATTGAAAATTTTTATTCCTCTTCCTGAAGTGTATTGCTCTTTATGTTACTTGCTTGTAGAACTCAACTATCTCTTGAGATTGTTGTAATTTGATTGAATATTTTTAAATATTTGAAAGAATAGGGTTTTGTAATTTTCTAATGAATTTAGAGTCATTGAGTACGTGTAAATCTTTGTTTTAATCTTAATTCATACCTTCTAAAAGCTGAAATTGATTACACATCTATAAACAATTTTCAAATGCGTACTTCAGAAATGAGTTGGTGATTCTAAATTGAAATGCAGTATTTCCAATAATTCTAGGCTACTGTAAAAATAATTGGAATTTATTTTGAACATTTAAAAAACATTATTAGAATACAGGGCTTTCCCTAACCCACTATTAAAACTTCCTCAAATTTTGACACTTAAATTGGCCTAGAATTAGAAATTGAGGTGAGAAAGAGTGTAAATATTATTATCGATATTGTTTGCAATGTTTATTAGGGTAGTTCTCAATTATTTAATTTCAATGTGCTGCATTTTGTAGAATAGTATAATTGTTTTTAGTTTTTGCTTGTTATTGAACTGTGTGTGTTTGATACTAAGTTAACCTAATCTAATTTGATCATTTTCAAGGTACAGTGACTTAATTATTCTCATGCATTTGTATTCTCTGGTAAAAATTTTCTCAATCAATACTCTGATAATCTTTGATAGTCTATTGGCGAAGCATTGAAGAAACTATTCTTATGTTCAAACAACTTCTCTAAATCTATGATATATATCAAATGAAAGTGACTGAAATATCATATTTCCAAATGATTATTCTTCTTATTTGATGAAAAAAGTTTTCTTTTAAAGATATTCTTCCAATTAAACTTTTTAGAAAACCTACTTTTTTGGAATGGCTTAAGCTTTGTTGATTGACTGCTCTATAGTTTAGTAGAAATATTCTTCCAAGAACAATAATCACTGATTGTTGAATCCTACAGAACTTATTTCTCAACAAGAGCATAAAGTGTTTGAACTTTTGTTTTCTGGAGATTAAATTTTTTTCAAAATAGCAATATTATCTAATATTTCATTCCTAATGGAATCTATATAATAAAATAAAACACGATGATATTGTTTATTCTACTACAGGACAAGGCCACGAAACATATGTGAAAGGCCACGTATTTTGTTATAGGCCAAGAAATCATGGTCCTGCACCAAAACAAACATTAGAATTGTCATTATCAGTGTGTTTTATTTCAATATGGAACGATTCAACAACATTGACAACGACTTAGTCGAGTTCTTCAATTTCAATCAATTTCTAACACTATTCTCTGCTATTCAATCATACAATTTTGTCTGAATTCTTCAAGATTTACAAAATTTTGCAAAAGTAGTCATTGAATTTTGCCCCAAGCAGTTGAACATTATCCAGATTCCATCTATATAACTTATTTTCATTCTGTTTAAAATATCTGAATATTCATTGAACCTAGTCTACAGTGATCTATTTATGTCACTTGTGAGTTGATTTTTTTCAATAATTTGTATGGTTTTTGTTATGTTTTGCAGGCGTTTACGGGGATGTGTTACGTGTAAAGATTCTCTACAATAAGAAGGACAGTGCTTTGGTACAGATGGCCGAGCCTCAACATGCTCATCTTGGTGAGTTTATTTATTTATTTTTTATAAAGTATAGTAAATATAGAAATATAGTAGAGTCTTCCTAAGCAAAGAAGACATTCTGGCAAGATGGGAAAATGACTCCAGCTCGGTTAATATTGGTTTAAAAATTATTGATTTGGTTTCAAATTGTAGGAAACATTCTGAGATCAAATTGATAATTTTTGGACCAATATTGGCCGAGCTGGAGTCATTTTCCCATCTTGCCAGAATGTCTTCTTTGCTTGGACAGACTGTAGGTTATATCACAGACGAAAGCAACCAAAGTTTTGGCGTCAGCTGTACTTTATGAGCTTATTTCATTCTCTCTATATTCTTTTCTATGGCATCTTGTCAATCTTGAATCTTCTCCATTCTCATTCTATAGGGTGTTGGGTGTTCGACTTGAAAGAGGCCCCGTCAATTAGTTCAACCAAGTGACGGGGCCTCTTAAGTTGAACATTCTATAGTTTATAAATTGTATCCGATGCTATTTTATGATTCCACTTTGTCAAGAGACTTACTGAAAACTTCGTTTTGTTAGCATCGCCAATGTTAATAATTAGACTATTGATTTTTATCAAGAAGCTATTTCAATTTCAATTTTTCTTTGTACAATACTTTCTCTGTTGAATAGTTTAAAGTTTTTTTCTACCAATTTGGCAATAAATCTTTCTATAGTATAGAGACTGTATAATCATAGTGTGGCCATTGGTGTGAAGCGCTCCATTACAATTTGTTGAGAATAAATTTTTTCCCACCGGCAGCCATATTTTTGCCAAGATTTGAAATTATGGTGTACATTACAGGCAAACATGAACTATTTCACTTTTTCCCAGCTTTTTGTAATAGATATATCATAAGAAATAACTTTTCTAGCATTTGAAATAGTTTCTTTATTTCTATTTTGATTTAAAAGCTTTCAAATTTACAAATTAAAACTGGCCGAGGCAATTCTGGGTAAGAAGTATGTATCTCGGAGAAACATAATATGTTTTCAATGTAAATCTTATGACAGTTGGCAAAATTATGGCGGAATTGACGGAGCTGACCAATCAAAAGTGACACAGTCAATGTCCACACTACAGACTATACAGTCTCTATAAAAAATCTTTCTATCTTTTTTCTTTTGCTTAGTTGTACCTTACTCAATACAATTCTAATTGATTTTGATGTTTTTTGTTTCACAGCAATGCTGCACATGGACAAGCTTCGTTTGTATGGCAAACAGATGCGTGTGATGGTGTCCAAACACCAGACGGTGCAACTGCCCAAGGAGGGTCAGCCGGATGCCGGCTTAACCAAGGACTACACCACCAGCAGCCTGCACCGCTTCAAGAAGCCCGGCTCCAAAAACTATCACAACATCTATCCGCCCAGCCAGACCCTGCATTTGTCCAATATTCCGTGAGTAAAACACACTCAATCTATCAGAAATCGAAAATCTCCTTTAAAAATCACGTTGAATTTCTTAAGAATCGAGAATTTGATTGAGTACTTCACACTCAATGAAAGATTTAAAATCCCTTTTCGAAAATCAAGTAGCATTATTTAAGAATCAAGAATTCAATTGAGTAGCACCCAATCAATAAAAAATCAAGTATCTCCTTTCATAAAGCTTGTAGCATTTTTTAAGAATCAAGAACTGAATCGCTCACAGCTTTTTTCTGAGGGTGATGCCCGTATGTGCGTGCGTAATGAGGGGTTGATAATTTCGATTCATTCACTCTATTCATGTACGTTACATAATAATATTTCGGTAATAATCAAGCCAATCATTTTATTCAATCATATGCGATGAGAATAAATAGTAAGATTAATTAGACAGGTCACTTGAGCAAACTAAGTATAGACTTTCTGAACTTGTAAAATGACACAGATCTGGGATTAATGTACATTTGTGCTGTATCTATAGGAGGACATCTGAAGTAATGCAGGCAGCGCGCCCAGTGTACAAAAAGTGTACTAAATGACTAAACATGAGCGTTTTATTACTTTATTCTGGTTGATAATTGATTGCTAATTTATTCAATCACAAATAAACATTGGAATTTTTGTTATAATTATTACAATTTTCGGTACCTCTGTAATGTTAACATGGAACGAAGGTCCAGGATTAGTCTAGTCACAGAGAAGACCTTGTTTTGGACATTAAAGTCTATGTTTTCAACTAATAAGTTTAATAGTTCCTGTGAAATAAATAGATAAATATTAGAGAGCGCAGCGGTCGAATCACCAGCCATCTCCTGCTACCCTATATAAAATGGCGGAGCATATAAAAGTTCATTTTTGGAGAGGGATTTTCAAAGATATTCATAAGACATAATGAAATCCAAAGTCAAGCATTATAAGGGTATAGTAAGAATATGTCAAAAAAGTGAGGCTTAGGCTTGAGGTTTATACTATGATATACAAATCATATGTCATATGATATAGATGTGGAACTATGTATAATTATACTATGTAGCCCCCGCAGCCTAACCATAAGCTTCACCTTATTCGACATGTTCTTACCCTAAGATAAGTAGAGGAATCCATGGGCACCTTAAAATTATTCAACATTTGAAAGCCAACTTATTCTTATAAAAATCTTTCGTTCATAGTTAATTAGATATGTCTTTTCTGTTGATTTAAAAAAAAAAAATAATGTAATTTATGTTTTATTTCAGGCCTAACATCAGTGAAGAGGAGATCAAGGAGGCGTTCACATCCAACGGCTTCAACGTCAAGGCTTTCAAATTCTTCCCGTCAGTGTAATTCTCTGTTCATTATTTCTCAAACTAACAATAAGAAATAAGATTTAATTTGAACTAATATTGAAAGACAAGAATTAAATTTAGCCTTATGCTGAATATTGAAGGTCTGATCAATCATAACTCTATTTTGGATTTATTTTTCAATCGAAATTCTTGAAAAATAGTAACTACAAGATTTATTTACTGAAGTTTTGGTGAATTTTCTATAATTTAAAATTACTCTTGTACTGCAGGTAATGTACTGAATGCTTTCCATGAACAGCGATATTGATAATGATCAATTTTTAAAATTTTGAGTTATAAAACTTGCTCTCACATTCAAGTATTATTCCAACAGTTTTCTGACCTTATTCTTATTTTATTATTTACTCATATTCATAGTTCATATTCTTAAAGGCCTATTCATAGTTCATGATTGTTTTTGTTCCTTTCAACAAGATTTTATCAATTTATTGATTTTGTTTTAAATTTACAGCAAAGACAAGAAGATGGGCCTGATTCAGTTGGGATCTCTTGAGGAAGCTGTTGCTGCTCTCATTGTAAGTTTCAAAATATTTTAATTATATCATGTTATACCTCTCACATTTTTATCGAATTTGAAAAATATGATTAAATAGAAATTCGATGTTTTGTTAGTTTTGCTTAGGTGCTGAAATTGACATTTTATTAAATTATACCAAACATAATGTTTATAAGCTTCCACCCATTATTTAAAGGATTTGGTACATTCTTACACAGATTTTTTTTGATAGATAATTACACAGATAATTTTATTGTCAGTTCAGATGCTTCAGCAGTATATCGTATTGCATTGTAGTTGTTGAATTTTATTAATTTTTCTATCCTTTTTCCACAGAAAATGCACAATCACCAGCTAAGCGAGCAGAACAATCTGCGGGTGTCATTCTCAAAGCCCAACTCAAACAACAGGGACGGCCATGGAAGGGACTAAGGCCCAGGTCCAAGTCCAGAAAGGGTTTCAGCGCCCAGGAAAACCTCGTTTGAAAGGGTTTACAACAACAACAGCAACTGAAAACCTCGATGCAAAAACAGTATAAACAAGACCAAAGGCTTTTTCTTAAAAAATATTTACTATTCTATATACTACTTATGACAGACAGACATTTTATAGTGTTAGTTGCAGTATATATGATGAGGATGATGAGAAAGGCTTAATTACTATAATATTTTATTATTAATTGGAAAATAATATATAATTATGTTTGTGAGAGTGAGCAAATCAGTTCCACAGCCAGTTATTATATTTAGAAGATAAGATAAGAAAAAGAAGAAGACTTTTCATTTATACAAAGACTACTTGTTCATTGTAATTCTGGACGGTTGAATGATTACAAGTTAGTATTACAATATTAAGAATGATTACAGGCGTATTAATTGGACAACGGGAGTGAAATTACAAGACTTGTATTTTGTTCGCGTGTGAAAGTCCATCGTAGCTTGCATAATGGTGTACAGGGATCGATGTATGATTTACTAGTATTTTGTAAAATAGAAAACAAACTGTTCCATGCCGAATATAATTAAAGAAATGTAATTGTAATTTGTAATTTCTTCTGGTTTCTGACAAAGGATGCGTCATTTTCTCAGCCTAATATTTTCTGTGTAAATATTGTAATAATTTCAATCTGTCACAATATATATATATCAACGTTCCTATATTTTGTTCCGAGCTTTATAGAGTGAAGGAACAAACTGTTTTCAAGCTTTCTACTTTCAAAACAAATAACCCATCTTGGAAATGCTACGAATTTATTATCATCGACGTATTGTAGAAATTGTGAAAATTTTAACATTCCTGAGATCAGTGGTTTGAAGAAATGAAACATCCTTTCGAATTCATCAATATTTGTAATGATTCTCATTATAAATATTAAATTTCTAATTTTTTTCTCCATCCAAACAAGTATTTTTTGGCCTCGCTTTTATGAATCGAGTCTGTTTTGAGTTAGTTATTTTTGTATTAATTTATTGATTTTTGTCTTTGTGTGTGTATGTTAATGATCTGATCGCTTTTAAACTAGACGATGGAACTTTTGTAAAAAGTTGGTTTGGTACTTGTATCATTACTGTATTTTATTTTCTTTTATTTCAACTTTATTATCGTGTATTTTGGTTGGAGAGTTTGTACAAGTTTGTATGGTATCTATTCATATCAATAGTTGTTGGAAATATTATGAAAATCGTTTGCAAACATCAGATTTTATGAGAAATCGTAAGGTGGATGAAAATAGTTCACATTAATTGATGGAAAATCTATTGGAAACCTCTTTGAATTGATAAGGAAGGCTTTAAAATCGTTGAAATTTTTGAAATAATGGAAAGTTTATTCTCAAAAAGCTTTCAATGTGTTCCTAAAAGATTTTTTGTAACTATCTCGATACGTCTCAAGGTACCAACAACTTGTACTTTCTTCTATTAATTTAATCATTGATTTCTAATATTTATTACTTATTTTTCACTAGATTATGGGGAACACTATAAGGTATTAGGCTAGTAAACCAGCATTGGATTGTAGGCCACTAGAGAATAGTCATGAAAAAATTTCGTAGATTTTAGAGATGAATTTCGAAATGTAAGATGCAACAAAACTTAGATTAAACTTGAATTAAACGTTAAGAGATCTGATTAGAAGATGTAATTCGTGAAAGATTGTAATTTTTATAAATGGATTATACTTCACTGTGTAACGATATAGGACAGGGTTCAAGGAATGAATCATTTGGAATTCTAATTATTCTTGTTCTAAATATATTCTACAAGTATTCTTCTTACAAAATTGTGGAGAACTTACTTGTAATAAATGACAGAAACACGAATATTTCTGGATTCCAAATAATTTTTTTGTTTTAATTGTTCATTTCGTTACAATGTACGTGAATGTGATGAATGCATATTGTATTAGTGTTAGTTTTTAATATGAAAACATATAGTATTATCATTTTTATTGATTGAATGGGTATCAACTGATTGATGGTTGGAAATTCCTTCATTTGAAGAGGAGTTAACAGTATTCTGGTTGTAAATCCAGCAATTACTTACTATTGAAACGTTTTAATATAATTGCAGAGTTTAGTTTTTAATGTTTTATTATCAGATGAATGATAATTTTAAAGAATGATTGTTGATTATGAAGGTTATGATGTCGATGGTGATGATTTTTATTGTAATACTTTTGATTTTCAAAAGATTTTAACATGTGAAGAAGCTTTCTTGAAACTTTGCCACACTTTTTGAGGCTATTATCTTGTATTAATCTATCCTTACAACTTGATAAGCATATTATATTTTTGTAATGTCTCTGATTTATCAACTTTTATTTCCCATTACTTTTCCGTAAAGTTGAACCACCCTACTCTAACAATTCCTTGAAATTTCAATACCTACTTTAAATTTATTTTCGTCTACAAATCTAAAAACCACGATTTTTCTTCTTAAAGTCCCATTTTTCCAAATTCCCACAATTTACCAGTATTTGAACTGTGTTATATCATGTAATAATCAATCTAAGGAACTATGAAACGGAATTGGTTTTGGTGGGGTCATAATTTAAATACAGTATTAGTCAATTTAGTTTGCTAATGAAATCATTCAATTCTAGTGGTTCGAATTGGAAAACCATAGTTGGTTATTTTTATCTCACTTTTATTAACCTTTCATCTTTTTTCTACCTTATTCACTAATAATGTCCCAATATTATATAATAATATTACTTCTATAGTATTACTATATACTTCTCTCACTTCCGAAGAATTATTTCTATTCTTATTCACTCAACCCTACAATCTTCTTAAAATGTTATAAAATTTTATTGAACCATTATATGCATGTATTTGTATTTGACTACAGCATATTCAATCTGAAATATTACTACAAAACTTGAAACAACTATTTACTTTATTATTTCAATCTTCATATTTTGTGAGAATCCAATTAATTTAAACATTAGCTTTCCATATTTTTTGCTTTATTAATATATATTCTCCACCTTTTTTCCAGAATATTTTTCAATCTTCTAATTTATCTTTATCTATAAGACAATCACTCTTAGATAAGCATTGATAAATCTAACATTACTCTTAGCACTGTACTACTTCTACTATAGATAACTTAATCGCTATAATACCTATATATACTGTGCTTGTGTATATTATATCACTCTCTAACCGTGTGAAAAATTTCAACCAACTTCAAGCTGAATTTTCAAAAACTTCAATTATTATTTTTTTGGGTCTGGTTCGTTGGAAAAACGAGTTCAATTTATTTTTATCTTGATAGTCTATTGAAGGATTTCAAAGTGATTAATTTTAAAATTGTTTTACTCGCTAGGTTGTTCATGTGCCAAAACAATATTAATGAATTTTTTAAAATCGATTCAAAATCATGTTCCATTTTATGATCAACCAATTGAAACGTCTCTTTCTAAATTTCTATCTAACAATTTTTTAACTAGTTTCCTGTCATTTTATTTCAAAATTCTTACCAAAAAAATGTGAGAGGAATTGCTTAAAAACAGATTATATTATACGAGCTGAAATGTTAAGATTATAATTGACATAAATTTTAGAAGATACATATATTTATTATCTTGATGAAATTGTAGTGCTATTACATACTTCAAAGATAGAGTTCAGTACTAAGGTATCATAAATTACGTATTATCATAAAGAGAAGCCAGTTAATGAAGAAACTAAACATTATTAGAGAGATGTTTATTTCATAAACAATACTTATAGTATTGTAGTTGATTGTAGTGGTAATATTATTAGATGATGAAAAAAGTTTATGGAAGATGATAATATTATTAAGAAGTAATTTTTCATCAGAGAAGCTTAGCTAGGTGATAGAGTGTAAATTATGATTGAATTTTGGACCAAAATCTTATATTACAATTATTCAAAAGTAAAAGGAATAGAAACATGTATGATAATATCAAGGATCAAACATAATATTTAAAATAGACCGATTAAAATTATTATAATACTTAACAGTCTTTCCGTTATTATTGAAATCGATAAAAATAGATTTATTAGAACTTGAAAGTATTGTCAAAAAGTAGCTTTTAATTCTGTTATATAGTAAACGAGGACTTTATTATTGTGTAAACTATCTTACAGGAATCTTCTACGATTTTTTTTCAATTTACAAGGAAAATCCATGTTTTGTTTTGCAATTCAGCAAATAATTTCGATTTGAAGGTTTTCTTTATTTTTGAAATTAACTTCTTAGTTGACTAGCTATACTATAAATAAATCATTCAAAAGTTCTGTAGTGAAATCATAGTTTTGAAATCAATATAAATAGATATACTATAACAACAAGTGATTATAAAAGTGATCAAGTTAAAGTTTGCATATTTTAATTGCATATTATCTATGGTTAAGAGGTTGGATATCATAAGAAAAATGTCATAATATGAAATCCGCTTATGATATATACTGAACGACATATCATTGATTAAACTATTAACTACTATTTCAAGCTCCTGTTTTCAAAAAATGCATTAATTCTTCAGCTTATATCAATAGGCTACTACTCTTAAAAATCAGTATTCAAAATGCATTTTTACTTATCTCTTTTCTTCGTGTTTTGTATAGATATCCTTTTTTCTATGGTAATAAATATTTGTACATTATAAAGAAAGATTACATGAAATGTGTATTTTCTACATATTTTTCGTTTTTTATTGATGCAATCCACTTGTGCTTTGAATTTGTTGTGTTAATATTATTCTTGAGTTTACTGGTTAAAAAGTTTCGAATTTTTCTACGAAAAAAAAGTAAATATGACATCTACTTCTTCGAAAAACAAGAATCCATTGTTAAAAACTTACAAACAAAAAAAGAAAGTCTTGGAAATGGTTGTATAAAAATCTTCTCTTGGCCTACTTATACTTTTAAGTGAACTAAATTCAAAAAAATCACTTTAATGACTTTTACAAGTAACTAACTGACAATTTTATTTTTGTTAAATTGGCTTTTGCTTGTTTCCTTATTTCAAATATCGAAAATATTTTCATAGAAACCATTAAATACTGTAGGATATTGGACAATCTTTCTTAGAACTGTAAGAGAGCCTAGGGTAGGGATCATCAACTTAGTACAGTAGATAGAAAGAAATCCCTACAGTGACTGTAGTAATCCCTATAGCTTGTAGTCTGCTTATTAACTGAATTTATTTTCATCTCTATCAAAATTTTCTCAGTTCAACACTAACGCTGAGGGTCCAATATATTTTTCCAAAATCCTGATGTTCTGGTTTTTTATTAAATTAAGTTCAATAATTCTATTTCTCTCACTATGTTTTAAAGTAAATTTAGTAAGTTTTCTTACTGCAAATTTTTTTCAATTTAGATTTGACAAATGTGTGCCAAAATCGTTTCATTTTGCATGCATTTTTCAATATTTCACCACTTTTTCAATAAATTTCAACATTTTCTCAATCAATTTCATCTACATACTTTAATTTCACTTCTTGAAATAATATTCATACCTTATCAAAACTCTGCTTGTAACTTTTTTCTATACTATCTTGATGTTCTCACTGAATTAATTCTTATTATCAACTCTATTCTATGTATTTATGATTAATTTATGTGTAATTTAGGCTGTAATTGCTACTCTCCAATAACACGTCTTATCTTTCATTATATATCTATACTTGGCATCGAGGTTTTTCTATATAATTATTATTTCTATTATCATATATATTTTAATTACTCTTATATCTTGTAATAATCACTAATCTTAAGAGCTTTTTCACTCATGTTAGTAGATTTAGGCTATAATCTTCTTCTATTTTCACAATTTTTTATCATAATATTTCTTCGTAATTTGTTATTTTCTTTGAGGTTTCTCTTTTTCTTTAACACACAAACTGTATCACAATGTGTCTCATTTTAGTGTGTAATAGATCGTCTTTTATTCTGTATCAATTCTTGTGTTTGTTTTTTGCTCTCCTTTCGTCATTTCACTCTATTTTCCTTCTCCTTTCACACTCTGTTTCTTTTTGTGTCTAATTTTCTTTCTCATTTTACTTGGTACTTATTTTGATGCCAAACACTATCTGAAAGCAATTCTTTCAACTATTTCGTATTGCATCAAATTATTGTATTATTCTTCTACTCCTCCTCCTCCTCCTCCTCCTCCTCCTCCTCCTTATCCTTCTCGTGCTCCTCTTTTTTAATAGTTTTCTATTTTTTTCCCAAAAAATATTCTCAGTCTTTCTCTATTCAATTGCAAGCGTGCCTGACTTTACTCTTAAATGGGATCAAATCTTGTAACTTTAACTAAAATACTTTCTTCTATTTTATTTTAAAAAGCTTAGAAACTCGTCTATAAATCTTCTTAATTCTACAAAAGCTACCAACTAATAAATATTCATTTATTTTCTTCCAACTGAAAATTATTCATTATTTAGAAAGATGTTTATTAGGTGTACAAAATTTTGAGATTTATTATTTTCTGTGAAGACTTATACATTAACAAATTCCATATATAATAATATTATCAATCTAAAAATTATTCATTTTCAACAAATCTTATTTTGCCTACATTAATATTTATTTATTTTTTAGAGAAAAACATAAATTTTCTGTTCACTATAAGTAAAATTTACAAACGAAAAGAAAAACGAATGTAGTTTTTTATATTATATACATATTTAGACTTAAAGTATAAATAATCTTACAATAAAGAAAGATACATTTGTAGTCTAGAGAAGAGTTATTGTGTTTTGCTTGAGTAGTGTGTAGTGGAACCATAGAGTACCGTACTTAGCGTGGATAAATTGAAGAAACTATTGTGACTGGCACCAAAACCTATCCTCTCTATATGTCTGTCTATCTAAGGTGTCAGTCATCTCTATCTTGATTCTATGTCTGTCACTCTATATATTATCTATCTTGTCTATCTACTATTAGTGTGTATCTGTCGTTAGATTCTTTAGAATTTCTTGTCTATGGTAGCTGTCTTTACTGTGTACTTACTCTTGTCTTGTTCAATTGATCACGGCCATTCTAGTATGCGTTCGTTCTGAAATAACCATTATCAAGATCTATAAAAATATAAAAAAGAAGAAATTGTAAGCAATCCTTTACAAAAAACCAACAAAATTTCAAACATATTCTAGTATTAAATCGATGAATTCTCAACACAAGATTTTGACACTGAATGCAAAATTGATACGGTAATGTTATTGTGGTGTACTATTACTTCAAGTTTAATTTTTCAAGAGTTTGAAATTTAATTTAGACTTGATAACTTGAAAAGAATCCTCATTCACGAGATCTTCTTGGCTCTATAGTGTGACTATGTTGGAAGTGGAAGAGAGGGCTTGCTTGCCCCATTCTCGCCCACTGTACTTTTGTAATGTAGCTTTTTTGTAAAGTGAAAAAAGTAAGTGATATATCTTTTCATCTATAAAATTAGAAAAATCATCAAAAAATTCTATGTTTCTAGATTTACAAACTTTCAACTACAATCAGAACTCCCTCCAATTTAAATTATTTCAAACTTTATTAGGTACCGATTGTTTGACAAGATATTGATTTTTCCTCAAAATTTATAGTAGGCTTATATATATTACTATATTATATTCTTAGAACACTCCTGCAAGAGTGAGTCATTGTACTAAGAACTCAAAAGTGATTGGATAATGCTGCCAGGTTGTTGAACATGACTTTTACAACGTTACAAAAATACTTGAAAGATTGATTCTTTTCACTTCTGACAAAATCCTAAAGACCTCTTTATTTATATCAGAGACCTGCTGCTTGATAAAAATTTTTAAAACATAAATATTCATGTTTCAACCTTATTCCTCTATAACAGGACTTGTAAAATAGGACTTGTAACAGGCCCAAGAATTATTACTTTATTTAAACAAAATTTCTAGTTCAAAGCCTTTATTCGCCTAATAAGCCTTCAAAGCCTAATAATTGAATTTTGATCATTGCTCTTATTACAACACATTTTTGCAAGTTGTAAAAGTTTTATATGCTCTAAAAATAGAAGATTTTCGGAGTTTCTTGAGAATATATTCCAATTTATCAGTAAATATAATATATTTTTGATTTTTCAAGAACGAAAGTAGATTTTAAAGAACGAACTCCTAATAGAACGGATGTGATTGATAAAATAATCTGTATCTTCTTAAATCTTGCATTTCACACCATGTAGCTGTTTCATCTGTCTTCTAATCTAACCTACTATCTATCTCTGTAACCGAAAACCATGTCTATCTTACTATATACATTTATATAGCTCAGATTATGCGTGTATTGTGGCCCGGTATATCTATCTATAGCCAGCTCCCTGCTCACCTCTACAGCAGGGAGCGGCCATACCGGTGCCCAATGGAAAATATATAATTCTGTAATATAAATATTATAATAATTCTCTTGATGTTTCTCTCTTTCTCTGTCTTCTATTCCCTCTCTTCGTTTATCCTCCTCTTTGTTTTCCACCTTCTTCTACGTTTTTCTGTCTGTTATTCGTTGTGTGAATGATATTGTTTCTTTCTCCTTTCTATAGTGTAAATATTTCCTGTGGATTTCTGGATATTACTCACTAATTTATCACAAATCAGGCTCACTACGCTCGCTCACCTTTAACCATCTTCATGTACCCCCAACACCTCCTCATCTTGGGAAGGGGGCGAAACAAAAAATATCATATTTATTTATCTAATGGCAAACATACATTGGTTTTAGAAAGAACTGGCATATGGCTCTTATTTAGTATTATTTTAACACAATTTTTATTAAAATATCACTAATAAAGAAAAGAAAGATCTATTCATCTTTGTAAATGAAGCTGATGTGAAGAGGTATGACTTTTGAGGCAGTCGGGAGGTATGACTTTTGAGGCAGTTTTAATGCTTTTGAGGCAGTCGGGACCGACGGCTTAAGAAGAAGAAGATTATTGTTTCGTTATTGGTATCTAATATACGGTACAGTGCGGTATTAATATTCTCAAGAATATTGCCAGTGAATGAAAGAGAGCTCATCAACTAAGAGAGACCATCAACAGTAAATACAGTATATAACTCTTTATATTCACTAGTATAGCTGAGGTAGTCTGGTTACGGAAGCTAGCTTATGGTTGAGAGGATCAACGAGCTAACCTCTAGCTACCTCTATCCAGGTTGATTATTAGTCACCTCTACTGTAAAGAGTTGAGTGAATATGAAACTGGAAACCGCTGGCAGGCCTAGGCCCTTCTTGTGCTGTTGAGTCATTGACAAACAAACATACCAAACATTCTCAGTCCAAACAAAGAAGACCCTCTGGCAAGATGGGAAAATGACTCAATCTCTATCAATATTTCTCTCTTCGAGTAGTTGTGGTAATGTCTTTTCACTTACTATCAATATTTGTTCAAAAATTATCAATTTGATCTAAAATCTTAGGATTTAACTATTAAGACCACATTCAATTCTTGAACAAATATTGACCAAGCTGGAGTCATTTTCCCATCTGGCCAGAATGTCTTCTTTGCTTGGACAGACTAATCACGGTATAGCTGACGCCAAAAAATGGGTGGTCTCGTCTGTTCCTCTTGCACTACAACAGCTGATGTTGTCAATTAGAGTTGTAATTTAGCTATGCCTAGATGATTTTTTTGAAATTAAATGAGACCACAGATACCGTATTAGTAGGTTAAATTACATCACATACAAGAGACAGACGAAACCGCCTAACTTACTGGCGTCAGGTATATGAATAAAGTAATGACTTGCTTTGAGAGCCTATGATTTCAATTGAAATTTGTTCAGTTAGTCTATTACCTAATTACTAGAAATCGTTGAGAT